>CM053326.1:48734271-48747474 GCA_028583605.1 Dastarcus helophoroides | reverse complement strand
TTAGGTACAGCTACCCAGAATTGAAATGAAATACTATTAGGTTTCTGGCGTAGCTAGAATGGGGCAAGGTAAGGCGCTTCCTCCTCCCCTGGCTCACAGAACCAAACGAAAAGGGTCTAGCCGTACTTCCATAATGAAATTGCCCCCACCGGGAACGTATATCGTAATCTATCTCACATGGGTCACATTAGTAAATACTATATGTCAATTTTCCCCCTCCATCTTCGGTTACTAAGGAGATAATTAAAAAAACCTTCCTCAGGCACCTTTTTTTCTAAGCGACATATTTATTTAACTATTAAAGGTAGCAAAGCAAAACAAACTGATGATGATGGTACACTGTAGGGTTTATTTTATAAATATTTTTGGGGGAGCTAGCCCCCTACAATTATTAATAAAATACAAATAAAAATTTTAAGTGTTAATTTTTGTAGGGTTCCTTTAAGTGATCACTCTACAAAACGTATGAAAAATGTGTCCATATGTTTTCTAACAGCGTACCAAGTTTCATTAAAATCCAAGTGGTGCAACATGTCAAAAAAATTAAATTTATCAGCCCATAACCTCTCCGCCTGCTGCCTCGTACATTTGAAATAAATATAATTGTTTATCCTACTTCAAAAAATTTTCCATATTGAATGAAATACTTTTTCAGATTGCTTGAGGATTGAAAGTTCATATTAATTTAAGTACTAATATTTTTATTTACAAGTTACGGGCTGTTTCATTATAGAAAAAAATAAAATTTGTTTTATTTATATTTCGAAGACCCTTTGACTTAGCTTCATGGAATTTCGCACAAGATATCAGTGCTTTAAAGGCTAACTTCTGCATTTATTTAGTTTTTTTAATGCCAGGGGCGTACGTTAGGGTATTGACATTAAAAATTTATATGAGAAAAGTGGTACGCCAGTGTTTTTTAAGGTTTTGAAAAAATGAAAGTTTAAAAGTGGTCACCAAATACCAAAGAATGTATAACTGAACTCAGAAGATGATTTTTGCAAACTTATAACAATTCATACACGGGGTGACTTAACAAAAACATAACACAATCCAATAAAGTTTGTGATTTTGTTTTGCGACAAAATGGGAACATAGTTAGATTATTTTTGGCAGGGAACCATATTTTGCAGTACATTTTATAGTTTTAAATGCAACCCCTCTACTAGGATTCAAGTTGCACATCAAACTTGGTTCTTTTTATTGTCTTTGCAACCATAAATTACTTTTTGAACTTCATTAATTTTATTTGAAAATATATTAGGAAGTATACCCTGTAGCATGCAAACTTCCATTATTATTTTTTTTAAAACAAAGCAGTTGTTTAAACATATGAAAAAACAATTCTCCTAAGGTGTCTATTATAAAAGAAATTATTTCACTTGGAAGTTTTGTATTTAAATAGTCAATCTGTTGAATTGTAGAAGTATTCTATTAAAATAATTTTATAAAAATAATGTATCTTTTTCTATAAGAGCTTGGTATGTTTAATTGACCGATATTCAATATGAAAACGTATTTTTGGTAGGATAATAATAATAATTACATTTACTTCATATCAACAGGCTTAGATATTATATGCAAACATATTAAATTTTTTGTTAACATGTTGCACCAACTGGATTTTAATGAAACTTGGTATGCTGTTAGATGGCATATGAATACATTTTCTGTATTTTTTGTAAAGTGATCTAGGGCGACTAGCCCCCCTGAAAAAATTATAAAATGGATTCTGCAATGTACTATTACAAACAGTTTGTTTTTCTTCACTACCTTCAATAGTTTAGCAAATAGATCACTTCGAAAAAAAGATGCATGAGGAAGGTTTTCCTCAATTATTTCCATGGTAACCAAAGATGGAGGGGGGAAATTCACCTATATTCATTTCTAATGGCATTCTGCACGTAACAACATAGATCACGGTATAGGTTCCCGGTGGGGGCAACTTCGCTATAGAAGTACCTCCAGACCCTTTATATTCAACTGAGGAGACTTTTTTTACAAAATTTTCATTCGTCCTTTCCTTAGATATCTACATTTTCTCGAAATGTCAACTTATTTCTCAAAATTCGTCTTTTTTACAAAATTTGTTTTCCTTTCTTGAAATTTTAAATTTATTCTTAACATTCGATTTCTTTTATTAGAATCTAACTTCCTAAAATTTCGCATTTTTATATTAAAATTCGTCGTTTTTTTTCTCGAAATGTTATCATTTCTCAAAATTTGTATTTTTGTCAAATATATTGACTTTTCTTTAAAATTTGATTTTTTTACAAATTTCGTTTTGTTCATCAATTTTGACTTGGATTCTAGATTCGTTGTGGGTTGCCTAAAGTTTAGGTCAGCATTTAGGCCACCCTTTCCAATTGTGATATCCCTGTGATTGAGGTGTCCTTGGTCATTTATTCAGCCACCCAACCTTGTCGAGAAGAATGTCCCTTGGATGCGCCTTCCTCAAACTGGTCACACTAGGCCAGAAGTCCCCCAGCGTGGATCCTCTGATTGATGGTAGTGCCGGGCAGTGACACATCACGTGCTCGACACTCTTATCTTCTTCTAAACACCCTTTACAACTCGGGTCGTTTATAATTCCCATTCTGTGGAGGTGTTTGTTTAATCGACAGTGACCTGTCCAAATCCCTACAAGTTTCCTGAGATTATTCCTTGAAAGTTATAGGGATAGTTTTGCCCTTTCCCTGCACGGCATTCTAATGAATGCGTGAGTTTGTCGGCATGTTGTTATTGATGCCCATATTATGTTTACGATAAATTTCTTCGTTAAGTAGGCATCTTACGGTTGATCTCGCCAGGGAAAGGGTTGGTTCTGGTCCAACGAATTGTCCCTCCGAACCCTTCCTCGCCAGTGTGTCAGCGCGTTCGTTTCCCTCTTTCCCAGAATGTCCTTTGATCCACATTAGATCAATTGCATTCTCTTGTGATAGACGTTCTAAAGCTAGATGGCAGTTCCATACCAGCACTGAGTTTGTTTTCACATTCCTCAGAGCCTTAAGGGCTGCCTGGCCGTCCGTCTTTATTTGGATATATTTTCCTGTAATGTTCAGTTGCGAAATTTCGACTTGTTCATCAATTTCAACTTGTTTTCTCGAAAGGTCAATTTTTCGAAAAAACGAAAAATATTTATCTAAATTTTCTAAGAAGACAAAAATTCTGAGAAACTTTTTCCTGGAATTGTAACTGGAAAATTCAACTCAATATTGGACATTTTCTGACTCAAAGTGGGCCAGATCTGGAAGCTATTTGCCTTCGATTTAAGCAGTCAAAATTTGTATCATTTCACTGTTCCCAAAATTCCTTCTATTTCCAAAATTACGATAAAATTTGACTCTGGGGAATTTAGAATGTTTGACCTTTTTCTCGAAATTTCGATCTTTCTTAAAATTTTGTTTTTTTGTTCCTCAAATTCGTTTTTTTTAATTTTTTAAACTGCGAGGAGAAAATCGAATTTTCCAGAAATAAAAACGAATTAAAAAAAACGAAACTTCGATATTTTTGTCAAAATCCCGCTTTTTTCGAAAATTTGAAATTTATCCTACAATCCGATCCGGTATCTTTCTGGAAATCTGAATATTTTTTCTCGAAAATTTGTCTTTTTCCTGAAATTTTAATTTCGTTTTCAAAATTCATTTTTTCCATAAATTACTAAAAATTGAAATACAAATATTGTCCCTTGAAACCAAGAAAAATTAAAAAACACAACAGAGGTTGCTCTAACGCGTTTCGACAGCCAAACTATCATCTTCAGAGAGCTACTACTTCAAAACGCGTTAGAGCAACCTTTGTTGTGTTTTTAATCTTTCTTGGTTTCAGGGGACAAGTTTTGCATTTCACTTTTTGAAGATTACCAAGGACGAGTCCTTCCACCAAAATTATGACTTTGGGAAACAAAATATTTATTAAATTTCGACTTTTTTCTCAAAATTTCGATATTTTTTCTAAAATGTTGATCTTATTCTCGAAATTTCAATTTTTTTTTCAACATTCCTTTATATTTTTGGAACTTTCGACGTTTAACTAAAATATCATCTTTTTCGAGAAATTTTTGATATTTTTTTCAAAATCCGTCATTTTCCGAAACTTCGACTTATTTCAAAATCTGGTCCCCTATGTTTTAGGAAATCTCAAATTTTTTCTCAAAATTTGACGATTTTCTCTAAATGTGACTTTCTGTGCGAAATATCTATTTTTTTCCCGAAATTTCGTTTTTATCATCGAAATTCGTCTTTTTCTCGGAATTTCAATTATTTTTTCAAAATTCGTTTTTTCTCATTTAGGCTTTATTTGCAAACTTTTTTTTTTAATTTAGATTATTCGTCAAATTTTACTATTTTCTTTACAAATTTCTCTGCAAAATTTCGAAAATTATTTCGAAATTTCTAGTTTTCTTGAAATTTCGCATTTTTTTTTGGAAATAGTGTTATTTTTTTATCATTGGACTATTCTTTAAAAATTTTGTACCTCTTAGTAATTGATTTTTCTGAAATTTTGATTGATGTTTTTAAAAGTTTGTTTCTTTCTAGAAATTTTGATTTTTATCTCAAACTTCGATAAATATTTCTGGTAACTTCTTCCTAAAATTCGTTTTTTACTTAAAATCATCTTTTTAGAAATTTGGACTTTATTCTAAATATCCCACTTTTTTGAAAAATTTTGTCAAAAATAGTCTTGTTTTCGAAATCTTCCCATTTTTCCGTAGTCTTTTCCTAAAAGCTTTGGATTTTTTTAAATCTGACTCCGGAAATTGATATTTCTGGTAACTTTTTCCTAAAATTCGTTTTTTATTTAAAATCATCTATAATAATAATAATAAAATTTAAGTATTTTCAGACTGAGTGACAGAAATGTTAAATAAAATTAATAAACATAAATTTAAGTTGCAACATTTTTCTGCAGCATCATTTCAATTTTTGCGTATATTTGTCAAAGCTTGTTTAATTGAGGAATTTGTTTCAGTGGATAAATAAGATTACAATAATATGCAAAGAAATGCATATCAGGCAAAGAAAAGTTGTTTTTTTTTAAGTTTAATCCACTCGCAAAGGGTAACCCCTTTATGCGTTCAAAACACTGCGAGTAGGATCAGGAAACAAGGATAGATGGCGTCCTCTTAAACAAGGATAGGTTGTAATTTTTGGGGAAAATTCCTTTCGGTAACGAAACCTGGAATTGAATCGAGAGCGATAAATTTTTACAACTTTCAAAGAGCTTTAACACAACAAGAATGTCTTGCCAAGTTAATTGCAGTTTTTGGTAATGAAGCACCACATCAGTCGACAAGTTCTCGCTGATCTTCTGAATTCAAATGTGGATGCACAAATCTCAGTGATGATTCAAGGGCAAGCCCACCAAAAGCAGCGATTTTTTTTAAAATTTAGTCCTCTCGCAAGGGGTAACCCCATTATGTCTTCATAACACTACGAGTAGGATGCAGAAACAAGGATAGATGGCGATGAACCGTTTTCTTAAACCAGAATAGGTTGTAATTTTTGGGGAAAATTCCTTTCGGTAACGAAACATGGAATTGAATCGAGAGCAATAAATTTTTACAACCTTCAGAGGTTTATCACAACAAGAATGTCTTGCCAAGTTAATTGCTTTTTTTGGCAATGAAGTACCACATCAGTCGACAAGTTCTCGCTGGTATTCTGAATTCAAACGTGATTGCACAAATCTCAGTGATAATTCAAGGGCAGGTCCACCAAAAGCAACGATTTTTTCTTAGGTTTAATCCACTCGCAAAGGGTAACCTCATTATGCCTTCAAAACACTGCGGAAACAAGGATAGATGGCGATGAACCGTCTTCTTAAACAAGGATAGGTTGCAATTTTTGGGGAATATTTCTTTCGGTAACGAGTTCCATAGCTTGGAAGTTCTATAGAAAGAGTCACCGCAGACAGAAGTCTTCACTATGTCTAGCTGGACCGCACAGGAATTTGCTGTCTCCGACTGATTTGTATGAATTTGCTGTCTCCGACTGTCTTGTATGGCTCAAGAATCTTGCCCTTGGGGGGATCAATCCTATTAGTTCTTGCGAGCATCTTCCATGATAGTACTTGTAGAAAAGAGACAAGTCGTCAGTCCTACGTCTGTGCTCTAGTGTTTCCAGAGAATCGGTCCAACTCTCGTCATCAATTAGGCGAATCGTTCTTCTTTGAATTGAGTCCAAAAGAGCTAAAGTGTGCTTTGGGGCTGAACTCTAAACATGAGAACAGTATTGGCTAGTGTTGACCTAACTTGAGCTTTGTATAGTGTGAGTAGCTAATGAGATGTAAAGTACTGTTACGTGCGTTATCGGTTCGAATTGATACACGTGATGGATTTATTCCCACTTTATTACTGAACTCAACTTGAATCACCACAATTTACAATTAACTCACTTCTACTAACTTACTAATTGCACTTGCTTCTAACTGACTGACTCGAGGGAAAACTGACCGCCTTTTTATAGTTTCGGCCCGCGTTCTTCCAGAATTTTCGGCAGATAAGGCTTATCGAATGCCGAAATTTCTGGAACGCTTATCTGCCGTTTGTTTCGTTATCGCGGCCGCTTTCCCCTTATCAGAACCTTCTAGAAACCTTTTTTTATTTACTAAATTCTACAATTCTATCCTAAATCCTATTTCATCTATTTACATTGCGTTACACTGCCTCCCCCTTAGAAATGATCGTCCCGATCAGTTCCAATCAGTCACTTCGCCACTAAATTTGCATAGTCTGTTCAGGTGCACCACTTTCATTTTACTCCTGGAGCTACGCTGGATCCTGTATACCAAGTCGTTGATCCTCTTCACCACTTTGTACGGCCCTTCCCAAGATGGCGTAAACTTTGGCGAAACTCCTTTCTTTCGCTGAGGGTTGTATAGCCATACCAACTCGCCCTCACTGAAACCACCATGATTGGCACTCACGTCATACCTGGCCTTCATCCGGTCCGTCGCCAAGTTGATCTTCGTCCGCACCAGAGCATGCGTCTCCAGTATCGCTTCCCTCAAGTCATCTACGAAACCCATCGTTTCCCTGGGGACCTCCCTTGGTGATCCAAACACCAAGTCACACGGAAGCCGCAGTTCCCTCCCGAAGATCACTTTTGCCGGAGTCTGACTTGTAGTTTCATGAGTTGCCGCGCGATAGGCCATCAGGAACAGTGGTAGATGTCGGTCCCAGTCGGTCTGATGTTTGGAAACGACCTTCGAAAGATGTTCCTCTAAGGTCCTGTTAAATCTCTCCACCATTCCGTCAGACTGTGGATGAAGAGGTGTTGTTCGAGTTTTCCTTATTCCAAGAAGACGACACACCTCTTGGAAAACCCCCGATTCAAAGTTCCTTCCCTGGTCCGAGTGTAGTTCAAAGGGAACACCAAATCGACAGATGAAGTTGTCCACAAGAACCCTTGCGACTGTGGTGGCTTCCTGGTTCGGGATGGCATAAGCTTCAGGCCATTTACTGAAATAATCCATGGCCACCAGGATGTACTTGTTTCCATCGTCTGAAACTGGGAATGGTCCTGCCACATCGACTGCAATTCTTTCAAATGGAGCTCCCACATTATATTGCTTCAGGGCCCCTTTGGTTCTCGTACGGGGACCCTTGGATGCAGCACAGGTGACACATTTCCGACACCACCGCTCGACGTCCTCCCTGCAGTTGACCCAATAGAACCGTTTTCGAACCTTCTCCAGGGTCTTGTTCATCCCTAGGTGTCCACCTGAGGTCCCATTGTGCATCTCCCACAAGACCTGTGGAATCTTCTCCTGAGGCACTACCAACTGCAAGTTGACACGCTTTCCATCCGCGCTTTCCCATGCTCTCTTCAGTACCCCGTCCTCGACCTGGAGGGATTTCCATTGAGCCCACAAATTCTTAAGAGCTGGACTTCTGTCGGAAACTTCTTGCCATTCCGGTCTGTCTCCAGCTTCTTTCCATTCCAATATCGGTCCGATATCAGCGTCGCTCCTCTGTAGCTTCCGAAGACCTTCAACAGTCCATTCGTCTTCTGGCTGGACAGAAGTGACCCTTATATCCACCATGTCCTCATGGTCCTCAACTCGTTTGCAGTGTTTGCAATCACCACAAGGTCTTCTGGACAAAGCGTCAGCGTTGTTATGCTGTCGACCCGGTCTATGATGCACCTTGAAGTGATACTGCTGAAGCCTTTCTAACCATCTAGCCGTCTGTCCCTCCGCGTTCTTCATTCGGAGTAACCAAGAAAGTGCCGAATGATCTGTCCTGATAAGGAATTCTTGCCCATACAAGTACTTGTGGAAGTGTTCCACGGCCTTCACTATCGCAAGTAGTTCCTTCCTGGTGGTGCAATAGTTCCTCTCCGGCTTCGTCAGGATCTTGCTGTAATACTCGATTACTCTTTCTTCACCGCCTTGAACTTGGGACAGCACAGCTCCAATGCCGACGTTGCTGGCATCTGTGTCTAACACAAACTTCCCAATCTGCTGAGGATAAGCCAAGATAGGGCTTGTGCACAAGGCGGACTTCAGTTTTCGGAAAGCGGTATCACAGTCGGGAGTCCAGACGTACGGCCTTCTTCCTTCCGTTAGTTGATGCAACGGCGCAGCGATGTTGGCGAAACCTTTCACAAATCTTTTGTTATAGGTGCATAACCCAAGGAACTTCTTCAAATCCTGTTTATCTTTGGGTCTTGGCCAGTCACGGATTGTTTGAGTATCGCGTGCCACAGTAACTTTGACTCCTGTGTCCACCGTTGCCTGCACATTTCTTCCATTCCCGCTGGCTTCCACCACCAAACTCTCTTTGGTCCTTTTTATCTGTTTGATGCGAAGAATTCTGGGGACTGGTTTCTTCACATTAGTTAGTGAGTTCTCTTCCTTGCCATGTTGTCTTCTTTCTGTGGGGCTTGTCGACTTCTTATGGGTTGACCTGCAATCCTTCTTGATGTGTCCCGGTTTGCCACAGCTGTAACATGTTATTCTTTTGCTGGATCGACTTTTAAGAGCTCCCAGCAGTTCTTTGATGCTCGCGTTCACATCCTTCATGCTAACGTTCATGTTCGCCTTTATTTCCTCCATGTTAGCACTTATGTGCGCGTTCGTCTCCTTTATGTCAACGCTCATGTTCTCAAGATCAGGGTTATTCGCAACCTCCTCGATGTCGGCCTTCCTTATTCTTCGTGAGGCCTCTGATTCCGAAACCTTGTAAGCAGCTTCAACCTCTAGAGCTCTAATCAGTGCCTCTCTCGATGTACGGAAGTTTGACAAGCGCATCACTTTTTGGACTTCTGGGTCTCTTATTCCTTCTATAAAAATTCTAGCTGCGTAAAGTTCCAGAAATTAGGTTGGTGCTGTTGGATAGGCGACATGAGCCAGTCTTTTTACGTCAGCCTCGAATTCTTCCAGCGTTTCATCACTTTTCTGCTTCCTTACTAGTAGTTGCGACTGGGCGACTTCTGGCAAATGATGGTCTCCAAATCTCAGCTCTAAAGCCCTAACTAAATCTTCATAGTTAGCTAGTTCGTGTTCAGATAGAACTCGAAGTAGTTCCAGAGCTTCTCCGCGTAAGGAAACCACCAATGAGGTTGCCTTTTCGTCTTGGGTCCATCGATTGGCTCTAGCAGCAGCTTCGAACTGAATTTTGTAGCCCTGGAAGGATGTTTTTCCATCATAGGTCGGAGGTTTCACCTTTTGGGAAGAACTAGCAGGTACACTTTCAGATTCATGTTGTGTGCTTTGTCCACTTAGCAACTTTTTCATGTTGCTGATCTCCCTCTTTGTTGCATTTTCCAAATCAAGAAGCTTGCTGTTGAATTTTTCTTTTACTTCCCCAATTTCTTCTCTAACTTCGCCAATCTCTTCTTGCATTTCTTCTCTTATTCCAGTAATTTGTTCTTTCACTTCTTCTTTCATTTTTGTAACGTCTACTCCCATTTTTTCGGTGATATTAGCTAATAGATTATGCAATTCTTGTTTTTCTGCATTCCTTTTCTGATCTTCTTCTTCCTTCTCTTGTCGTCTTCGTTCTTCCTTCTGTTCTTTTTCTTGTCGTCTTCGTTCTTCCTCCTGTTCTTTTTCTTGTCGTCTTCGTTCTTCCTCCTGTTCTTTTTCTTGTCGTCTTTCTTCTTTCTCCTGTTCTTTTTCTTGTCGTCTTTCTTCTTTCTCCTGTTCTTTTTCTTGCCGTCTTTGTTCTGCTTGGTCTTTAAGCATTGCTAATAGCGCTTGCATTTGTTGTTCCATTTTGGCCGATTTTAATCTCGTATCCATAAAGCGTAGTAGAATGTTCAAGATTTTACTTGACGCGCCTCGTATAAACTATTTAACAGTTTAAAACGTCCGAGATAAAGTCAATTACGGCACCTGGCAAGACTTTTTTTTCGAGTAATAAAGCACAATCCACGAATAATTCCGCTTCTGACACCAGATGTTACGTGCGTTATCGGTTCGAATTGATACACGTGATGGATTTATTCCCACTTTATTACTGAACTCAACTTGAATCACCACAATTTACAATTAACTCACTTCTACTAACTTACTAATTGCACTTGCTTCTAACTGACTGACTCGAGGGAAAACTGACCGCCTTTTTATAGTTTCGGCCCGCGTTCTTCCAGAATTTTCGGCAGATAAGGCTTATCGAATGCCGAAATTTCTGGAACGCTTATCTGCCGTTTGTTTCGTTATCGCGGCCGCTTTCCCCTTATCAGAACCTTCTAGAAACCTTTTTTTATTTACTAAATTCTACAATTCTATCCTAAATCCTATTTCATCTATTTACATTGCGTTACAGTACTTTTTAGCTCTAAAAAGAAAGCCTAGCTTCCGAGGGGCGGATTTGACAATGGCGCGTACATAATCATCCCAAGATAAGTTAGTGCTCGCATTCACTCCTAGGATAGATAGATTAGATCCCATCGGAAGGATTTTACCATCCATTAGTATGTTTGTTGCATTATCCTTTGATGTTTTCTTAGAGAAAACCGCGGCCTGACTTTTGGAAGCGTTGAAGTCGACCAAATTGTTTTTACCCCATTCCAAAATAATCTCGAGATCCCCATTAATCGTCTGTATCTGTTGTTCCCTTAGTGTCGATCTGAGGCCGCGATAGATAATGGTTTGTCGGAGAAAAAGATAACACAAGATCACTATCATCTACGTAGCTGTATATAGGATTGAAAGTTGAAGCTAAGAGATCGTTTATGTGTAACAGAAATAGAGTAGGAGACAGAACAGACCCCTGAGGTACCCCTGCGTTAATCGCAAATGTCTCGGATGAGATGCCATCGACGACGACCTGAAGAGATCTGTCAGCGAGAAAATTGGATATCAAATGACAGAGTCCAGGAGGAAGACCATAAGATGTTAATTTGGCGAGAAGAGATCGGTGTCAGACTCTGTCGAAAGGCTTTGAGATATCCAATGCCAGAATCCTAGCCTCACTATGTTTTTCCATAGCTGAGTTACAGATATGAGTAACATATGCCAATAGATCGCCAGTGGAATGTTGTTGTTTAAAACTGTTGCCTGTCGAAGATGATTCTATTTTCCTCCAGATATTTGAGAATTTCGATGTTGACCTTTTTCATCACTTTAGACATAACTGGTAACAAAGATATAGGGCGATAGTTGTTAGCCAGATTTATTTTTCCCTTTTTAGGTACAGCCAGCACTCTAGCAGATTTCCAGATGTTAGGGCTAAAGAAACATACCTCATTATACTGATAGTAGCAACTCTAAAGCATTTTTTTTTAGATGAATGCAAGAATATCTATCTTAAATAAAAATAGTAATTTAAATAGTACAGATTTAATTAATATTTTAATAAAATATTACATTGGAATTAAGAAACACAATACATAACAAAAATATTAACAGTCTTACATCTGAGCCTTATTCTTAGAATTTGAAGATAAATAATATAATATTTGCAAACACCACATTATTGCTTGTTGTTTTCTTCTTTGCAATCATGACATTCAATGTTGCTCTCTGCAAAAATTTCAACGTGTCAGTATGAATAAATGTTGATATAAAAATATTTACCTTGACTAGGCCTTCGGTGTAAAAATTCTTCAACTTTTTGAGTACCATAGTCCTTCAATGCTTGGACCTTTTCCCTTGCTGGCTGCACCACAGGTTCTGCAATTTTCATCGCTTTATCAACGACGGGATCGACAACATGTTTAGCAGCTTGAACAGCAGGATCAACTACATGCTTAGCAGCTTGCACAGCAGGATCAACAACTGAGTGAGCAACGTTTACAGCTGGCTCGACCACTTTATAAGCAGATTCAACTGCAGGAGTTACCGTGTTGTTGACATAATCTTTGGTGGTGGTATAAATCTGAAACAAGATCTAAATAAGCTGGTTATTGATGTTCCGGATGATAATCTCCCCAAAAAAAGAGAAAAAGCGTTGGAGAACATGCAAAATGAACAGATGCAATTCTGTGGGATAATACAAGTGGGTTATTTACAGCTTCAGAAGACCCAGGTACTAAAAGAAACACTTAGTCATGCATGGTTTTAAGCAAGAAGCCCAAGGATGATATAAAGCAACTTACTTCTCCTGGGGGAAGTTTCACTGCTGGCACTTTTGACTCGACATAATCCAATCCCGTGCATAAAGCTCCATCAACTTTCTTGATTGGACCATCCAATTTTTGTACTACGCTTTCGGCTAAAGGTTTTCCAACTTCAACAACCTTGTGTACAGTATTTTCAGCAGTAGACAAAGTCCAGTTTGTTATTCCATTGAAATCCTAGAGCAAGCAACATTATTATTTTAATATTGACGAGTAGGTAGGTGATTTTGGTGGAACGGACTGGTCCTTGGTTATCTTCAAAAATTGAAATACAAATATTATCCCCTGAAACCAAGAAAGGTTAAAAAAACACAACAGAGGTTGTTCTAACGCATTCCGATAGCCAAGCCATCATCTTCAGAGAGATGCTGGATCTCTGGATCTCTCTGAAGATGGCTTGGCTATCGAAACGCATCAGAGCAACCTCTGTTGTATTTTTTATTCTTTCTTAGTTTCAGGGGACAATTGCATTTTAATTTTTGAGTAGGTAATTTAAGAAAATGTAAATAAGGAGATTACCTTCACTTTTCCGTAAATATTAGTCGCCGTCTCCAGAGTTGACTCCACCACTGGTAATTTTGCAATTCTATTTACCGATTCCATACATGTTGGATGACTGCCGTCAGTTTGTGGT
>CM053326.1:48701101-48726488 GCA_028583605.1 Dastarcus helophoroides | reverse complement strand
ATTTTATCCGTGACAAAAATTTATAGAAAATGTAAGAACAAATAAAAATAAATTAAAATTTGTAAAACATTCACTTTAACAAAAATAATAGACCATAAAATGCATTCTAAATTGTATTTAATTTTATCATATTATGTTAAAATACGCATTGCATAAAAAAACAAATTTACATAAAAAATAACAAAAATTTGTTATATTCTGAAGGGTGAAAACTTCAACTTCATTTTTTTTTAAGTGTTGCACCAATTTTTAATCTGTTAATGTTCTATATGTTATAGTACAAATGGATATTATAACATACAGGGTGCCCCCAATTTAAATGCCTTAAATGAAACAGGTGATGGAAAAAGTAATTTTAAGGAAAAGTTTTCTATGAACATGTATCCGGAAGCTCCAAAATATTAGCTATAAAATGCCGTTGGTTTCATCTTTCTAACTTAATTAGTTCAAAAGTTATAAAAAAATTAAAAAATCTTCTTAAATTGTCAATTTTTAAAAATATTTTGTAGTTACCTTTAAATATCGAGCCCAAATACACATAAATTTTGTTCATTTATTGAGGTGATAACTTTCCGAATATATTACTTTAGGTTCCCATTTGGGGGCCACTTCGCCATCGTAATCCTACTCGATTCTTTCACAAATTCCCTCTTCTTTGAAATTTTGATTTATTTTCAAATTGTTGTAAAATATTGACACCAAATTTTGATTTTTTCCCAAAATTTCGACTTTTCATCAAAATTTTGATTATTTTATAAATCTGGTTAGGATGAAATATTGTTTTTTTAAAACCTCTTCAAAATATCCACTTTTTTTAAAACTCCACCTTTTTCTTCAAACTTTGAGAAATTTCTGGAGGTTTTAAATTTTTTAAAAATTAAGATTTCGAAATTTCAAAATTTATATACTAAATTAGACTTTTATTTTAAAAAAAAATGGGCTATTTTTAAAGTTTCCATTTATTTTAAGAATTAATTTTTTCCAAATATCTGATTTTTTTGAAATTGTCGAACTTTTTTTAAAATTTCGACTTCGACAGCAATTGAAATACAGAACTTGTCCCTTGAAACCAAGAAAGAGAAAGAAACACAACAAAGGTTACTCTAACGCGTTTCCATAGCCAAGCTGTTATCTTTAGAGAAATACTACAGAAGTTATGATTTTTTTTTAGAATTTGAGCTTTGTTTGAAATTTCTATTTTAAAAATTTAGATTTTTTTGTGAATGCTTTAACATCATTTTAAATTTTTTTGAAAATGCTAATCTTTTTCTCGAAATTTCGATTTTTTGTAACTTCGAATTTTTAAAAAATTAGCCTCTACTGCCATTATTATTGCATGTGTTCCAAAATGGCGAGGAAATGATTATTTTGTTTGGTTTTAGTTTATTTATCCCTGTCTATAATGATTCAATTATTGATACACAATAAAATTGTGAAACATAAATCTACATTCGATGTCATAAGAGAGCTTTCTACGATTATTGTTAACATTAATCTGCAAACTCCAAACGACTACGCGAAAAATGGCGTCGTAGGATTAAAACAGGTCATACATCTGCATAAAAGATAAAACTATAAACCAACTAACGAAAATCATTTTTTACCTGTCACTTTATACGTTGAAAATCTTTTTTTTTTTTCTAAATATCGTCTACGTATGCCAAACTTAAATAACTTTGCAACGTTTTAAATTTAACAATTTCTGCTTATTGGCGATGTGTATGACCTTCATGTTGAAACGTTAGCAAATAAATTACCTTCATACATTTTATATTTAAGTGCCTAAGTACTCACCGTAAATTTTATTCAACAAATGACAGAGTACACTTTAAAAATCCCGTGGTAACTGAAGCAAAACGATGTGATCAAATGAATTTAATACTTGGAGCATAACCGACGCGGTATAATCTGATAATTTCAGAAAAAAGTAAGATAACGTCTTATGCATTAGCAAAACAATCGAAGAATCTAAAGGTCAACAATATAAAGCTATGGTATCACAGTTCACATTGATAAAAAATTAATTATTTCATTCCGATCTTGTTTAATATGAAATTGTTTGTTTTTCAGTTTATTCAACAACATTTTTGTGGTTACATATTTAGTATACGCATTTTTCTCAAAACAGCTAAACATTAAAACAAATTCAATCCGGATTCATTTTTTTTACTTTTTAATTTTTTTTGGTAGAACGGACTGGTCCTTGGTTATCTTCAAAAATTAAAATACAAATCTTGTCCTCTGAAAGCAACAAAGATTAAAAAACACAACAGAGGTTGCTCTAACGCGTTTCGATAGTCAAGCTATCATCTTCAGAGAGATACTCAAAAGTATCTCTCAGTATCTCTCTAAAGATGATAGCTTGGCTATCGGAACGCGTTAGAGCAACCTTTGTTTTGCTTTTTATAAAATAATATTTACGGAAAAGTGAAGGTAATTATCTCCTTATTACATTTACTTAAATTACCTACTCAAAAATTGAAATAAAAATCTTGTCTCCTGAAACCAAGAAAGATTAAAAAACACAACAGAGGTTGCTCTAACGCGTTTCGATAGCTAAGCTATCGTCTTCAGAGAGATACTGATACTGTACCTCTAACCTTTGTTGTGTTTTTTAATCTTTCTTGGTTTCAGGGGACAAGATTTGTATTTCAGTTTTTGAAGATAACCAAGGATCATTCATTTGTTCTACTCAAAAGTATCTCTCAGTATCTCTCTGCAGATGAGAGCTTGGCTATCGAAACGCTTTAGAGCAAGCTTTGTTGTGCTTTTATATAATAATATTTACAGAAAATTTTCAGAGAGATACGAGAGAAGATGATAGCTTGGCTATCGAGACGTGTTAGAGCAACCTCTGTTTTGTTTTTTAATCTTTCTTGGTTTCAGGGGACAAAATTTATATTTCAACTTTTTTAAATATAAATATTCTATTCTGTTGCAAATTATTCACGGATTTTTTTGTTGACATTATTTTAAATAACGAACAAAGTAATTCTGTTAACAGTTTGCCTGAAACTTTTTTTTCTTACAAGCTCTATTTAAAATTTTCCTTATGAAGTTCGAAATGCGATAAATGTTTATGAATTTTGTTAGAATAAAAGAAGAATATTTAACTTGGGTTTGTTTCTTGAAACGTATCTGACACACCACATATTTCAAAGTAAAAACGAACAAAATATAAAACATTTTTGAAAATTTCCAAATTTTAAAATATCCACTTTGTTCAAAACTTTGAACCTTTTCTCGATATTATTACTCATCCTTGACAATTCCAACTCCCAAAATACCAACTTGATTTGAAATTTTAACTTATTTTGAAAATGCCGATTTTTTTTGAAAATGTGACTTCTGAAAATTTCGATTTTTTTAAATATTTTGGCTTTTGTGGACCATAAGTAATGGTACACAGAGCAATGGTGGATTTTCAAAAATAATGTGATTTAGCTACATTTACCTTATACCAAAAGTTGATATTAACAGAGATAGAGGGTGTCAAAGTTGAATAAAAAATTTCGATTTTTTCGTATAATTGTGGAATGAATTGTAATATAGGCACGAAATTTGGCACAAGGGGGTTTCTTAAGTCGACAAACTGTAATTTGCTAACATATTACCAATAGCTGATAGGGGGCGCTACCTACACAATTCTAAATCATCATAACTTTTTTGTGCACTCACGTATATTAATCTTAAATGGATAATTCTATTTCTTCATATTTTTTACGTAAAAAAGGTGTCCTTTTTAAAAGTTGATACGAGCAGCCATTTCCAAGATATTTGCCTTTAAAGCTTGACGTGCCTTGGTTTTAAATTACTAAGATATTGAATTTTCGAAGTAGACTTGAAAAAAAGTAATCATAAGCCAGTTTTGAAACTAATTTATGTCAAATATTACTTTGCTGATAATATTATTGCCTAAATTTTAAAAATCTCAATGAAGAAAATCCAAAAAATTAAGACGTAATTTATTTTCTAACATAAAGATGTGAGATGTGTTCTCTGAGTTCGCACAAGAAAATGTTAATAGTCTAGGTGGTCAAAGCAAATATTTGAAGATGAATTTCAATAAAAGGCAGCCAGATTTTTAATTGTTTACAGCCCCTTTACATGAAAAAGGTCATTTCCCACATACTTATTTTTGAAAATAAATTTTGTTTTGGTATTTTATTTAAATTTGCTTTAGAAATTTAAAAAACATGTGTAATAATAATGTCAGTAGAGTGTTAGAAACTTTATATATCTTTTGAATTTGGCGCATTAAAGCAAATAGGAGCATCGAACAATCAGTCATTGATGCGTGGGTCTTACGCATCGACTGCGTGTACGAGAGCTAGATGTAAAACTCTTCAAACTGTTGCGTAACTCTGTTCTATTAATAGATCAGCCGCCAAGCTTAAATATTTTTAAGAGAATCTAACAAGAGTAATATTTGATATAAACTATTTTAGAGGCAGTTTTATTACTTTTATTTTGAAACCTACTGCGAAAAATTCGCATTTGCATAACTTAAAATAAACGTACGGCAAACTTTGAAGGCAAATATCTTGAAAACGGTTGCTTGCATCAACATTTAGAAAAAATACCTTTTTTTCGTAAAAAATGTAGGTAAATAAAATTATCTATTTAAAATGAGTGTACATGAAGGCATAAAAAAGTTATGATGCTTTAGAATAATACAAGGTAGCGCAGGTGGCGCCCTCTGTGAGTTACTGGCAATCTGTTAGCAAATTAGAATTTCTTGACCGAAAAAATCCCCCTATGCCAAATTTCTTGTCCATAGTTAAATATGTTCATCAGATATGCGAAAAAATCACAATTTTTTTTTCAACTTTGACACCCTGTATCTCTGTTAATATCAACTTTGATATAAGGTAAATGTAGCTAAATCGCGTTATTTTTATACGAAAAATCTATTGTTGCTCTATGTACCATTACTGTATATTTCCACCCTGTATATTTCGAGTTCTTTTAAGTTTGACTTTTTTAAAAATTTTGTCTACAAAAAATGTTCTTTTTTGAAAATTTTAACTCTTGAAAATTTCGACTTTTTCCAAATTTTCCAATTTTCTTTAAATATTATGACTTTATCGTCGACATTTATTGGAAATTATCGAGTTTTTCAAAAAATTGTGGATTTTTTCTAAATTTTGTCAGCTGAAAATATTGACTCTTGAAAATTTTGACTCTTTTTTTTGTTAATTCGATTATTTTCAAAAACCTTTGATATTTTTTGAAAATTTTCATTATTTTTCAAAAATGTCTACCCTTCATAACTAATAAACTTTATTAACGATAAAAACACAACAAAATTTAAAAATTCCACAAGATTTTCGATAAATATTTACTAACACCGGACCAGGTTTTGTTAGCAAATATTTATCGAAAACCTTGTGGAATTTTTAAATTTTGTTGTGTTTTTATCATTAATAAAGTTTATTAGTTACGAATATTAAAGAATTCCACGAAAGGGTTCGAAATATCAATTAATTTCTACCCTTGTTCAAAATTTGATTATTCTCAAGCTTTTCGTATTTTTGAAAATTTTCATTTATTTTCGAAGTTTCGACTTTTTCCAGGATTCCCATTTTTTCAAATTTCAACTTTTTCCCTAAGTTGATTCATTTTTTAAAAATATTAATAATAATATTTTTTTTTTAAATATGAACTTTTTCAACATTTCGAACATCTCTATTCATGTTTTATTGGCTTTTTCTTCGCCAGTTACTCCTTTTTGTTTGTGAAAGGAGTAACTCGCGAAGAAAAAGCCAATAAAACATGAATAGAAATATGAATACTTCGCAAAGAAAATACAGAGAATATCTATTTCGAACTTTTCTAAAAATTTCAATCTGTTTTAAAATTTCGAATTTATGAAAATTTCGCCTTTTTTTCATAATTTTTATTTTTTCTCGAAAATTCTAATTTTTGTAAATTCAACTCTTTGAAAAATTCCCCTTTTCCTGAAACTTTCGATTTCTTTTTTAAATCTGGTTTTAAATTTCGAAATTTTAAATTTTTTAACGAATTGTGTGAAAGAATTCTAGAAAAATGTGGATATTTTGGAAAATTCCAAAAATTTTAACAAAATTTCGAACTTTTCTTAAAACTTCAACTTTATAAAATGTTTTACTTTTTTTACAAATTCGATGATTTTCGAATACTGTTACTGAGTTTGCCTGCCTAATATTTCAACTTTTTTTTTGTGGAACAAACTGGTCCTTGGTTATCTTTAAAAATTGAAATACAAATCTTGTTCTCTGGAAACCAAGAAAGATTAAAAAACTCAATAAAAGTTGGTAACGCGTTTCGATAGCCAAGCTATCATCTTCAGAGAGATACTGATACTGTACCTCTAACCTGTGTTGTGTTTTTTAATCTTTTTTTATTTCAGGGGACAAGATTTGTATTTCAATTTTTGAAGATAACCAAGGACCAGTTTGTTCCATAAAAAAAACAGTTGCCATATATTTAGTTTAAAGTTGAAACATGAAGTTTAACAAGATTCTCTTTTTTTAAATTCGAATGTTTACCAATATTCAATTTTCATTCATCTTTTTTTTTTGAAATATAATTTTAAGTTAAAATTTAATTCAGAAATTAAAAATGTGAAATGAAAACTAGGAATTTCAAGAAAATTAAAAATGTTGAACTTTTTTTGTTGCCAAAAATGTTCAGTTGTAATTCCAAATTTCTACCCAATTATCGATTTCTTTTTGGACTTTTTCTAGATATTAGGACATTTATCTTACAATTTCGACCTTAATTTTACAATCAACTCCGGTTTTTTTTTGGTTTTTTTTAACTTTCTAATAAATTATGGATTTATTTTTAGAAATTCCGATCTTTTTCCAAAATGCTTAGTTTCCTATACCTTTAGTTGTTACTTTAATTTAGGTTTTAAATGAGAAATTTTAATTGTTTCTTGAGGACTGGACTTAAAATTTCGAAACAAAAAAAGGCCATAATCGAAATGTCGTTTTCCTCGAAATTTCGATTGTGCATAATATATTCCGAGTTTTATTTTTTTCATATTGCAGGTTTTAATTTCGAAATTTCGACCATTCTCTACTTTAGTTTATAATTGTAATTGTTTTTAAATTTTTAGTTTCTTTTTAAAAGCTTTAAACTTGAAATTTTAACTATGAATTTCTATTACTTTTACTACTACTGCTACTACTACTACTACTACTACTACTACTACTACTACTACTACTACTACTACTACTACTGCTACTACTACTACTACTACTACTACTGCTACTGCTACTGCTACTGCTACTGTTACTACTACTACTACTACTACTACTGCTACTACTACTACTACTACTACTGCTACTGCTATTGCTACTGCTGATGCTACTACTACTGCTACCACTACTATTACTGCTACTACTATTACTATTACTACTACTACTACAAAAAATAGTACATACTTCCATATTTTCTACCAAATTAGTGACGAAATAATACACCTCACAAGATATTTATTCACTGGGATGAGTACACGTTACACACTCTCCACACTATGTTTTAGTACGATGTGTTGTAAGAATCAACATGTAATGTATATATAGAATAAGTGGGGAATCCGAGAATACTCTAGTATGTGTGAGTCACATTGTTATCACGTTATGGTTCAACTGTACTTTGTCTACGATACAAAGTTCACGTAGAACTATTGAATGCTTGTAAAACTGGTTAATTGTCGGATGAGGGTCCAGCTTTTGATCTTATAATAATGTCAATGTCTCATTATTAGTGCTCCCTCATTCATGATATCAAAGTGCGTTAACAGAAAAAAATTGTAGAATATCGCCCAATTATATTTTTGATGACTTGCCCGCTTGCCTCCGAAACATTGTGTCGCGCGATAGCCGTGACTTTTCCTAAGGATAATCAAATTTATAACATTTTAACAGTCTCTAAGCCAAAGCCCCGTATGTTAGTTATTTAGCCACCACGAGAGGTATTTCGTCAGAATTTTTTTTCACCACAACTAACTACTTTGGTCAGGGTCGTGCGGTAAATTTTCTCAATATGATGCAACTCTTCGAAATACCGCCCCATAAAAGTTTTTTTTTACTTTATTTTAAAAATCTGTAGGATTTAGTTCTCGAAAGTAATAAATCACTCGAATTATACTAAATCAAACGTATATTAATTAAATCGAAAAAAAGAATAAATTTATAGACGAATAACATAAATGAACTAAATTCTAACAAAGTTCCTATTGGAATGCCTCTTTTAACACATCGCCCGTTTTAGGGTCCTCTTAAAAACTTATCACTCTCAGGCCGCACTCTTAACATAATTTTGAACGTCCTGTCGCAATTATAAGTCTCATAAATTAGGTGTCGTATGGGTTGTTCCAGTAACCGATAACCGAATATGCCGCCACGAAGACGCCCAGATGTTTTCCTATCCTTCTGACTGTTTCGGCTGAAGGGTCGATTACAAATCCTAATTTTTTCTCGAATTTCCCTCGAAATTTCGACTTTTTTTGAATACTATGAATTTTCATTGTTAAAAATTATAAACTTGCGACCTTTTTGAAATTTCAACTTAAGAAGAAACACTTCGACGTTATTTTTCCAAATTTAAATACTTTTAAAATTTTAAATTTTTTGAAAATGTTTACTTCATAATTGGGCTTTTTTTTTGAAAATTTAGATTTTTTAATATTTCGTCTTTTTCTCGAAATTTTTATTTTGTTGTGAATTTCGATTTTCTTCGAAGAATTCTGCTTTTGTGAAAATATCAGTTTTTTTATAAATCTCAACTTTGAACATCTCGATTCTCGAATTTTTGATCTTTAAGAAGTTTCGACTTTTTTAAAATTCTACTCGTTCTTTTTTAATTTTGCCCTTTTGACCGTTTCGAATTTTTTCAAAATTTTGACCTTTAAAAATTGCGATTTTTTAAAAAATGGTTTTTTTTTTCAATTTTCACCTTATTTGAAAAATTTGACCTACTTTGTCTGAAAATGTTAACTTTCGAAACGACTTTTATTAGAAGTTTTTGGTAAACCGCGACTTTTTTGAATATTTTCACTTTTCTTTAAAAAATTCACTCTTTTTTTAAAAAATTCATTCTGCTTAAAACTTCTAATTTCTTTGAAACATTTTTTGAATATTTCTATTTTTTTGTAACTTGCGAACTTTTCGAAATATAGTCTTTTTCCAGATGTCATCTTTTTTCGAAATTTTTCTTTTTTGAATATTTTGATTTTCTTTTTTTGATTCGACGTTTTTGAAATTCCATTTTATTTTTAAGTCCAACTTGAAAATTTCGAATTTTTATGAAAATGTTGGCACTTCTATTAAAAATTTCACAGTTTCCAGTTTTTTCAACATTTCCACCTTTTTTAAAATACGACTTTCTTAAATTTTAGATTGTTTCAAAATTTTTGATCTTCGATTTCAACTTTTGTAAATTTTAACTTTTTAAAAACTTTACTATGGAAAATTTCGAGCTTATTGAACATTTTTGCTTATGCTTTCTTTTGCATACTTTTTTCAGAACTTCTACTCAAAATTCTTTTCTACGTTTTTCAAAACTTTTTCGAAAAATTCTAATTTTTAAAAAATCAATAAAGATATTTACTTTTATTGGAAATGGGGTGTGTATGAACTATTTAGTTCAATAAAACACCACACTTTAATTATCGAGACTTTATTTATTCAAGAGGTCTCGGAAGGTGTGTGTTGTCGCGACGAAATTATAATATCAACTTCATAGTCGAAAAGGAATCTTTTCGTAATATTTCCAAATACATCTGGTATATTTCATGATACAGTGCTAATATACATGTCAACGTTAATCCCTTAAAACCTATACTCAGAAAAGGGACTGATCAGTGTTCTTAGAATTAATCATCCACCTGAGAGTGTTCCAAATAAGTTGAAGTACACGTATCAGATTTCACTTCGTAAAAGATACAGCGAAACTCATAAAGCATTCAAGGGTGTCTAATATTTTGCTTTAAAATAAGTACCGATAGATTTTTGCTCTCACGTTTTGAACGTGATTTCCAACAACTTTTTATTTCAATTTCGATTTTTCAAATTTTGACCTCTTTCAGGATTTTGAGTTTTTTTGAACATTTGATTCAAAATTTTCATTTTCATGGTTTACTTTTTCGAGAAATTTCGTCTGTTCTGAAATTTTTGATTTTATCGAAAGAACTCGACTTGTAAAAATTTCACCAATGTTCGAGTTGGATATGCCAAAGTGACGAGATCTAATAAAATCGAAAGGGGTCTTTGGTTTCCAAACTTCGAATCTAATAAAAGTTCAAATCTATTGCTCTATGCATTAGAATTCTCGTCTTCTGGGAACTTTCTCAGAGAGCAACCACTTCGCTAGGTGGCAGTGTTTTAACTGTTCAGCTACCTATGATTCACTGTAGACGCCTAGACGGCTGCATGAATTTGCAGTCTAGATTGTATTCTACTTGCATAGAAATATTTTGAGAGGAACTTCCAGTTTAGGGAAATAAATTTCGAAAAAGAGGTTCCAATTTGTAAAAAAATAAATCTATAAACAATTGTTCTCTCCCGCTCAGCAATAAGCTCTCTTAAAGAGCTCTTAGAGTCATCAATTTTTAGAGTCTGACATCGGCAAATATTGTCAGAAAGTTAACATAAAGATTACTCATCCTAAAGACATCTATCAAAGTCATTATATAGATATCTTTTACATGTCAGTAATCTGACGACTAAAAAAAGTTATCTAAATTTTAACATTTCTGTGTCTCTTAAAGATATCGCTAAAATGATATCTTTAAGATATCTTTCTGATTTAATTGCTGTACGGGCTCTTAAAATAAATTTAAAGATTTGAAATTTTGAGAAAAACTGACTTTTCGAAAAAATAAAAATAGAAAGTATTTCGGAACTAAGCCTCAAATAACGTGAATGAGCATGTATATAACGTAATATCTGATTTAAAATTAATAATAAGAGAAATACCATTTTATATATATAATTGCAACTGAAATAAATTGTAATTATTATCGAGTGAAGGACCTCATAATGTAAACAAGTGTTTTTATTAGAAATAAGGACAATATGAATCATGAGCAATCAATTGTCAATAACTCGATTTATTGTTAGTCATAACATAATGAAATTTCCAACGCAAATAATTAGTGCTTTGATATTCTTATCAGGAACAAATTCGATCAATAGCAGACGGATGGAAGAATTGCATGACCTAGAAAAAAATGCATCTTATTCCTTAGCAGTTGCCTCAAAACTTGTGCAAATTTTACACAAATTGTATACCACCTCTATTTATTTAATAGTTGTATATCGCACGCTTTAATAGATTTTTGATCTAAAATATAAGTACAGAGGTGAATACGAAACATTTAAAACGGCAAAGTACAAATTTTTATCTTCCTAATTTGCTGTTTTATATTTATTACAAGCTATGGTAAATATTTAAAATAATATTATTTTTTTATTTATACAAAAGAACCTGTTAATTCTACTGTTGTACTGTACCACAAACAAGAGATAATACTAAAAACGGTTTTATTTTATTATCCTTTGAAAATTGAAATACAGAACTTGTTCCCTGAAACCAAGAAAGATTAAAAAAACACAACAAAGGTTGCTCTAACGCGTTTCGACAGCCAAGCTGTCATCTTCAGAGAGATACTCTATCGAAACGCATTAAAGCAACCTCTGTTGTATTTTTTAATCTTTGTTAGTTTCAGGGGACAAAATTTTTATTTCAATTTTTGAAGATAACCGTTGCACCAAAAAAGAATAAAGATTGCCCATTTTTTTAAATAAAATTAATTTTTTGCACGTTTTCATAGATTTGTGTGGGGTTTCCTACGGATTCGGTACGATTTCGCTACGAATTTTTGAAGATAACCAAGGACCAGTCCGTTCCATCAAACTTATTATCCTTTATTAGTGAGATGAAGTAAAATGAAACAGAATTAGCATTCTAATGCACAGACCAATAGGTTTGAACATTTATTAGATTCGAAGTTTGGAAACCAAATAGCGGTTTCGATCTTGTTAGATCTCGTCAGTTTGGTATATCCAATTCGAATGCTAACAAATGTTCCGACAAGTAAGTACTAAAACATTCACAGAATTACCATGATCGAATTATGTAATGTTAAATGATGAAATATGCTCTTAATAAATCAAGATTTCAGTTTTTCTGTTCTTTAATATTATAACTGCGAGGAGGAAACAGATCCATGTGGTCATTTAGTACCTAGGAAAGAAATAAAACAATTTGTAAAGTTACCAAATAATTATCACTGTTGACAAACTCGTATAAATTTACAATTTTATAGCTGTTAAAATTATCTAAATATAAATTAACAACATGCACGCTGGAAATTCAGAAAGTTCAAAGTTTTATACGTAATACATTAAGTAATAATTTTTATCAAAACGAAATTCATACGATCATACGTATTATGAATAATGTGTCGATCAATCAGCGATGTAACTGTTGTATCGACAATGAAGTCATAAAAAAACAATTTCCTTGGATACATATTTTTCTTGGCACTCGTGGAAGAAGTGTTAGACAGAACTCTCGTAAACCACAAATTGAACGACAGTATTCTGTCCACTATTTGCTTGTTTAGCCAACATGTCTCTTATCGCAGCCTGCATGGCGTTTTCCCATTCCACTTTTTTGTCTTTTTTATCCCTTCTGCTACCTCTCAAAGCAATTGATTTACGTGGCATCGATACCTAAAATGAAACGAACATTTTTCTTAATATGCCCGCAAATGTAAAAAAAAAATTGAAAATACATTTGAAATTTTTCAAAGTAAGCCTAATGAAGAAAATCCACTTTTTATGACCACCCTTCAATAGCGTTTACCCCCTTCAGCGGTTACGTTTGAGCTTTTTGAAAAACTAATTCATCAATTTGCTTCTATCCCTCAAAAGCAGAGACCCCTTAAAACTATCACAACTATCATTTTACATGTCATTTTATAATTTCGTTAACTATTATTTGGTTTGCTGGTGTTGAAACCCTTTTTATTGTAGCAAAATAGCTTTTAAAATAATTTTGTTATTAATTCAATAAGAACTTTATTCTTTTCATCATTTCCTTTATTTTTTTTCTTTTGAAAGATTTCTTTCGAATAATTGAAATACAAATCTTGTCCCCTGAAACCAAGAAAGATTTAAAAACATAACCGCATTTCGATAGCCAAGCTATCGTCTTCAGAAATATGCAATAGAAAAATTTAAAATGGTGCAATAATGTGCAGTTATGCTTTTAGCAGTTTTTGTACTAAACATTGTGCATGAATATTCGTTAAAAGTAATTCTTATTTTACCACTTTTAATGTTATCACAAATAACTGTTGATTAGTTTTTCAGTAAACACATTAAGCCACATTAGTAATATCGTGTCATTTCTTATTCAAATTGGCAAAATGGAACACTTCCGGAATCACCTCTTTTATTCGTCATTGCGTTACGTTTTAATACAAAAAATAGTAAAAAGGAAGCTCTAGGATCTTTTTTTGAAAGAAGGTTCTTTACTGGCGCATCTAACGGAGATCAGGGTGCTAAGCGATCCAGTGTACAAGCCCCCAAGCTCAGAGGGCCCAAACACTTGGTCAAATGTCTCTGAACTTTGAGAAAGAAATTTGAAATATAATTTGGGTAAATGAAAATCTCAAATATTCGATCACCCAATTGAATATTCAAAATCTGACTTTTGAGTTAAAATTTTGAAAAAAATAATAGTTTTGGTTATTTTCAAAGTTTTTAACTAGCACTTGAGTCTTTTTCTAAAAATTTTCAAATTTTTTTCTCTAGAAACTTGGTTTTGAGGTTTCGAATTGATATCGTCAAAGTAAAAAATATTCAAGCCCTTACTCGTCTCGTAATTTTGTGGAAATATTAACATTTTTAAAAAACAACTGTATGTTTCTCAAAATTTCCATTTCAATTTAATAATTTTGATTTAAATCCGAATATTCATTTGTTTTTTGAAAATGTCGCTCAAAAATTTCTGGAAAAACTTTTTAAAAAAAGTTTTCGTTAATAGTGTATTTTTAAAAATTTACAATTATTATATTTTAGTTAAAATTTTGTCTTCAAAGCAAATTACGGATTTTTTCTGGGAATAATAATTTCTTTTTCCAGAAATTAAACCTTTCGATTTTTAGTTTGCTCGAAACTCAAAATTTCTGGATGAAATCGAAATTGTGAGATTAAAGCTGACATTTAAAAATAATAATAAATTGAGTTAATGGACATTTAGATTTTCTTTTAAATAAAGAAATTTTTCTCAAAATTTCGAATTAAAACCTGAATAAGAAACCAAAAATCCAAAAATTTTAATTACAATGAGAGAAACATTAAAATATCGTCCAATCACTCAAATTATTAAGAAGAATTTAAGAATCAATGACCTTTCGTGAAAAAATTCATTTTAAAGTTGAATTACTAGAAAAAACTATAAAATTCACTTGATACTGTTACGGGCTTATCGGTTCGATTGATTGCACTTATCGAATAAGACCCACTTTATTACTGAACTCAACAATTTACAATTAACTCACTTCTACTAACTCACTAATTGCACTGATTCTAACTGACTGACTCGAGGGAAAGCTGACCGCCTTTTTATAGTTTTGGCTCCCGGATTCCAGAATTTTCGGCAGATAAGGCTTATCGAATGCCGAAATTTCTGGAACGCTTATCTGCCGTTTGTTTCGTTATCGCGACCGCTTTCCCCTTATCAGAACCTTCTAGAAATTTTTTTATTTACTAAATTCTACAATTCTATTCTAAATCCTATTTCATCTATTTACATTGCGTTACAATACGTTAAAAAAAGGTGAAATTTTAAGGAAAAAAATCAAGCTGTATAAAACGATTTAAACGGTTTAAAGCCAAAGTTTAGAGAAAAATATTAATCATTTTAAAGTCGAGGTTTAGTAAAAAAAAGTAAAATATTTTTAAAAACGAAATATTGATTTTTAAGCCTAGAAAAAACTTGGAGATTAAAGGCGAACTCTTCAGAAAGGATTGAATGGAAACAAATCCAAATTTGGAGCAAACGAACAAAATTTTGAAATTTACACTGAAACTTGTCTAAAATGAGTCATCATTTCAAGATTACTACCAAAATTCTGCCCCGAAATTTATTTTTTCCTTTGAAACTTTGACTTTGAACCTCCAATTCAGAACGAATTCGAAATATCTAAACGTAAAAATTTTGAGAAAAAAGTCAAAAATTGGATTTACGTCGAAATTTTCACAGATATAAAAATTTTAACTATACTACGTAAAAAGTTTACAGGAAAAAGTTTAAGAAAAGTGTCGATTTTTAAAATGTAAGTTCAAAAATAGGTCGAACTTTGAATTTAGTTTAGAAATTTTGAGAAATAGGTTCATATTTTAGGAGTAGAGTGGGAATTTTAAGAATTTTGCGAGAACTGACTTAGGACTTTCAGAAAAATTGGATTTTTTAAAAGTTTAATACACTCGCATTATGCCATCAAAGCACTCCGAGTAGGATGCGGAAACAAGGATAGATGGCGATGAACCGCCTTCTTAAACAAGGATAGGTTGTAATTTTTGGGGAAAATTCCTTTCGGTAACGCGTTCCGTAGCTTGGTAGTTCTATAGAAAAAGGAGTCCCCGTAGACAGAAGTCCCCATTATGTCGAGCTGGACCGCACAGGAATTTGCTGTTTCCGACTGTCTTGCATCCCTCAAGAAACTTGTCCTTGGGGGGATCAGTCCTATTAGTTCCTGCGAGCTTCTTCCATGATAGTACTTGTAAAAAAGAGACAAGTCACTGTGTCCTCACTGTGTCGAGCTGGACCGCACAGGAATTTGCTGTCTCCGAGTGTCTAGTACGCCTCAAGAATCTTGCCCTTGGAGGGATCAGTTCTATTAGTTCCTGCGAGTCTCTTCCATGATAGTCCTTGCAAAAAAGAGACAAGTCACTGTGTCGAGCTGTACCCCACAGGAATTTGCTGCCTCCGACTGTCTAGTACGCCTCAAGAATCTTGCCCTTGGGGGGATCAGTCCTATTAGTGCCTGCGAGTCTCTTTCATGATAGTACTTGTAAAAAAGAGACAAGTCACTGTGTCCTCACTGTGCCGAGCTGTACCGCACAGGAATTTGCTGTCTCCGACTGTCTAGTACGCCTCAAGCATCTTGCCCTTGGGGGGATTAGTCCTATTAGTTCCTGCGAGCCTCTTCTATGATAGTACTTGTAAAAAAGAGACAAGTCACTGTGTCCTCACTGTGTCGAGCTGGACCGCACAGGAATTTGCTGCCTCCGACTGTCTAGTATGCCTCAAAAATCTTGCCTTTGGGGGGGATCAGTCCTATTAGTTCCTGCGAGTCTCTTCCATGATAGTCCTTGCAAAAAAGAGACAAGTCACTGTGTCCTCACTGTGTCGAGCTGGACCGCACAGGAATTTGTTGTCTCCGACTGTCTAGTATGCCTCAAAAATCTTGCCTTTGGGGGGGGGGGGATCAGTCCTATTAGTTCCTGCGAGTCTCTTCCATGATAATCCTTGTAAAAAAGAGACAAGTCACTGTGTCCTCCCTGTGTCGAGCTGGACCGCACAGAAATTTGCTTGCCCCCACTGTCTTGTATTATTGTTGAAAAGAGCTAAGCGACATTTTGATGCAAAGTACCATCAGATAGATGTTTTGAAGGTATACCGATCATTTGGTGTTGATTGGGGTTACATTAACTGTACCTTAAATGTAAATATTTTCTGGAATGTAGTTGTCATTCGTGATCGAAAGATGCCAAGTACAGCAAATAGCACTTTTTAACATGAAGAAAAAAATATAGAAAAAGCTACTTTTTTTAAAGTTTAATCCACTCGCAAAGGGTAACCTCATTAAGCTTTCAAAGCACTGCGAGTAGGATGCGGAAACAAGGATAGATGGCGATGAACCGCCTTCTTAAACAAGGATAGGTTGTAATTTTTGGGGAAAATTCCTTTCGGTAACAAGTTCCATAAATTGGAAGTTCTATAGAAAAAAGGGTCTCCGTAAACAAAAGTCCTCACTGTGTCAAGCTGAACCGCACAGGAATTCTGACCGTCTTGTATGCCTCAAGAATCTTGCCCTTGGGGGAATGAGTCCTATTAGTTCCCGCGAGCACGATAGTAGGTACTTGTAAAAAAGAGACAAGTCACCAACCATCCGCCTATGCTCTAGTGTCTCGAGTGAATCGGTCACATTCTCATCATCAATTAGGCGAATCGCTCTTCTTTGAATTGAATCCAAAAGAGCTAAAGTGTGTTTTGGGGCTGAACTCCAAACATGAGAACAGTATTCTAAGCCTAACTTGAGCTTTGTATAGTGTGAGTAGCTGATGAGATGTAATATACTGTTTTGCCCTAAAAAGAAAATCTAGCTTTCCCGCTTGTGATCAACATTTTGAGAAAAAAGTCGATGTTTTAGAAAATATATAGTTTAAACTAAAAAGTTTGACAAAAAGTTAAAATTTCCATACAAATTTAAAGTTTATAAAAAAATATTTTGTAAGGCGGGCAATTTGTAAGTTTTTGTTTTGTATATTCTTAACTGAAAGACTAAATACTTTTTATTACAGTCGCAAGTTTTCAGTTGAAATTTTCAACTGTTCAGTTAAAATATCAATTTTTTAAAATGTTCAGGACTTTAATTAAAAAATGACATTTTTTATGTAGTTTTATTGCGCTTTTAAAGTAATTATATGTATCTATATTTTTTATTTGATAAAATTGGACAAGTTTAAACAGCACGTCCCAATTTTTTTTGCACCGGGGCCATTGGTTAGCTACGCCATTGGGGAAAATCTCTTAAGAACTGATAGGGATAAGTATCAATAATGTCATATCAGTTCGAGAGGCAGTCAAAAGGGAATTGAAATCTGCATCCAATGATCACGACAAAAATGTAGGTTGTCCCATTAAGACCGATTGTTTTAAATTTAGCGCTGTGGCTGTCGTGTAGCGTTATTACTGCTGATCTTGTCTTTGGTTTCTGTACAACTAACATATATGAACACTGAGGTTAAATCATGGGTAATTGTATGGACGCATAACGCATAGAAATTGGAAAAACCAAAACTGTGGGAATAATTCGAAGATGTCGTGGATTCATTGGCCACCTTCTCGTTGTACAGTGGACCGAATAATTAAGAAATTTGGGACGATTGAAGTATATACAAGTAGAATACAACCTAGACTGCAAATTCATGCAGCCCTCCAGGCGTGTATAGTGAATCATAGGTACACAAACCACTTAGTGTTAGTGGTTTGTGCATAGGTAGGTGAACTACCAATAATTGAAACACTGCCACCTAGCAAAGCGGTTGCTCTCTAGGAAAGTTCCCAGAAGACAAGGATCCAAACTTTAAATCTAATAAATGTTCAAACCTATTGGTCGGTGCATTGGGAACGATTGGGTTAATTTAAATCCAGAAGAGACCTGTCCGTGTTGGTGCTGCTCGATCTGATGAAATCATTTCAGCAGAGCAGGATTCTTCAACCTCGATTCGCCATCGTTTTCAGCAATTGAGAATTTCACGAATAATTTACATGGAATTTTGACTTCTAATCTCTTGATCTTTAATCAAAATTCGGTGTAAACTTCTTGGTGAAAGCCTCAATGGCCGATAATGAGGACGAATCGAGATGAAAGGATTTAACTTAACACTTCTAAGAAGTTGCAACGTTTTCACTGGACCGTGATGTACGAACAAGTGTCTTCTGGGTTTGACTCGTATACTTAATAAGTGTATGGTTTGGCTCTATCAAATCGTTCCAGATTTATTAATTATTTCGACCGCTGTAGGGCGCCAAAGTGCGTTAAGTTGATCAAACAATTCACGAAATCTTAGAATTGTTTCCATAAAACTCCCACCATTTTGATAATGGATTCTCAAAATGTCTATGCGTTGTGCGTAATTATCCAAGATTTTACTCTCAGTGTTCACACATTTTAGCTTTGCAATAATAACGCTGTACGTTTGACACCGAAAAAATGGCAAAAAAAAACGAGTTATATGAATTGAAATATTTTGAAGGTTACAAGAACTATTTTTTTAGAGCAAATAATAGATATTGTTATGTTGAATTTAAAAAAGTTAAAATTCTCAAGAAGATATTTGATATTGACAACAATGATTTAATTGGAAAAATTGTTTTAAAAAAGTTGAATATATTGGAAACGCAACCTCTCTGGTCAAAAGTATGGAAGTCAATTTAAGATTTGAAGAGAAATCTTAAGATGAAATATACATAGTATTTAATTAAAAAAAAAGATAACCTGGTCCGATCATATCAACTATTCGTGATGATTAAAATATTAGTCATCATATCATCTGTGTGGATTTTGACAATTTCTAAAAAATACATCATTGCTTACCACCGTCAAAACTTTCATGAAGTCTTGCTGAAAAGTTAATGCATCTAAACCATGAGCATTATCGGCAATTCTTCTAAAATGTTCAGTTAATGGACCCTGTAAGGCACGCAATTGCCGCCATGATTTAGCGTATTGCCGTCGAACTAGTTCGATAATTGTGGAAGTCAAAGCAAGTCCGACCAATATGTATAAGGTACATAGTAGCATGTATTTAGGCTGATCTAAAAATGATATCATCTGATAAAAACGCTTTAGCAACAAAGCTCTTTAATACTTGGTACTAAATCTCCAAAGCCTATGGTGGTCATAGTGATGAAACAAAAATAAAATCCTTCAAAAAAAGTCCAATCTTTCTCCCAAATCACAAAAATACTAGCTCCGATTGCGAGGTAAATAAACAGAAAACAAACTGCTAACAGGGCATAAGACGAAGTCCTTCTAACAAGTGCTGTCGTTTTACTGAAATAAAGATGCTAAAGGCGTTTTTTAATTAAAAAAATGGCATAATATTACTTGAAACGAGCTGGTAAAGGTGGAATTTGTTTAATAAAAGTAGAAACTGATGATGCAAATAATCTGCCCCAATCTGCAATCACTGTCATTGTCAATGGTATACCAACCAGTGCGAAAACTATACAAAACGCTCGACCTTCTGTTGTTACAGGTACAATACTTCCATAGCCTAAAAAATAGCAATCAATTGGTATAAAGATACGTATACAGTGTGAAAATGTCGTTCAAGAAAAAAGTTCAACAACAAAGCTTTTAAACATGTCACTTATCCTAATGTATTGTTACGGGCCTTGTTAGCTGTCTAGCGATTTGTATTCAGTTGAAATGGCTCCCAAGCTTCAAGGGATTATAATTGGAATAGATCAGAGGCTGCATCGTGCTATAGAACTAAATTACTAGTATTACGCTAAAATTTTATGAAATTGTAACAGTATGACATCTTTGAATTTTAAACTAGAACCATGGAGAAAATATGCATCCACTAAAATCACTTCTAAAGAGAAATCAATTAAGACAATATGGAGCCTTCTTGGTGTTTTATAATTTAAATTTTCAGACCTAATCGGTTATATAACACAATTTTGGTTGTTTCCTAACCATGCTTATTCATTTACAATTCTACAATATATCTGATTTGATAATAGCAATTCTTACTAATATATAAATGAGAAAGTGTGCTTATTTGTTTTTTCGCTTTTGACGGGGCAACTATTACAGCGACGCTGACGAAAATTGGCATTGACATTCCTTACGCTGCGAAATAGTTAGGAGGCTACTTTTTATCCCAAACTAAATCTATTTAATAAATCTCTAAGCATCCACAGACAACGGGTGGGCCTAGAAGCAGAAAATTTCAGGTTTTTCCCCTAATACGTAGGTGAGCACTAAGAGAAGACTTTTCAGAATTCAGCCTCTAAGATCATAAAAAGGGGAATTAACGAATAGTCAATTTTTATGTAATGAATAATACACAAAATTGTATTTAGAGTTGTCTATAAACGTTGAGAGTTGCCATCGTCGATCAATTTGTCTCCACACCCGAATTTTTCCAAAGTTTTACAGGTGACCAGTACATATTTTGTCTTTTTAACTATTCTTTTCTTTTACCTTCTAAAATGTAAGTTGTAAACTCAAAATTTTGGCGTTAATTTGGCACTTCCGATGTTTGAAACGAAATGTGGAGTAATATTTTTTCTAACATTTTGAAGTTTTTTCTCGAAATGTCGAGTAATCCAAACTTTCTGCATACAATATCGAATTTGGGTAGATTTTTTTTGGAAATGTTTTCTAAAAATTTTCTAAAATTAAACATTATTTCCGAATTTCAAATATTTACTGCAGTTTTCAAAAGAGGAAGGAAATTTTCACTTCAAAATTAAGGTATTCAATTCTAAGCTTCCAGAAGAAAAAGCCAAAATTCCAATAAAAAAGAGAGAAAATATTCTTGGAAATGTTTCAGTTTTTTTTTCAGAAATTTCTATACTGAAATTAAGGGATTAAAACAGGTCAAAAACACCTTTCAATTTCAACACAACTGTTTCACGAAAATTTTAATATAAAAGCAAAATTTGGAAATGTTGTCGAACTTTCAGGAAGAAACTTCGAAATATTTTAAGAAAATATTCCTCCACATTTCGATTAAAACATCGTAATTTCTAAATTGAAGCTAAAATTTCGCTCTCTCGCTTTTTTTAGATTTTAAACTCGAAAAATCATCTACAAATTTCGACATTTGTTTAAAACTTTTCAATTCAAACTTGAAAGATACTTCTTTTCAAAATGCCAGCTTCAAAATCGAAATTTAATTAGATCTCGAAGTCGTTGCACACAATCAAAATTTAAAGTCAGATTTTACAAAAAAATTAAAAATTTACAGTATTGGGCAAATTTTTCAAAAAATCCAAATTCTAAACATTTAAAGCTTCAAGAAAAAGGTCAATATTATCAACATTTTGGAAAAGTTACAAATGTCACAAAAAGTCGAAATTAATAAAAAGTGAAATTATGAAAAAAAGGTGTAACTTGAGGAAAATATCAAAATTTGGATGATAAAAGACCTAATTTTTCAAAAAACATTGAAATTTCTGAAAAAAATTTTTAAAATGTTTAAATTTTCGGAAAAGCCAATTGTTCAAGAAGGTGAAAATTAAAACAAATTTTTCAAATAAAAGTCCAGTTTACCAGGTAAAAGTCAAACCTTCGAGAAAAAATCGACATTTTTGAGAAAAAGGTGAAATTTTCAGAAAAGGTCAAAATTTGAAAAATCGTCAAAAGCTTGAACAAAGATAGAACTTTTCTAAAATCAATGTTGCAACAGAATCTAACAAGCAAAAACCAAATTTAAAAAAAAAATCACATTTTGAAAAAAAATCATGATTTTCTATGAAAATTGTTCCCAAAAAAATCGAGAATAAATCAAAATCTTAAAAGAAAAGTGAGATTGTGAAAGTGTTGACATTTATTAATAGGATAACATTTGAAAAAGGTGGAAATTAAAAAAATGGAAAATTTGAAATTCGAAGTTTTCAAAATGTAAAATCGAAATATTAGAAAAGTTGAAATGTTCAAGAAAACCAAGATTTTTAGTAAAACTCAAAGTTGTTTTCTCCAACGATTTTAAAAACAAGTCGAATCTAAAAAAATTAAACACTTCAAGAGTCACGCTTGACGTCCGTGAATTCTTTAGTACTTGTCGGAACATTTGTTAGCATTCGAGTTGGATATACCAAACTGACGAGATCTAACAAGATCGAAACCGGTCTTTGGTTTCCAAAACTTCGAATCTAATAAATGTTCAAACCTATTGGTTTATGCATTAGAATCCTTGTCTTCTGGGAACTTTTTCCTAGAGAGCAGCCGCTTCGCTAGGTGGCAGTGTTTCAACTGTTGGTACTTCAGCTACCTATATATACACGCTTGGAGGGCTGCATGAATTTGTAGTCTAGGTTGCATTCTACTTGCATACTTCAAGAGAGTTGATGTTTTCAATAGTCGAAACTTTCAAAAAATTCAAATTTTCAGAAATCCCTATATGGTCAGATTTGCAAAAAGTTAAAATTTCGGATCAGAATTTTAAACAAAGTCAACACTTTCAAAAAGGAACACTTGAAAAAATCGAATATTCCAAAAACTTCGAAATAGGTCAGAATATTAAAAAAAAATTTGAAGTATAGAGAAGCAAATGTTTAAAAAAAGTTGAAATGTCCAAAAAATAGAAAATGTTTAATAGAGATAATTAAGAAACACAACAAAGGTTGCTCTAACGCGTTTCGACAGCCAAGCTGTCATCTTCTTGGTTTCAGGGGACAAGTTCTGTGTTTCAATTTTTGAAGATAACCAAGGACCAGTCCGTTCCATCAAAAAAGAGATAATTAAAAAAAGAAGTAAAAAGTTTTCAAAAAAATTGAAATATATCGAAATAAGTCAGAATCTGGAATATTCAAATAGTCGAAAATATTCGAAATTTTCAAAATTAAGTTAAAATTTCGAGAAAAAGTTGAAATTTTGGAAGTCGAACGAGAAAAGATCGACAATGTGAAAAAAGTGGTTAATTTAAAATGTGATAATTATAGAAATAAGTCGAAATTTTCAAAAAAATGAGAATTTTTAAAAAGGCAACCTACGAATCCTTTCTCTTCTTTCACATAGACGAAGGCGGGGTACCAGCTAATAACCTTTATAATTCTTTTACACGATGTAAACCACGGATTATAGAACTAGGATAGTGCACGAACGTAGAAAACGGTGTTAAAAAAGGGTCTAGGGAGAAGGTAATACCCTCTCGTGATATCGGGAGTGATGGATTTCAACTACCAATGAGGAACGAAGTAAGTAAACACCTGTTGAGAAATGTCAAAACTTACCGATTTTGTTTAATTTTAATGTCATTTCTAAGGGCATTTAATTCATATTTTTTACGAAAAAAAAAGGAGAAATCTAATCATGTTTCACATGGGTTTTCTGTAGTCTTTCAATAGAATAACTAAGCTGCAATTACTATTATGATCCAGGAGCGACCTTAGCCATTGCGAGACTCCAGGCGGGTAGATCTTTGCGAGGCCCTTGTTTTTGTGGAATTAGTTTTAACATAGGCGTAGCTAGAATATGACAGGGTAGGGCGCTTGCCCCCCCCCTGGATTATGCAGTTAAAAGAAAATTTATGTTCAACTGAGAAGACTTTCTCTAAAAAATTTCCATTCGACAAAATTCGTCCTATTGACTATTGACATTTTCTCGAAATTTCAACTTATTTCTCAAAATTTGGCTTTTATTTGTAAATTTTTTTCGAAATTTCAGATTTATTCCTAAAATTCGAATTCTTTCATTAGAATCCGACTTTAGTCAAAATTTCGAATTTTTATATCAAAATTCATAGTTTTATTTTTCGAAATTCTACCATTTCTCAAAATTCGTTTTTTTCGGAAACTTCGGCTATTCCTTAAATTTTGGCTCTCTAAAAATGTTACCTTGTTAATCAAAATTTAACTTTTTTTCCCAAAATCTGATCGATTTTTTTGATAAAAATATTTATCTGGAAATTTTTATGACTTTTTTAGAAAATTTGTAAAAAGACAAAAATTCCGAGAAAATTTTCCCTGGAATGGTTTATATAACTAAAATACAACTTGTTTCTCAAAACCTCGATGTTTTTTTGAAATCTAGACATTTTCTGACTTGTCCTTTTCCAAAATTTTCACAAAATCTGACTCTCTCTGAAAACTTTCGAGTGTTTACTAAATTTCGACTTTTTTCTCAAAATTTCGATCCTTTTTTTCAGGGAAAAAAAATCAAAATTTCCGGAAAAGAAACGAATTTAAAAAAATCGGAACTTGGATATTTTACTCAAAATCCGTCCTTTTTCGTAATATTGAAATGTATCCTAAATTCCAATTTGAATATTTTTCCTGGAAATTCGTATCTTTCTTAAAATGTTGACATTTTTTCAAGATTCGTTTTTTTTTTTTCATAAATGGCTATTCTCAAAATTATACTTTTTTTTAAGTTTGAATTTTATCTGGAAAATTTCGATCTTTGATGCTTCATTTGGCAGTTTTTCTAGAAATGTCGACTGTTTTTCAGAGATTTCGTTTTTTTCTAATTCCTCTATTTTTATTAACATTAGGATTTCTGAAGATATTGATTTTTTAGAATCGGATTTTTCAGAACTTTTAACAGGTTTCATAAAATTTGCCTTTTTCTCGATATTTTTATATCAAAATTCGATATTCAGCTTTGCTAAAAATTTAAAATTTTTCTCTTAAAATTAGTTTAAATTCATCCTTTTCGAAATTCCAACTTTATTCCCAGAATTCTACTTTTTAAACTCTTCTTTCGGAAATCATTTTTTCTATCAAAATTCTCCCACTTTTTTGAATATTTGTTTTTTTTTAAATTGTGACTTTTTTAAAATTGACAATTTCAACTTCATATTTCGCCTTATTTTCGAAATTTTGACTTTTTCCTCGAAATTGGTTTTGCCTT
>CM053326.1:48668833-48701091 GCA_028583605.1 Dastarcus helophoroides | reverse complement strand
GAATAAAGTTAAAAATATTTTTGAACTAAAAAAAAGTTACCTCATGTAAAGTACGAGTAAAAATAAGAAAACAAAGACTAAAATCTCGTAAATTTTATTATGCTTCTCTAATATTTAGAATTGATGATAGATAATAATATTTTTTTTTATGTTCCCCATATTTTAAATATGTTCAGAGTGCGCAATGAAAATATAATCCCAAATTTTGACTTTTTGGTAACACATCTCCTTGTTTTAAGTATTATTAAACCTAAAAATTCTTGAACTATTCTTCTTTGCTACCAAAATTATGGCTACCTTTCTCAGAACCACGAAATTTATCTAAAATTCTGAACAGCAACATTTTTAAGAAACTATTAATTGTGCAGCTGAGAGCTTTTATAAATTATTATTATTATTTTTTTATTTTGTAGTAGTAATTTTTTTATTGTGGTATGTTATTAGCGATTTAACAAACGCAGTCGATCAGTTAAAAAAATCTCAGGTGATAGCTTACAATACCAATGTCAGTAGAAAAATGAGTTTGTCATAAATTCTTGAAAGTGTACTGATAAGTATAGACATACATACTAAGCCAATTTCTCTTTATTTTTAATAAATTCTTGTTAAATTGCTATAGATGAATTTTGTTTTATTTGTACCGGTTGTCAGTGATGAATTTACCAATAGGCTTGAGCAGCTTATGGATGGAACTTTCTTAAGGGTGTCAAATTTCAAAGGGTGTGCGTTTGCAAGTCAAGATTGATAAAAAGGAGTACGAGTTTGAGATTTTCAACCCCAAAAAACGAGATAATTTGAAATCGAAATTTAAAAAAAAGCTTCAAATTTCCAGTTTCAACTTGAATTTCACCAAAATTTAAACTTTAAGGTTCAAAATTTTGCGTCCTCAACTTCCCAAATTCAGAAAAAATTGGAAAGTTTGATTTAAATTCAAAGCTTCTAACTTAAATTTCGAGTTTTTAATTAATAATAAATTCAATTTCTTGATTTATTGAAATCATTAATTCTATATCAAAATTTCTCCAAAAATCTCCAAATATTTATACTCGAAACTTTTGCTTCTTTTTCAAAATATCGAATTTTCAGTCGAGATGATTTTTAAAAGAAAAATTTTTTCATGGATCCTCAACTTTGACATCATCTCGATATTTCGGTAAAAAAAATTGAAAGTTGGGTACTTTATCCTTACAGTTTTGACTTTGAGTTCGGCTCAAAAAAATTGGATAAATTTCGACCTTAATCTCGAATGTCGGTTTAAACTAAGAATTTTAAGTTTTTTCTTACCTTATTTTCGAAATTTTTGAATTTAATCGAAAGTTCAGGTTCAATTTGGAAATTTGTTTTTTTTACTACCTTTACGTCCTTTAGTTTTTTTTCTAAACTTCGACCTTTAGTTTGTTTCTAAAGTTCGATCTTTACTTTTTAATTCGACTTTAGTTTGAAATTTTATGTCTCAAAATTTTGCTTTTTATTGGCTGTTATAAAAGCAAGTTCTCATTTTCAATCGAAATTTCGAGAAAAAGTTGAAATTTTAAAGAAACGTGTAAAATATCGATTTTAAGATCAAATTTTTGGAGCAAGTGATCAAAAAGTTGTCAAAATTAAAAGGAATAACCTCAACATTCCTTATTAAAAAAAATCAACATTGATAATATAAACTTCTTTTAAAATTCTTTACTGTTTTTAAGGTTTTAGAAAAAGAATTGCGCCGGAAATTGGAATTTAAAAGTGAAAATTTGAAGAAAGAGACTACGTTTGTAGAAAAATCAAAACCTAAAAAAATGTCAAGTTTTAATTCAAAAATGGCGAGAAAAAGTCCAATATTTCAAGTTCCTGCAAGCAATTTTTAAAAAAGAAGTTTAAATTTTAAGAATATATTAAATATTTTGGAATTAAAGTTAAAGTATTTGGAAAACATCTATATTTAGATTATAGATTAAAAAAAAAAGATCGTTACCTTAAAATTTTACGAAAAGTATCGATATTTGAAAAGTAAAGTAAAAATACGAAAATAAAGGAAAAATATCCATTTTGAAATAAAAATTTTGTAAGGAAAGTGAGAAATTTCTTGAAAGTTTAAAAAAGAAATCATTTAAGAATCAAAACTTTGTAAAACAATTTTTTGAGGTTTCATGTTTGAAATTAAAAACAAAATTATGCTTGGAACTATAAGTAAACATAAAAATTAAAATAAATCGAATTATTAAGTCCAAAATTCTTGAAAGTTTTAACTTACAGTGAAAATTTTATAAAAACGAAAAATTTAATGTCTTTTTTTATAAATTTGGTGGAACGGACCGGTCCTTGGTTATTTTCAAAAAGTAAAATACAAATCTTGTCCACTGAAACCAAGAAAGATTAAAAAACACAACAGAGATTGCTCTAATGCGTTTCGATAGCCAAGCTATCATCTTCAGAGAGATTCTGAAGTTGATAGCTTGGCTATCGAAACGCGTTAGAGCACCTCTGTTGTGTTTTTAAATCTTTCTTGGTTTCAAGGTACAAGATATGTGTTTCAATTTTTTTTTAATGAAATTTTTGAAAAAAATTCCATACTTTCTAAAATTTCGAGAAAAAGATCCAAAGGGCGAAATTTTCAATTTAAACTCGAAATTTTAAAACGGAAAGCTGAAATTTTACCACTAACGTCAAGTTATTTAAAAAAAAAGATAAAGCTGACACCTAAAATAACAAATCAGAATTTCTGACTGAAAATCGAAATTTTATTTAAAAAAATTAAATGCAAACTTCGAGAAAAAGGTCCAAAGGTTGAAATTTTCGAGTTTTAGTAAAATTTAAGATTAATTTATACTTCAAGTTGGAGTTTAAACTCCTTATTTCAAGATAACTGTCCATAATTAAAAAGTAAAGTCAAAGTATTGAGAAAAGGGTTATTTATAACTTGTAGAAAAAAAACTTGAAGTGTAAATTTTAGAAAAAACAACATGAAAAGTACAAGGAAGTTTAAAAGAAAAACTTAAAATTTCGAAAAAAGCCATATCTATTAACGAAAACATTCTGAAAAATTTAACTTGTTCTTGTGTGTAAAATTTCCGGAAAAAAACGAATATTCAATATTTTTAAATAAATGTAGAAATTGGGAACTATTTCTTTAAATAAATTTAAAGTTCTTTTATTCGAAAGTTTTTCGATTTTCGATTTTTTTTTGTCCCAATTCAATTTCTTGATATTTTTAATCGAAGCCCGAAAATTCAAATTCATTTTTCTTATAAATATCACTTTTTTGTTGAAATTTGAATTGGAAATAAACTCAAAACTCTGAATTTCAGCTTGAACTTTTGAAATTAGATAAATCAAGAATATTTTAATAAACTCAAATACTAAAATCGGAATTTCAGAAACAGCTTAAATTATTAAAAAAGAAAGTCTTAAAATTTCGAGTTTAACACGAGATGTTGCGTTTTTTTTTCTCAAATTTGTGACAGTTATCACTTATCACGGAATTTTAAGTTTCGAGCGAAATCTGAGTCAAAGAGTGGATATGTACATAAAAAGATTTGAATACTCGAGTTTGAAATCAAAATTATTGATTGTAATCTCGAAATTAAAATCGAGATTTTATTCACTCAACGAACCCTAAAATGAAATAGATTTCCCTTAAATTTTAAGCAAGCAATTATATGTTGTAATATCAACAAAAAAATATTTTAACATTTTCTAAGTTATGGTAGAAATTATTGAATTAAACATTTGGTTAATTCAAATAATTTAAAAAAAATTAAAAATTAATCACCCGTCGCTAAATCGAAATTCGGAAAAAAAATTAACTTTGGTCGAAACGAAAACTGGAATCTAAATGAAATAATTGTTTTCCGGAATGAAAAGCGTAAACTGAAACGAAAAATAAAACAGTTGGGAAAAAGAGTCAATTGTAACTTTAAAATTATAATATTTAGGAAATTAAGCATTTGGGAAAAATGCGGAAAAAAATATGTAAAGTTTAAAATGGAAATTTAAATTTTGGTGGAACGGATGGTCTTTGGTTATCTTCAAAAATTGAAGATGAGAGCTTGGCTATCGAACCGCGTTAGAGCAACATCTGTTGTGGTTTTAATCTTTCTTGGTTTCAGGAGACAAGATTTGTATTTCAATTTTTGGATATTTAAAGAAAATTACGATATAGAAATAAAAACACAAACATAAAAATTTCTCGTAATTCTAAGCTAAAACTTCTATATTTCATAATAGGTAACGATAAACTGTAATACTTATTGAAAAATATTTTAGGATTCAATCAAATGTATTCTTATAAAAACAAACAATTGAAGTGGGGAATTGCCATTACTGCTTTCAGTAATTGAATAATCTTCTTAAAATTTTAAAATCTGCATTCGAAATGTTATGTTATGTTATAAACAATTATAGTTATATACGTCTTTATCTCATATGTATTCAGATTTAAAGGAGCCACATATTCTATACCTATCTGATACTGTTTTATGTTCTTTCGTTACAATTAACAAATTGTAATGCAACCAATGATTTAATAATTTAAATTTACGCCAATATCTTTAACTAAAAAAAAGGAATTATTTCATAAAAACATATTTTTCCTACATGACAATATAATTTTTAATTTGCCTTTTTTTTTAAATTATTAATCGACGTGAGGACTTCGATACAACCTGTTTTCTATCAAACAGGATTATTTTTTTATGCAAAGGATCTTAATTGATACTTTTTTAACTTTGGAGTTATTTGCTGTCGTAAAAAATAGTATAAATGTTCATCAAATTATATAAGCCGATCATGTATTAATTGCAAAAATACTGCTAGGTGCATAAATTATACTAAAATATATGTTTATTTTTTATATTTTTTAATATATAAATTGTTCTGTTTAAATGGGTTGTACAAACTTACCTCTGAGTCATTTTTTACCTTAAATGAAATATCAATAATATACATATAATATACATGTCAAAATAATTATATAACTGTTGTATCTTCTACAGCAACATAATTACTATTTAACAACATATTTAATGTTTAGATTTTAACCCAGAGAATACATTTTATGTACAAAAATCTAAGTAACCTAAGTTGTTAAATTACCTATTAGATTCTAGTGCACAGACCTATAGGTTTGAACATTCATTAGATTCGAAGTTTCAAATAAATATTTAAATCTATTGGGCAGTGCATTAGAATGCTTATCTTCTGGGACCTTCCTAGAGAGCAACCGCTTCGCTAGGTGGCTAAAGGGCTGCTTGACTGTAATCCAGATTGTATTCTATTTGCATAAGATACTTCTTTATTCAATGATGTAAGAAACGATTCAATCATAAATAAATTATAAAAATAAAGTATTTAAATGTGGTATTTAAAAAATTAGTTTTACATCTTAAAATATGAGAAAGAATGTGATTTGGCCTTTGAAAATAATTAATAATGAATGTAATAAGTTACATTCATTAATAATTATATATGTATAGACAAACCGATCCTTGAAATAACAAAAATCGAAATTTCAGGAAAATGTCGACCACCGCAACAAGCCCTGATATTACCACACCTTCCGGTGTGGTATCAGCCACTTCAGTCTTTTACTTCTTACTGGTACCCGCATTAATTCTATGGTATGCGTATTGGAAAATTTCGAGAAGACACTTGATTGAATTGGGTGATAGACTCCCCGGTCCAAAAGGCTACCCTCTGATTGGAAATGCTTTGGAACTTTTAGGATCTTCGCATGGTAGGTCTGAATTTTTTTTAAATTTTGTATTTATATGTTAAAATCTTGAAAAATATGTAACATTTAAAACGACTTATTATTCTCATGTTGAGCAATGAAAATAAAACTAGTTCTGATAAAAATCCTTAGATTTCATGTAACGAGAAGAAATAATTTACAAGATTTTTTGCAAGTAGTGTAAGGTCACTTACGTAAGGTTTATTGTATAGATGGACGTCGCAAATATACTTGTTCTGAAATGATGTCAACTAAGGTTAAGCCAAACATTCTAAATGTACACCGTTGCCATAAAAAGACATATAATTTTTGTAGTAATATTATACTGTATTATATCTTACGATTATAAATGTTTACAAAATTTAATAGCCGTTTAAAATCCACCTCTTGCTGACGATGGTTTTATTTATGCTGCTTATTTTTATTATATTTTTTAAAATAAATATTACATATTAAGAAACCCTGTTACATCTTCTGTTCTTTGAACACTCATATTTCTGGAAGATTAAAATTAGTCCTGGCTTGTCTTCAGTGACTAAAATAAAACAAAATATTTTTTTTTCAATAGCTCGCACAGTTGCTTCTCCACTCCTAAAGTCAGCTTCATTCTGCTTATATACCAGACGATACATTATTTTTATGTCGATTGTTGAATAGTTTTGCAGTCGTATCACATCATTTGTTCCCATAATAAAAGGCCAGTTATTCCATTTATCTGAAATTGTTGCTTTTTTAGATTAGATTAAAAAATAAAACCTCATAAATAAATGATAAAAATGGTGAAAAATATGTGAATCAACCGCCTTGCAAATAATCAAATAGGTTCAGCTTTAAAAACGTTCCGTTAAAATTCAAAAAATGCTTTAACATTGTTTGAAGAATTCAAGAGCTTTATCATTCGAAATGAATATCTTTCCTATTCAAATTCGGGGACTACTCACTTTAGTTTTCAAGGATTAGCATGACGATGTTCCTCCAAGTGGATAAAAAACTTTCGATAAATATTTTTCAACATTGCACGTCGTGAGAATCATCGGATAAACGTTTCTGCATTTTTTCTCAAACTTCTTCAAACCAGCCACATCTGGGTTTCTTTGCATCTTCTACTATTCGGTGTCCACCGTAGTAATTTGTTTTCGAAATTTTTCATTTTACTCTCGTACTGTCTGCACTATCCCAAGCAGTAGCGTGTCGTGGTTTTTATGAATGGGGAAGCTGACAGGAAACCTTTTTAAAAGATATTTTTCTTTCAACTGATTACATTTTGAATGCATTAGCATTCAAACAGTTATAAATCTTTTTATCCCCTTTTGATTAGTCGAAATGTAGATTTAAGGTCAGAATTTCGATAATCAAATTTCGAGAACATCGAAATGTTGGAAAAAAATTAAAAATTTTAAATTTAAATCTAGTTTGTCCACATTTATTTTCAAGCAATCCAGATTTGCAAAATTCAAGTTAAATGAATATTATTTTTTTAATGTTCAATTTGGTTTGGACTATTTTTTTAATTTTTTTCTTTAAATTTGGATCTTTACTCAAAATTTCGAATTAAAATTATAAATTTAATAACAAATACGCCAAGTTAAATTCAAAATTTATGTTAAAAAATTACAATATAATCAACAACATGGAACTTCTTTTTTCCTAAGATATTCTCTGGAACATTTAAAGAAAATTGAAACTTAAAAAAAATTCTTTGTCCAGATTTTCAAAAAGTCCAAGTCGGAATTTTCAAGTCAATATTTCAAAAAAGTCGAAATTTCCACAAAAAATTTAAATCTCGAAAAAATTGTCATTTTTTAAAAAATGGTCAAAATTTTGGGAAAAAGATCTAAATTGTAGAAAAAACCAGATTTTCATTTTCATTTGATGTCAATTTTAACTATCTTATCTTTTGAAAAATCCTCTCTACGTATTACCAGGATCACCTGTATGAAATTTCATGCTCTTAGACTCGTTTAGGTTGTGCGTTGTCTCTGACCTTCAGCACGTGCTTTATTAATAATAATAATAAAAATAGGTTTATTAAATTAATTCTTTTTTCAGAAATATTCAAGAATATGTACAACAAGTCATTCGCTTTTGGGAGCGTTGTAAGACTATGGGTTGGACCAAAACTCCTTGTATTTTTGACCGATCCTCGAGACGTCGAACTTATCCTCAGTTCCCACGTCCACATTGATAAATCTTCGGAGTACAGATTTTTCAAACCTTGGCTGGGCGATGGGCTTTTGATATCAACAGGCGCCAAATGGAGAGCACATAGAAAACTGATTGCTCCCACTTTTCATCTCAACGTTTTGAAATCATTCATTGACTTATTCAACGCTAACAGTAGGGAAGTTATAAAAAAATTGCAGAAGGAAAATGGAAAAGCCTTTGACTGCCACGATTATATGTCAGAAGCTACAGTGGAAATCCTGTTAGGTAAGTGTAAATGCTACTGGGATGATGTTGCTACTGTAATGATGTTGCTACTGGTATATTGTTGCAGAAACTGCTATGGGTGTCAGTAAAAAAACTCAAAATCAAAGTGGTTACGACTATGCTATGGCTGTTATGAAAATGTGTGATATTTTACATCTTCGTCATACCAAATTTTATCTAAGACCTGACTTGATCTTCAACTTTACAAAATATGGACAGTACCAAAAGTCTTTAATAAACACAATTCATAGCTTAACACGAAGAGTAATTCAAAAGAAAAAAGTTGATTTTGCTAAAGGTATTCGAGGTTCTACAGCTGAGGTACCCGAAGAAATTAAAGCAAGAACTTCCGACTTAAAAGTAGAATCGAAAACCGTTGTTGAGGGTTTGTCGTATGGACAGAGTGCCGGACTTAAAGATGATTTGGACGTTGATGATGATATTGGGGAAAAGAAAAGAATGGCATTCTTAGATCTAATGATTGAAGCTTCCCAAAGCGGCGTAGTCATCAACGATGAAGAAATCAAAGAGCAAGTAGATACTATCATGTTTGAAGGTCACGATACCACAGCTGCTGGATCTAGTTTCTTCCTTTGCATGATGGGATGCCACCCAGAAATACAAGAGAAAGTTGTTCAAGAATTATATGACATATTTGGCGACACAGACAGGCCAGCCACTTTCGCCGATACTTTAGAGATGAAGTATTTAGAAAGATGCCTAATGGAAACACTTCGTTTGTATCCACCAGTACCTATTATTGCTAGAGAACTTAAACAAGATCTTCCACTGGGTAATTTAGATGTAAATACAATTAATGAAAACTAAGATTTAATGTTATCATGCATTTTAGCCTCATCGTCGAAATACATTATACCAGCAGGTTGTACTGTGGTTATTGGTACTTTCAAAGTACATAGACTTGAAACCGTCTACCCCAATCCTGATAAATTTGATCCTGACAACTTTTTACCAGAACGTACAGCCAATAGACACTATTATTCGTTCATCCCATTCAGTGCTGGTCCACGTAGTTGCGTTGGTAAGTTTATAATATATAATAATAATAATAATGATAAATTCTTATATGTCAATTTAATAAAATATTTAACAGGTCGCAAATACGCCATGTTGAAACTTAAAATTTTGCTCTCAACCATTTTGAGAAACTATAAGGTCGTCTCTGAGGTACCAGAAAAGGAATTTAAACTACAAGGAGATATTATTTTAAAACGAGCTGATGGATTTAAAATTCGATTAGAACCAAGAAAGATGGCTAAAGCGTAGTTATTAAAAAATATGTGTCTGTAATATAATTAATATATTAATTTATAAATAGTTTATATTATTTAATTACTTATTAGGTTTTCTACTATATTCCACAAATAAATTTTTAAATATGTTATAACTTCGGGAGCAATAAAATTATAAAAACATATTCATTTTGTTATTTCGAAAAATCCTTTTATTTAGGTTATTAGCTGATATGGTACCCCAACCCACTATTATTGTCACTGCCAGTCCTTTTAAATTTCGTTCCGACTCATTTCGAAAATTTGGCCTTATTTTAAAAAATTTTACTGTATTAAAAAATCCCCTTTTTTCGAACCTTAAACTTTTCGAACATTTCGTTTTTTTAACGATTCAACTTTGAAAATTTCTATTTATTCTTCAAAATTTCAGTTTAATTGTTTGTGAACAGTTGTGTACAGTTTGGCTGAATGTTTCTTAAAAAAATCGACTTTCAATTTTATTCAAAACGTCATTTTTTTCAAAATTTTAATTTTCTAACTTTAAAAATTTTAACTTTTCAAAATTTTAACTTTTCAAAATTTTAACTTTTCAAAATTTTGGCTTCTCTAATAATTTAGACATTTTTGAAATTTTACTTTCGAGAATTTTATATTTCTTTGAAAACTTGAGATTTTTGATGTTGTTCAATTTTTTGAAAACTTGCGTTTTTCCAAACTTCGATTTTATTTCAAAATTTAGTCGTCGATTTTACTCAAAATTTTTAAGTTTCGACTTTTTCGAAGATACGTATATGTCGTAGTTTTCTAGTGTAATTAGACGTTTCATCAAAATTCTAGGCATTTCATGAAACGCCAAATACTGAGTGTTACGCTAAAAGACTAGAAATTTCAGTCGTTTCATGAAAGGCTAGCGTGTACTTACCTTATGATGAAAACATATAAAATTATACCAAGTGGCTGATTCTATTGTAGTTTTCATGTAACGCTTCAATCCCGTTTTGAACTTGACGTATTGGGCTCCCTGCAAAGTTCCCTCAGATTTTTTAATTAACGTGCCAATTAACTAATGTCCTGATAAAGTGTCATATTGACATTTATTTAATCTAATGTCAGGGTAGTAAGTTAAGTGGGTGTTAAGTTGTCTTAATTGATTTTTTAATGAGTTGACTACTCCAAAAGCGTGAGAGAACGAAAATTTGATTTTCGGGAATTTTGATGCATTTTTTAAAACTAAAAAGGATGTAATACTTCACAAACAACACAATAGAGATGTGATGCTTACGAAGAAAATGATTTAGCAGAAAAAAATCAGTTCACAAGTCGTTTGCCATGTTTAAAGTGAAGAATTTCTCAACGAAGGAATGTTTTGGACGTTCAACCAGAACTAACAGTGAATAAATTAAGTTAAAGGGCCAAGTTTCTTTCTAATAATTCATTCAAAATTCAGTTCTGTAACATTCAAGGACTAAACTCAAATCTAAATTCGGTTCATCAACACCTTCAAAATAAAGGATCCCATAGAAACCAAGTATCCCCATCCATCAATACACTCCATTTGCTTTGTCCTAACTACGGCTTGCACACAAAATTTCGACACAAGAGGGGAATTTGGGCTTTTACGCGAAGCGACCTGTCCTGTCAACGAGAAGAAGCACTGGAATCTGCTAATCATGATGTGATCTGGCTGAAAATCTGCTCCAAAAGCGAAGTAATTGTCTTCAAACGATCCCTCATACAGCTCTTCTCTTATCTCTCCGTAACCTTTGATCACCTACAGACGAATTATCCAAAAGCTGAGGTTGTCTTTCTCGATGACTTTAACGTACACGACATCCCTTGGTTAAAGTTTTCTTCCTGAACTGACGACACGAGAAGGGTGGCAGAGGATTTCGCCATCACTTGTGAATTATCGCAATTAGTTGAGGAACCCATAAGAATTCCTGATGTAGATACCCATCAACCTAATCTACTCGACCTTTTCCTTACAAATTCTCCAAATTCGTATAAACTCTCTGTGACATCACCGTTTTGAAATTCTCCCCGTAACCTTTGATCATATACAGAGGAATTATCCAAACATTGAGGTTATCTGTCTCGGTAACTTTAACGTACACAACATCCCCTGGTTAAGGTTTTCTTGAACTGACGACGCGGGAAGGATGGCAGAGGTTTTCGCCATCACTTGTGGATTATCGCAATTAGTTGAGGAACCCACAAGAATTCCTGATAGAGATACCCATCGACCTAATCTACTCGCAATTAGTTGAGGAACCCATAAGAATTCCTGATGTAGATACCCATCAACCTAATCTACTCGACCTTTTCCTTACAAATTATCCAAATTCGTATAAACTCTCTGTGACATCGCCGTTTTGAAATTCTCCCCGTAACCTTTGATCATATACAGAGTAATTATCCAAACATTGAGGTTGTCTGTCTCGGTAACTTTAACGTACACAACATCCCCTGGTTAAGGTTTTCTTGAACTGACGACGCAGGAAGGATGGCAGAGGGTTTCGCCATCATTTGTGGATTATCGCAATTATTTGAGGAACCCACAAGAATTCCTGATAGAGATACCCATCAACCTAATCTACTCGACCTTTTCCTTACAAATTCACCAAACTCGTATAAAATCTCTGTGACATCACTGCTTGGAAGTTCGGATCAAAAGCTTGTAGAAGCATCTCGCTCGCTTCATATGCCACCTCCTTCCCAGACACAGACCCGTAGGGTTTGGCACTTTAACTCTGCTAACTGGGAGGAATTAAGAGACTTCTTTGCATCTTTCCTATGGCAGGAAGTCTGCCTTAGCTCAGACAACCCTTCGTTAGTCGCCGAATCTATCACGGAAATTATCCCATTTGGTATGGAATGTTGAATTCCCCACTCCCAAAAGAAGTCTGCCTCCAGTAAATCTTGGTTCAGCAAAAATGTGCTTGGGCTGCCTCCTGCCAAAATCGCGCACATCGTCGTTGGCGAAATAATCCCTCGGCCGAGACTCGGATCGCATGAAATTCTTGTAAACAGGTTATTGACGAGGCAAAAAGTGATTTCGATCGTAAAAACGCCAGAGGCTTACTTAGAATCGATGGTCAAATACATCAGAGGCTTATCGATTGTCCAAACGGTTCCAGGTCCTTTTGGGGATGGGCAAAGTCGATTGGAAAGAATTTTAAATCTTCAATTTCTCCACCTTTATTCGATGACAACGACAATATTGCAACAACTTTCAATGAAAAGGTTGACATGCTAGCCTTAAAGTTTGCTGAAAATTTCAATCTTGATTCTCGAAACGCACAAGATCCTATTCTTCCTAAGGTTGGCACATTGATACGGCTGAAGTTGTTTTCAGACAACGCACAATCAGGAAGATTCTCTTTGAGCTGGCGACACCTCGAAAGCTTCTGGCCTTGATAGTATCCCCGCTATTGTTCTTAAGAAGTGCGCCCTAGGGTTGACTCCTGTCCAAATTGTCCACACTCTTTTACAACAAATGTGTATTCCCTAACATCTGGAAATCTGCCTGTCCCTAAAAAGAGAAAAAGGAATCTGCCTAATAACTATCGCCATATGTTATCCGTTATATCTAAAGTGATGGAAAAGGTTATCAACATCGAGATTCTCAAATATTTTTCTTCTTAAATTCAACTATTTTTGAAAATTTCTACTTTTTTGAGTTTTTTACTATTTCGATTTTTTATTTGAAAATTTTGGACCTTCTTAATGTTTTTTCGAAGTGTCGACGTTTTACCAAAATTACCGCTTTATTGAAAAATTCAATTTTTTTTAAATGTCGACTTTTTTCAACATTCAACTTTTTATTCTTCATCTTGAAGTCTTATTGATCGGAAACATTATGTTTTTAATTTTATTTAACATTTCTTCGGCCCAGTTTGGAAATGTTTAAAAGGTTTTAGGTGTCCCAAGATTTAAAATTTTTTGAAAATTGTTAAAAACGTCGATTCCTAAAATTCCTAACCTATTTTCAAAATTTTTACAAACTTTCGATCTTTTATTGAAAATTCCACAATATTTGAAAATCTAAATTTCGAAAGTCGGACATTAAAACAGTTTTAGGAATTTTCATGTATATTGAAAAATTTTAAATTTTTTTAAAAACCTCGACTCAAAATTTTCATTTTTTTTAAAAAACCCGACAGTCTTGAAAAGTTCGACATTTTTTTTCGAAATTGTATTTATTTATTTTTGAAAATTTCGAATAAAATGTCCGAAATTCTAAGAAAAAATTGAAATTTTCTAAAAAAAGTAGAAATTTTTAAACCGACCAAAATTATACATAAAAAAACCATAGATTTTTAAAAAGAGTAGAATTTTTCATAATCCACTTCTTTGCTTAAATCGTCAAGGTAAGAATTGAGAATTGCATACAAACATCTATTTGGTTTTGGTCGAATTTCGACCACAAGCGATGTTAGTAATGCACAAATGAAAAATCCGGACATTTCAGAAATAATTTCGAAACTAAAATAGAAATTGCGTTAGATAAACTGTTCATAAAACTAAAAATGCGAACTTTTTATTTCGAAAAAACTCCTAAAATGGTGAGAATGACATACAGGATTAAATTAGAGTGTTTCATTATTTCATTTTTTGTAAAAAGTTCTATTTTAATACGCCTTCATTTTTATTATTTTCGTAATTTTAAAAATAAAACTGTTTCGAAAAAAATCTAAATTGTTTTCGAATCTTTGGGAAAAAGTTGAAATTTTAAATTCAAAGTCATAATTTGAGGAAAAAAGTCAACTTTGAAATTGCCTCAAAAAGGCCATAATTTCGACGTAGACTTCGATAGCTTGTATTGTACGATGTTGCAAAAATTAAATATTAATCGAAATTTCGAAAAATTGCCTCATATGTGTTGACAGTTCTGTGTTAAGCTTACACTTAACTTTTCATCGATTATTTTACTCATAATCGAAGATTGTTTTGATTTAAAAAAAAAAACTTTTATGGGGCGGCATTTCGAATAGTTGCATCATACTGGAAAAATTTACCACACGCCCTGTGTGCGTTAGATCCATTTTTTCTACTACCACAAAGTTATCTTCTAAAGAAAATTATTTAAAATCATAAATGTTGCAACATCTAAGGCAGCCGTAAAATTAGGTACACAGACTCTGTTAAACCATGTAAAACAATAACATGAATTTTCTACGCACCACTCTGAATAATCTCAAAGTAGGAATTGCGATTAAAGAAGGTTGATTAAAATACAACAAATTTTTATTAGAAAGATATGAAAATACAAAAAAAACATACAAAAAATGCAATATTTAAAAATTCACCTAATACTGTTAAATTGACTTCACTTGAAATACAAATCTTGTCCCCTAAAACCAAGAAAGATTAAAAAACATAACAAAGCTATCAGTACCTCTCTGAAGATGATAGCTTGGCTGTCGAAACGCGTTAGAGCAACCTTTGTTGTGTTTTTTAATCTTTCTTGGTTTCAGGGGACAAAATTTGTATTTTAATTTTTAAAGATAACCAAGGACTAATCCGTTCCACCAAAAAAAAATTGACTTGACTTGATAGTCCAGAATTGTTTATATCACATTAACAGGTCCTTGGTTTTCTTTGAAAATTGAAATACAAATCTCGTCTCCTGAAACCAATAAAGATTAAAAAACACAACAAAGGTTGCTCTACCTTTGTTGCGTTTTTTAATCTTTCTTGGTTTCAAGGGACAAGATTTGTATTTCAATTTTCAAAGAAAGCGAAGGAACAGTCCATTCAACCAAAAAAAAAATTGACTTGACTTGATAGTCCAGAATTGTTTATATCACATTAACAGGTCCTTGGTTATCTTTAAAAATTGAAATACAAATCTTGTCCCCTGAAACCAAGAAAGATTTGTATTTCAATTTTCAAAGAAAACCAAGGATCAGTTTGTCCCACAAAAAAAAAATTGACTTGACTTGATAGTCCAGAATTGTTTATATCACATTAACAGCAGTTTGGGTTTTTATGATGAAATTGCCAAAATACTAAATAATAAATAAATAACACAGAGAAATATATCGCTTAAAAATAATAATTGGTAATCAGAAATAATCAGGTAGCTTGGAATTATTTGTAAAGGTCAGATCTGTCCATGATTTTATCTAATTCTTCACTGGAAAACTGAAAGTCGCAGGAGGTGTCTCCTTTTTTAAGAAGTTTCTTTAATTCTAATAAATCTTGTTTTGCTCCTTCAATATTCATAGTTTTAAATTTACCTGAAATGGGAAAAAGTTTTTATTATGTTTTAAATGAAGAACGTCATTATAGATTTTGTAAATCGTACATTATTTCTTAGGCATAGTCACTGATCGATTGCTGGTAATTAAATATAATGTACCGTTTACTATCAAAAGCCACATGTTATATCAAATAAATGAAATTAATCCCCTAACATACAATAACGAGTTGGGGTAGTTATATTTCAAAAAAAATGGTCGACGTCAGGCTGTAGTCTGGGGCCGACTTTCTCTCGCAATTATGATTTTTTTTTTAAATTCGTTTTTCATCATTGATAAAGTTTAATTTTTTGCTCAAAATTGTCTTTGATAAGTTTGATTTTTTACTCAAAATTTGGCATCTGAGAACTCCGAATTTTTTCAAATTACATTTTCTTCAAAATCGCTCACATCTTTCTAAATTACGATATTCTTTTCAAAACTCTGCTTTTTCTGAATATTTGGTTTTTTCTTTTGCAATTTCATTCTCTGGAAGTTTCAATTTTTAAAAAATAGCTGCCAGAAATAATAGAAAACATAGAAAATAGTTTTAATGTCGATTTAACAGTTGAAATTTCGAACAAAAATTAAAAATCCCTCAAACCTTGAAATTTTGGAACTAAAATGAAAATGGTCAAAACGCAAATAGTGCAACTCATTACTTGATATTTGCTAAGGTGTAGAATTGAGGAAAATAACTTAAAATTTCAAGATCGAATTTGGAATTTTAAGGTCGAATTTGAAATTTTGATCGAAATTTCCAAAAGCTTCAGGTTTATAAATTATTTCAACAAATTTGCTTTGTAGAAGATATAGAAATGGAAACATACATTATTTTCACGCATTCGTCATTTATCAATAAATAAAAACTGTGAAGATATATGCGTTCAATTTTGTGGAAAAAAAATAAGTTTGATCGACCTGAAAGAGCGGCAAATTGGGGACGGCCCCAAGCGGCTAATTGGGGACCGCCCCAAGCGGCAAATTGGGGACCACCCCAAGCGGCAAAATTCTAAGTATGCTACAGATATCAGCTAATGCTAAGCACAAAAAAATGATTGGACTCTAAGATTTAAAAGTTATCGGGTTTAAATATCTACCATCATTAATGACTAGTCGTTCTAATCTTCTTTTTTGAGATCCAAGTTCTATGATTCTTTGATCTATCGTGTTCTTTGTGACTAGAGTGTAAACTGCAACTGGTTTGGTTTGCCCGATTCTATGGCACCTGTCCTGTGCTTGAATATCTACTTGAGGATTCTGAAAATTTTCGATATGTTATTCTTATTGACAAGCAATCAATAATAAAATACCCAATCTCTATCAAAAAATATTACAGTATCAGCAGCTGTAAGATTTAACCCTAGGCCGCCTGCTTTTGTAGTAATTAAAAAAGCCAAAATGTTATCATTATTATTAAATTCGTCAATACACTTAGCCCTTTCTTCAAGCGAATAAGAGCCATCCAATCTTCTGAATTCATAACTTCTCATCCTCATGCACTCTTCTATTAAATCTAAAACCATAAATAATGTACTGAAAATGAGGACCTAAAAACATAGCGCAATGTATCTAATGTAGTCATTTTCTAATAAAAAAAAACCTTATGGTGTCCTTTCTTTAATTTCTCTAACATTAAATCCAACACCATCATTTTGCCACTGGTCCTGATCAAGTTTTCATCAATCAGTAATTTGCCCTTATTTTCTGGATCGAGGGGAAAATGAACCAGATATGGATGATTGACGATTTTTCTGTACATCATCATAGCATTCGACATTTTAACATTCATAATAACCTTAGCTGTTTCTTTTTCAAGAACCACACCAGTTTCTTCTTGTTCTTTTAATAGTTTGTCTTCAAAATCGGAATCGTCTTCATCAGAATCATTGTAAAAGAATTTCGTCAAGTTAGATGTCTTGGAAACACATTTTCTCTTTTTCCTTGGTTGATCAAAATCCTAAAACAAAAATGCACAGAATGGAACGATAATTCAAAAAGTAATAGAACTTTTTAACTGTAATTTACTAAATATTTCCCGAATTTTGATAATATGAAGTAGATATTGTTTTCAAACAGTTCTAATTTTGTGCATATAAATAAATTCCATCACATAGTAAATAAAGTAACATTGAAATGGCTTAATTCAGTGGTTTCCAACCTGTGGGGCGCGCCCTCCTAGTGAGGTGCGAGACTGTTGCAAGGGGGGCATGCAGCTGTTTCCAAAATATCTTTTTCGAATACAAACCAAAATATATATTTTGTATATTGTTTTGTAGCCCATTAAATAAATTATAATATCAGTTGAGTATTTATGAAATTAGATTGTTAGAAAAATTAAGGGGGCGCAACAATTTTTTTTTTAAAGGGGGTGCAGGTACAAAAAGGTTGGAAACCACTGGCTTAATTACTCCTAGAAATTACTTACCTCGGTAGATGAAATGTCATCAGATTTTTTCAAAGTTAGAGCTGTCATATTTTTCTCCAATACATACTTATATAAATTTTTTTGAGTTTCAGTTAGAGGACAATAGATTAACACTTCCTTTTTAGGCACCAAGTCCACAACGTCAATTTTTAAACGTCGTAACATAAAAGGTGCCAATACTTTATGAATCGTCGATATTATACTCGTTTTTTCTTCTTCTTTAATAAGTTTATCATTATCCTAAAATTAGAAGTTTTTAAGGATTTGAAAATTTAAGATCTAAAAATGAAACCTACCTGAATCTCTTCTAAGGCGAAATGGGCATTAAAAGTTTCTAAGTTATTAAATATGTGGGGTAGAAGAAAGTTTAACAAGGCCCATAATTCTGTAATGTTGTTTTGTAATGGAGTACCAGTTAGTAAAAGTCTATTTTTTGATTGCAGTTTCCGTAAATGTCTAAAAATGTTATCACAGTAATATTGCTGCTGAATAAATCTAGTGTTAATTTAATAACAAAAAATAATTTGGTATGAGGGAACAATTTCGAGGGATTTTGTACAATAAACAACTTCTTTTTGTTGAAAGATAGTACACAATAACGTCAGTTGGCGCTCCGATCTTGCTTGCGAAGAAGGGTGGTGAAACATCAAGGAAATAAGCTTTTTAAGTTGAAAGTGGAATTGATGAGAGCTTTGATAACACAATGGTTAATAGGTTCAACAGGGGATTCGCTACATGCGTGATTGTTTTTTTACATATTTTTTAAACTTACATGGATAACTGCGACTTATAATTTTTGATTCGCTGAGCTTCATCCACCACAATATACTGATACACAAATTTATTCAAAGAAGCGTCTAAAAGTGGTACAGAGTAGGATGTTATTACGACAGGAGCGATTTTAACATCATCTAATGTGTATTTCTTATCGATCAACTTAAAAGAATTACATCTTTCTTTTTTATTTCCATGAAATACGACCACAGGTATTTTTGGGGCAAATTTTTTAAATTCCGATGCCCAATTTGGTATCGTAGAGAGAGGTGCCACAATTAAATACGGTCCCTTTGCCTGTCGTTCATAAAGGTGACAAATCAGAGCTATCACCTGAATGGTTTTTCCTAAGCCCATTTCATCTGCGAGAATGCCATTTAAACCATTTTCGTATAGAACCTAGAATTTATTTAAATTAATAACTAATAAACAAAATTAAACTGCATTACATAAATTTAATTAGCATAGTATCACACTATTTAGAAAAAAATTGACACGTTATTTTTTGAGGAAATAAGCATGCTCATATGTACTGCTTTAGATTTGTCCAAAAGTTTTATAAACTTAAAATTACAAAGTGAACAATACTTCGTTAGTTTTTGTGAATATTCATAATTTTGTTACCTAAAGACCCAATTATTATTATTTCTCAGCAACTCACCGTCATCCAAGTCACTCCTTCAAGCTGATAGGGTCGTAAAGTTCCCCCTTCAAAATATTTAAGATATTTTCCTACATCTGCATACTCTAAAATAAAATTTCATTGTTAAATATAACACAAACTAAAATTTAAATTAAATTATGGCAAAGAGTAGGTTCAAATTGCTGCTACATTCATTACTTTTAAAATCGTCTGTTGCGTTCCTGGGTTTTAATTTAGAAAGATCCGATCGCTGAATGTCCTTTATTGTAGGCTGTAACCTATTCTTTTCAGTTAATATATGGCTGAAATGAAGTGGATTGATTTTATAAAATTTTACATCAAATTATTCATGTAACTTACTTTTTCTCTGCTTTCGAAATATTAGCATTTATAATTTTTTCTTTAAAAAGCGTCGAATACCTTTCACTGAGTCCTAATAAATATCGCATACCCTTTAAAGCTTTTTCTTTGCGAATTTGGGTTTCTTTTTCTTCAGTGATTCTTTTAGCTTCCAACTTTTGTCTACGTTTTTCCTCCTTTAGTGACGTTTGTTCTTCATCGTCCATTTGTTTTACCGTTGTTCCTGAGAAAGGAATCTCTGTCATTATACGGTTTCGGGTCTTCTGATTTTCACGATCAACCTCGCTGAAAATATAAATTATTGTTGATTTTATATGTATACTGATTTATGGGTATAAATAAAATAGTTCAATATATTAAAAAAGCAGTTTATTAAATTAATTACATAATAAATTTTACTCACCCCGTTGAAAGAATCTTTGATTTTAAAAACGTTTTATTGCTGTCGTTTACTTCCACTTTGGCTTCCACTGCTTCAATATATAATTAATAAAAACCCAATACTAAATTTCGGCAAAATATATAATTTACACATAAAACTAATAAAATCGCAAACAAGACTAATTAATAACACGCATGATAATGTCTTTTAAAGTTTTTTTGGAATGGTAAATTCAGCATCAACGACAAAACATTATCGAAGAAAACACTTGTTGCCAATTTGTATATTTGGCGCCAATTATGAGAGTTTGAAGAGGTTAGCACCAGAGAGTTTCTCTATGGTCAGCACAGTAAAGATATTAGCTCACGCCACGGATTATAGAAGGAGGATAGTGCACGAACGTAGAAAACGGTGTCGAAAAAGCGTCTAGAGAGTAGGTAGTACGTTCTCGTAATATTAGTAAGGATGCAAACGATAGTTCGATGTTTTGAAAATATCGATGTATCGTTTGTGAACATCGATGTTTTAACATCGATAATAAAGCATTAAAAATATCGATACATCGTTCAGTTTATAAACGATGTTTGAAAAATCGATGTATCGCATCGCGATAGAATTAGCGCCATCTGTTGCACAGAATAAATATTGCTTTAATAAATTGATGCTGAATTTGTATGCCGCAGATAGACAAACAATACAATTATCTGAAAATTCATAGTTTGGATATTTTTATTCAATAATTTATAAGAAAGTCAAAATTTTGAAAGAAAAATGAGAATTGAAATACAGAACTTGTCCCCTGAAACCAAGGAATATTAAAAAACACAACAAAGCTTGCTCTAACGCGTTTCGACTGCCAAGCTATCATCTTCAGAGAGATACAAGCCGACATTAAAAAAATGTTTTGGCTTCGAAATGTCGACTTTTTCTCAAAATTTCGGCGTTTTAGAAAATTGGGATCCTTTTTAAAATTCTGTTTTGTTTGGAAAATTTTCTACTCAACATTTCCATTTTTGTTTTTTCGAAATTTTGATCTTTTGAAAATTTCGATTTTTTGTGAAAATGTCTTTTACTCGAAATTTTGATTTTTATCTTGTAAATTTCGACTTTTTTGAAATATTCAACACATTTCTCGAAATATCGACTTTCGATCTTTTTCATATTTTTTTTTTGAAAATTTCAGCCGATTTTCAGAATTTTGACTTTTTCTGGAAACTGTCACTTTTTTTCATGGCGATTCAAAATTTCGACTTTTTTTCCAAATTCCGGCTTTTATTCACTTGTAGGAATTTTGTCTTTTTTTCAAAATTTCGATTTTTTAAAAATTTCGAATTTTTCTCTAAATGTCTTCTTCTGAAATGTTTGATACATTTCTTAATGGACTTAATGGACAACTTTAATCACTGAATTTCGAGAAAAGTCGAAATTTCAATTAAACTCGAAATGTCTAAAAAAATTTCCTTTTAAATTGATATCCCATAGAGAAAGGTTAAGGGTGTCAACTCTGTGCTTTTTATTTTGAAAACGGCCATCCCACGCAGGGACCGGAACTATTGCCATAAAGTTAGGAACCTGTATTATCGACTGTAGCCACGTTGCAGTTACCTTGCATTACCGACTTATAAATTTAAATCCAAAATTAATTTTAAACTTTTGAAATGTCCATTCAGTTGGTTTGCTCTACTGTTTTTAAAGATTAAACAAAAGTGACCAACGTGAATGGAAATTTCAAAACAATTTCAAGTATGAGGTGTAAAAAAATAAACTGCCATTTCAACATTAAATATTTTTATTAAATATCTATATTCATACATGTATATAAGTTCATATTTAAATATTTGTAATAATTTTAAAATATATTTATCAGTTCAACTGCTTCAAAATTTCTCTAGAAGTTAAATATTGATACAGATGACATAATATACTGGATAGTGAATTTAACTAAAATAAATCAAGTAAAGCAGCGAAAAGTTTTTCCACATAATTTCTGGTTTGTTTTTGCTGAAAGTTTCACACCTTTTAGGGTACAATTTTCTTACTACGAGGGGGTGTGCCTGCCGAAACAGATCGATTTTTGTTTAAAAGATTGCAACATTTTAGTCGTTTTTGCATTTTGCTCACTACAGGAGGTCAGAAAAAAACCTCAATTCTTTTTTTTTTCAAATGACATATCTTGAATCCCTTGGTTGAACATCTAATCATCAAAGACATAAATAAGAAAAAAAGTAGCTTTTAATGTTAACGAGGTCCATGTATGCTCTATATGCATGTTGACAAAGTCCATACCGACAATAAAATTTCTAACATTTTTTCAAATATCTGGAGGCATTTGTTCGGGCAGTAATAACATATTTTGGATACATTTATTAATCACTGTATTTTCACTGTAAAGTAGAAAGAAAGTTTAATATATAATAGTCTCTGACATATTATTAAGCAAACGATCCGACAAATTCCTAGATATTTTACAAAAGGTTAGAAGTGAATTTTAGCATCATTAACTTTGTCAAGGTGCAAACAGTGTATATTCGGATTAAATTAAATCTTATTTTTAAAGTGTTACCTTTTTCTTGTTTTTGCTTTTGGTAATCACAAAACTGTTTGTTATAGTCGCCATTTCTGTAAACATTCCGGCAGCTTGGGATTCAGCCTTTGACTATACATATAAATGGACGGAGCATTCAATGTGTTAGAAGAGTATTAACTGGGGCCGGTAATTGTGCAATAAGGATGAACTCTGAAAAAAGATAAGTTAGAAAGAGCACGTTTTGCCATCGGGATTGGGTTAATGCGCATGCTCAAAATCAGCAAATCATGTTCATTTGTCGCTTATTTGTCGTTTATATGTCATTTATGTTGTATTGGCGTTTGTTTACATTTTACACCTGTGTGTTCTATTTGTTTTAGTTTATTTTCTCTTTGACTTTTATTTAATTATAGCTCAAGTTTTTCCTGGTTGGTTAACTGAATACAAGTGTTTAGTTTACTATTATTTGATTACTTTTTTTGAATATTTTTTTTGGTTGTTACGACACATTACTACATTGCCCGGTGTTTGTTATTTGTGTAAAACGTTACTACAATGCCCAGTTATTGCTATTTTTGTAAAAGTGAAGACAGAAATCGCTCGTACTATAGGTAAGCCAACATTTTTGAAGAGAACCGTCCAAGACTTAAGTTTCATAGCTTGCTAGTAAGATCACACAAGAATCCTGCTAGTGGTTGTGGTTATGTATTATCGATATTCTTTACATTTATTTGGTAATACATACCATATTATTCCTATATTGAATTAATATATAACTATATACATCCATCCCTTATAGATTTCCTGGAGACCAACTTCTTCGGCAACAATGGTTGTCTGCATTTAAAATGGAAGAGGACGACGTTTTTAAGAGTACGCAGGTTTGTAATTTACATTTTGAAACAAAATGTTTTGCGGAAACTCACTCAGGCAAAAAATATTTAAATAAAGGAAGTGTGCCCACATTAAATTTGCGTCGACAGAAAAGGTTAGTTATTTATTTTCATATAGAAAGTTATTCATGATTTTTTGCTTTAGAAAAGTTATCTTTGAAAATGTAAGTACTGTAGAAGCCATATCTCCCTCAAAATGCTGCAAGAACGAGTCAGAAGAGCAGACTTTAAGAGATAGTAAGATTTTTATTTAATATTAGTGAGAATGTTCAGTCCATAAATATGAGCAAATTAATTAGTAGAGGTATATTTTGTGTTACTTTTTGCTGTTGTTTGTTTATTCCTTTATTTGTTGCCTAATTCTGTATTTTTAATATAGTATCTTTGCCTCAAGTGGAATCTTTTGAAGCAGAGAATGACTTGAATGTTCCTTCTGATGTTGTATCTGTTATTTCCCCAAGCACTCCAAGTAAGCACCATAGTCATATTCTAAGGCAATAAATTGTTAAAATATTATATTACAGAACCACTGCCATCTGGAGAAAATTCCCAGTCTTTGTTGAAAGAATCTTTTCAGACCCCCCGAAGAGCGAGACGTCACTATGTTAATGCTATGTCCAAATATTTGACAACAAAGAAAAAGTTGGAGAACCTTCAGAGGAAAAATTTAAAACTGAAGAAAAGTGTGTCCACACTAAGTGAACTAATTTCTCATTTGCGCAAGAAAAATTTATTACCTGAAAATGCATGCTCTGATATATTGGTAAAGCACAATTTTTTTATAGGGGCATCTTTACATTTTTCCACAGTACTTTTTTTCCATTCAATTCTTTTCTGGTTACTATGTAATTGTTAATAACTAATCCTTCTCAACAGAAAAAAAAACTGCTTAATGTTTAAGGGCTCTTGAATTCTCTGCTATCTGTTTGCTTTTATTATTGGTAAGTTCAGTGCAAATAAATTAAATATTTTAAAATGCCTAGTAAGGGACATCTTTTAACACTCTCTCTGCCAGGTGTATCGTTTATAATACACCAAGTAATGAACCCTGTTTGACAGGTGTATTGAAAATGATACACAGGCCTCACATACTTTCCAAGTCTATTATTTCAAAAGATTTTCTTTAATATGGTGTATGATGTGCTCATTTATGATTTAGTTTTTTCTGCTTCTATACGTTTTTTAGGGTTGAGAGCCCTGACCTTTTTTGGGGTGGGGAAGGGGATGTGTACCAAGATGATATGTATCGTCAGGCTACGTGTATAAATAATGATACACACTTAATAAATCGATTCTTTTCAACATGGTACATTACCAGGCCAAAGCTGTTTTGAGCCTTAAATTGATACTCAGACATTTATGACATCTAGGTATCAAGACTAAAAATACCATCTTGAAAAACACCCTTGGCAGCGAGAGTGTTAAAAATAATTTAGTTAGGTTGTTACTAATCATTTCTGTGTTACAGGTAGGTAACAAGGTAAGATACTATCTACTTGTATATCTTGTAATGCGTAAATTCTTAATCCAGTTTAATATGTTTAAATGTGTTTAACAAAAAACAAAATGATTATTTTAATTTTGAGGTCCCAAAAATATTTTGTGTAGACTAAAAGCTGTAATTCTGCAAATGTATATGTAGTTTTTTCTGTTTTTAGTATTTTCTATTTTTGTTGCCTTTGAACCATTTATTCTCTTGTGATCCTGTTACTTCGCAATTGCTATATTACACTTTGTTATTTAGGAAGGAGCATCTGATGCCATGTGTGCCCTAATAAATAAGTTTATTGCAAAGAAAAAAGAAAAATATACACCAGCTCTACGATCCTTTGCACTGACCTTAAATTTTTACTCACCAAAGGCTTATAACTATGTCCGTAATGTATTTAAAAAAAGTTTACCTCATGCAAAAACCTTGCAGAAATGGTATATGACCATAAATGGGAATCCTGGATTCACCACAGAGGCTTTTGTTGAATTAAAACGAAAGGCTATGTGTAAAGAAGAACCAGTTATCAATCTAATAATGGATGAAATGTCCATTCGTGAAAATGTTCATTGGGATGGTGAAAGGTTTCACGGGTATGTAGATTTGGGGTTGGACATGGCAGATTGTAATTATGACAACAAAGACATGGCAAAGAATGTTTTAGTTTTAATGGCAACTGCTCTTAATGCTCACTGGAAATTACCTTTGGGATATTTTTTAATAAATGGTATTAATAGCGAAATACGATCCAATTTAATTCTTCAGTGCTTACAACTATTACATGAAAATGGTGTTATATGCCATTCTGTTACTTTTGACGGAGCGAAAAGTAATATAACAATGGCCAAGTTATTGGGATGTAACTTGGATATTCGAAGAAAAGATTTCAGTCCGTGGTTCTTGCATCCTGTCACAAACGAAAAGATTTTTGTATTCCTTGACGCATGCCACATGCTAAAATTGGTCAGGAATGCGTTTGGTACCTTAAAAAATTTTCATATTGGAACTTCCCTCATTCAGTGGCGGTACATTGAGTTATTGCACAAAAAACAAGAAGAAGAGGGTTTAAGACTTGCCAATAAATTATCTAGAAGGCATTTAAATTGGCAAAATGAAAAAATGAATGTCCGTCTAGCCGCTCAGACGCTCAGCAAGAGTGTTAGTGACGCTTTTTACTTTTGTTCTCAACATTTTGATGAATTCAAGGATAGCGAATGTACAGCCACATTTATAAAAAATGTGAATGATATGTTCGATATTTTAAACAGCAGAAATGTTTGGGCTAAAAGTAATTTAAAGCAAAAGATTTCTCTTGATAATCTGAGTGCTATCGAGGAAAAAGTCAGTCATTTGGTAGAATTTATTTGCAAACTGGAAGTCCATAATATTTCTATTTTAGATTCTACACGTAATACTGGTTTTTTGGGTTTTATAGTTGATCTTAAGAATTCAGTTTCCCTATTCAAATTGCTCATGAATAAATACAACTTTAGGTACCTTCTTACGTATAAGCTGAGTCAAGATCATTTAGAAGTATTTTTTAGCGCTATAAGATCTAAAGGCGGTTTTAATAACAACCCAACAGCTCACCAGTTTAAAAGTGCTTATAGAAGACTTTTAATCAGGCATGAGATTTTTGTGTCCGGCTCCTGTGAAGACATGAAGGATATATCTATTCTTAATGTTGGGAGTCAGATTTCTAATATTAGAACAAGTGACAGGGCAAGCGAAGAAACAAATTTTGATGACTGGCTTATTAGTGAACACGGACATGACTACGTTGCCACTGAAGAACAGTTAAGTTTATTTGCATTTAATATTGTAGAATACATTGCTGGTTTTGTTGTGAAAAAGATGATAATTTCATTACATTGTGAATTCTGTAAAAACATATTGATAGAAAAATTGAAAAGAGATAAATCTTTGGTTTCGATAAAGGATGAAGGGAAATTAGTTATGCCATCTTTCCATGTAGTGCAAGTATGCAAAGAGATAGAGAGACTTTTTAGGCAGTATTCTCACAATTTGAAATGCAATAGTAAACATTTTGAGGATCGTATATTCATTAAAATTAACCAAAAGGTATTTTTAAGTGACGACATTTTTAAACATATTAATGATCAAGATTTTTTGGATAATCACAGAACTGAAATAATTAAAATTATTATTAAATTATATTTAAAAATAAGAATACATTTTTTTTGTAAACAATTATCATTACCTAAAAATTCTATTAGAAGAAAATACACAAAATTAATCTTATTTAATCATCAATAATATATTTAGGTAGTGATATTTGATAAATATTTTAGTCATTAAGGTACCAAAGGTGTTCTAAAATAACGCCCGAGATCGACAGTGTACTTCCCGAGAGCCTCTCGCTCGAGGGATGTACATCGACCGAGGGCGTTATTATCCTTTAACACTTGTGATGCCTTCAACGTTTAATGTCCTACAAATCTGCTATTTAATTCGAATTCCTTTTTTTTTGACATTTACAATTTAATTTGACATTTATTATGTCAATATGATGATGTGTTATCGGTTTATAATGCCCAAGGGCGTTATAGATAGTCATAAGGCACTTGGGCGTTATTTTCCATATAATGTACCTCAAGGTAGGCTGATTATTGTAAAATATCGGACCTGTAGGACATTAAGTTAATTTATAAGAACGTTCAAGTTGATTATTGTTTTATTATCACTTATGTTCACGAATTGTGTCACTGCAGTTTCGACAGTTATGTCATTATAAAACTTTTGATAATGATGTAATTACTGAAACTACTTTCTCGTGCTTAGTGACACTAATTTTAAAACAGTAATGTTTTTTTTTCCAAAGTATTAATGTAGAATATCGACTTCAACGATCACATATTACACTAAGTTATGATTGTAAGTTATAGTCAATATTTACATACTTATTTAGGGCAAATTACGGGACGACAACACGAGATTTGGAGAGTGTACAGCTTCACTTCGAATATAACTGAAAGGAAACGTCGAAGTATCTCCCAACGTTGAATTCTCAATTAAATATGTTTCCGGTGATATACACAAAATTTCCAAGCTATGGAATTCGTTATTCAACGAAATTTTTCCCGAAAATTACAATTTTCCCTTATTTAAAAAAGCGGTTTATTGCCATCTATCCTTGCTTCTGCATTCTACTAACGGTGCTATGAAGGCAAAATAGGGCTACCCGTTGCAAGTGGATTGAACTTTAAAAAAAAATTAATATTAGGAATTCAAAATTTTTAAGATCTGTTATAAATAACCATGAATTTAGATGCCTATGAAACTAAGAAGGAAAAGCCTATTTAACAAGGCCTTATTGGTTTGTTGTAGTAGATCAATGATAAAAGCCAGATATTAAAAATTTACTAAAGTACACAAGAAAAAAGCATTGAGTTTGGATACCGATTTCCATCTTTATAAATGAAGTGAATTTAATGATGTTTTTGTTTATATATTGCTGTAAATTCATTTAAATATGTAGCCTTATAATATGCCCATAAATTAACTTCACAATCATTGATATTTTACCACATCTTTTATGGAAAAATTATCAAAGGAAATACAACAGATTGTTTTATTTTCAGATTTTTCCTAATATCGCGTTTGAAGACAAAGTTTGGGGTAATGTTCAGGTTTGATTTTTGAGTGTTACTGTTTTGCAAAGGCTTAATAATGGTGGTGGAATTGTTAGTAAATATATCTTTTTTTTTCGTGGAACGGACTGGTTCTTGGTTATCTTCAAAAATTGATATACAAATATTTTCTCCTGAAATCAAGAAAAATTAAAAAATCACGATAACAATTGCTTTAACGCGCTTCAATAGCCAAGCTATCATCAGAGAAATACCCAGTATTTCATCTTCATCTCTGATGACTGCATTCGAGCAAGTGTTGAGTTTTGCATTTTTTCTTGATTTCAGGGGACAATCTTTATATATCAAATGAGTCTATTTCCTATTATTATTGTTACTATTTTTTAAAAGCATTGATTTATTTGTTTATGCTTATGCTGTGCATTTTGTTCCATTAAAAATCAGTTGACTGCAAGCTAACGCAAAAGTTATTGGCTAAACATTGGTGTAAATACTAATTTATTTTTTATTTTGCTTATAATTATTAATCTCATTAATTGCATCTTTTTTAATGCGTGTACACGAATTATTAAAATATATGTCAGATGGTGGAATTTTTTTTCTGTCAAATCCGTCTTTATTGTGTAGTTTATTCCCCCTTATATGACATGCTTTAAATCTAATTTGCACGTTCATATGACCATCGATGCTTGATAATGCGAAATGTTCCTTTGGTTTATGTTGATTATTTTTAATACATACTTATAAATTCTGTTTATGCTAATGTTAGGTTGCATGTGGTGTTATTGCAAAATGTTAAACACTATAAATACTTAAATGTAGTATAATGTTTCTTTTTTCTCATTTGGTAATATACTATATATCTTATATTTTGTTTTATTTCAATTTAATTTCTAGGTAAATTTAAAAACAATCTATTTTATTGTATTGAGGCCTAAAAACTAGTAAACTTGTTTTCTGAAAATCAAATAATTTAAATCATCTTGAAAATACTAAATAATTGATAAATGCGGAGTGTTCGAATAGACCCGAAAATAATTAAAATTACAATCAAATTTAATTTTATAGTGTCGTAAGTGTAAAATACGCTTAAGGGATTTTGGCGACAGTGTCGACCATATCATACGTTTTAAAATCTCGAGCATGCGCAAATTGTCGATCCCGATGGCAAAATGATTGTCTATCTCTATTTTCCCGGCCCTTATTTGCCATCGAATGCTCCATCCATTTATTTATATTATCTAAGGATTCAGCAGTTTTTTTTCCGAAGTCGGGGATGTCATTCCGATTGATACTTCACTTCCATGATTAACCAAATGAATTTTTCTACTTACCAGTAATCCTCGCAGAGATCACTTACCTTATTTTCAACACTATTTAAAATTTTGCTCGAAGATGACTGATGTTCTCGTCCTTCATTCCATCCAAATCCAATGACAGTTAAATTTGTTTACGTTCTCAGGCGCCACCGCACACAAATTTAGGAACTATACACATATATTTAATTTACATATATATGTATAAATGGGCGGTAGTTCCGGTTACTGCGTGGGAGGGCGCTACAAACAGTATATTTGAATTTCGTGCCAAAGTAGAACCCCCGTGTGATATCCTTTCTACATTTTCCTAATTTTGACTTCTTAAACTCGCAATTAAATATTTTAAAAACATCGGAGCAACATCGATGTATCGATACTTAATAACGATGTTTAAGACATCGATGTTTCATTGAAAAAACTATCGATGTTCAAACATCCATGCTTTTTTGAACGATGTTGCATCCCTAAATATCAGGAGTGATGGATTTCTACTACCAATGAGGAGCGAAGTAAATAAATATGGCTGTTAAACAGCTGTTGGGAGGGAAAGAGAAAAAAAATAGTCGGATCTATTCCACCTTCTAGACGCATTTCAGTCAATTTTTATACATGGCCAATATAGGGCGTGCACTATCCTTATTCTACAATCCGTGGCTCACGCATACAGTAGCAACAAAGTGCCATAACACAAAAACATAAACTTTATATTAACCACCAAATTTTAAATTTGTCAAATTTGACATTTCTATTTAGATACAGGGAACACAGGCCAAACCATATATTAATGGTTGATGGGTTGCCATGCGTGCGGTAATTACTGTTTATCATAAAGAAAGTCTGCATATGTACGATAATTCTAACAAAAGCGCGGTATACGGTCCAAATACCAATACCGTACAAAAAAACTGTAATATACGTTTTACCATTTATTAACAATAAGTTTCTTAAGTAATTCACCAGTATTATTTTATGTATAGTTCCACCACAGTATAGATAATAGCTTACGCATACAGTAGCGACAAGGTGCTAAAATTTTGTCACGAATTTTGTTTGATCATACGTCAATTTGCACAATTCCGAACATGGCGTAGCAGTGTTCTATGATAACCAAAAATAAGATCTATGGTCGTTAGATAACTGAATGTCAGTTGAGCGTTGCCAAGTGCTCGGGAAAATCAGCACTTGAGCGAATATGATATTTTATTTTACGCTCATATGTTATCCATTTACGGTAAAAATGTAAGACAATTTATCTACATTTATGGATGTTCTAGAAATTTGATCAGGGATTTTCATCCGAATTGTGGGATTTTTAAGGAGATTGTTCGCGAATAATGTTTAGGTCATCTGGCAACACTGGATCAGTTTTATTTAAATTTCAGTCTTGTTATTGCGCTAATAAGATGAAACCAAATAAAAGAGAAAAGAGAAGAATTTACACGTTCTATTTATAAATGTAACTCTAACAGCAATAATGATAAAATCAGCTTCTTTTTAATTTCCAAAAGACGGCAAACGATAATATTCGGGTACACCCAATTTGATTTATTAAAAAAAACTGTTTTATTATACTCGCTTTTGCCAGTTTTATACAAAAAAAATAAACAAGTTGTTTCCTGTAGAAATTATTTTGTCAGTCACAATCTGTATTTAGTTTTTCTTTGTGTATTCTTTATACTTATCAGGTTATCAGTAATTACAAAATGCACATTATTTAAAAAATACACGAGAACAAGTATTTTTGGGGTATTTGTAAAGTAGTAAACTAAAATTTAAACGCTAAAAACTATTGAAATTAATAAACTTGATGGTTTTGTTTAATAAATAAATTTAAATTTACGCGGGCGCGCACAATCCACAACATGGCTGACTCCACTGAAGGCCAACGATTTTAGCTACTTCAAGATCAAAGGTACCGACACTTCTTGTCGCTATTGTATGCGTAAGCTTATATTTATACTGTGGTTTTGATTAGATTGATATGGTTTTCAGTGTGTTTGGTCACTGACGTTACTTCTTCGACTGTTAAATGAACGTATTTATTTTTCCATTTATTTTCAAATGTAGGCAGACAATTTTAAATTTAGTGCCAGCGCGAGAGAGTCCACTGTGTCGAGGTGTGTGTGTGTAAGAATGTTTGTGACAAAAGTAAGAAATAAACCGTTTTGACTAAAATGAACTTTTTATTCGATTA
>CM053326.1:48592527-48661381 GCA_028583605.1 Dastarcus helophoroides | reverse complement strand
TAAATTCGAATATTGTAACGCAATGTAAATAGATGAAATAGGATGTAGAATAGAATTGTAGAATTTAGTAAATAAAAAAAGTTTTTAGAAGGATCTGATAAGGGGAAAGCGGCTGCGATAACAAAACAAACGGCAGATAAGCGTTCCTGAAATTTCGGAAACGATAAGCCTTATCTGCCGAAAAGTTCTAGAAGCCGGGGGCCAAAACTATAAAAGGCGGTCAGCTTTCCCTCGAGTCAGTCAGTTAGAATCAGTGTAATTATTGGGTTAGCAATTAGTAAATAAGTAGTGAGTTACTGTTCAGTTGAAGTGTGCCGGGTTAACTTGGTAATAAAGTGGTGTAATTCAAGTGTGAATCAATTTGAACCGATAAAGCCTCTAACAATATTTTTTAAATTTCAGAATACTTTTTAAATGTTTTTTTCAATTTATTTAACATTTCTTCGGCCCAGTTTGGAAATATTTAAATTTTTTATGGTTTGTTGACAATTTTCTAAACAATTTTTGAATTGCGACTGCGTGATATTTAAATTTATTGAAAACGTCACTTCATGAAGAATAATACTTTTTAAAATTTAAACTTTTTTTTTGAAAATTTGGCCATCTTTTTTAATATAGGTTTTTTTGTAATCCTTAATTTTTTTTGGAACTTTTAACTTTCCATGAAAGCTTCCAACATTTTTCAAAATTTTGACCTTTTAGAAATTTTTGACTGTGTGGAGAATTTCCACTTTCTTTTAAAAAAAAAAAACGTAATTTCAAAGAATCTAGATTTTTAAAAAACAAAAAACCACACTCAGCATGGTAATTCCTCTATAATTTGTACATAGCCTTTTGTCCCCCTTCTTCAATATAGGTGCAGTAATGCCCATCCTCTAGTCCTCTGGCACATTTCCTTCTATCCATGCTTTCTTGAATATTTCTGTTATCATTATTGTCCCTTGTTTTCCCATACTTTTTAACATTTCCGATGTAATGTTGTCGTGGCCAGGTGATTTTCCTTCCTCTGTATCAGGTATAACTCCTGCAACTTCTTCTACACCACACTATTCATCTGCGCTTAATAAATCCAGAAAATATTCTTTCCATGTTTTCATTGTTTCCGTATTTTCATACATAATATTTCCATTTTTATTTTTATTGTTTCACTGTTGTTCTTTTTCTTTTTCTTTGTGTTTTAATTACTTTGTAAAATAACTTCTAATTAGCTTTGCTATTATCTTCCATTTTCTGTCCAAATTCCTCCCATGATTTTTTCTTAGCTTCCATTACCATTTCTTTCACCCTTGTTCTTTGTTGTTTGTATTTTCTATATGCCTTTTCTGTTTTCTTCCTTCTTCCACTTAACCTTTTTAATTTAAATATTTTCTTTTATTTCCATATTTCACCAGCTTGTTTGGGTTTTTTCCTTATCCATGACTTATTCCACAGACTTCCTCTGCCGATTTTCTAATAATTTCTTTAAATTGCCGTCATATTTGTTTCGCGTTCTCATTTTTCCATATGTATTTCGTTTTTATTACTTCGTTTTCCACTCTTTCTTGATATCTTTTTCTTATCTCGTCATTATTTAGTCTATAGTTTTCAATTTTTTCTTTTTTGTTATTGCTTGTTCCAAGTTGTTTTTTAGGAGTAGTTTGTCTATTTATACGAACTTTTGCAACCAACAGATAATGATCGCTGCCCCTTTCTGCACCCATTTGCACCCTCACATTTAGAATTTCCTGTCTGTATTCTTCTTTTACCAGTACATAGTCGATTACCGATTTATCATTTCTGCTACTAACTTCCCTTGTTTACATATGTATTCTTTTATGCTCGTAAAAGGTGTTCGTAATTATAAGCTCGTTTTGTAAACAAAAGTTTATTAGTCTTTCTCCATTATTATTTCTAACTGCTTCTCTAAAGTTTCATGTTTCCTATATTCTGTTTCATGTTTCCTATAACCTACTCTGTTGGTTAAATCTCCTATTATTAATTTGTTATTTACATCGTCTGTTATTCTTGTTAATTCTTCCCAAATTTCCTCATTCGTTTCTGCTGTCTCATCTGCGTTCGGTCCATAAGATACTATAATTGTTAGGTCATTCTTTCTTCCTATCTCTATTTTTAGTGTCTGTATTCTTTCTGAGATATTGTGCCATTCTTTTAAATGTTGTCTTCATTTTTTATTTATTACACATCCTACTCCTCTCTTAGCTCTTATTCCCGGTTTTATGCCACTATATATTAATAGATGTCCACCAAATTCTTCTTCCCCAATTCCTTTCTTTTTTGTTTCACATAGAGCCATTAAGTCTTAACAGGTTGCTCGAATTCTTGCATTAATTCTGTTTCTTTTTCTGCAAATGTTCTTATGTCCCTTGTTCTTGTCTTTAAAATATCTAGTTTTTTCTTTAATCAATCTCTTATACCTGTTTCTTGCCTTGTCGTCTTATTTAGTTCTATCCTGATATTTTCTCTTAAATTTTGCCATTTTTTGAATCGCCCTTTTCTGGCGCTGGTTCAATTTGGTTAATTTTATTATTCCATAAAAATCTTTTGCCATTCACTATTAATTTCTGATATACTATTTTGACCCTATTACCATTTTTTCTTTCTTCTTCAGCTATTTGCCTAATCTTTTTCTGTATGTTTTTTTCTTGTCTGTCAGATGGTCGTTGATGTAAGCTAAGTTACCTTTTACATTCCTTAGTCTGTGCTTGTTTTTCATTATGCTTAATTTTTGTTCAAAGCTCTCTACTATCTCTACTACTATAAAACACAAATGTTCTTTTAAGTTTGTTATTTTTCTGGTTTTCATATCCACTTGTAGTTTATCCTGTATGTAATCTTCAATCATTTCTATTTGTTTTTCTTTTTCCTTTCCTGTCGTTTTATGTCCACTAATTACTATGTTATTTTTCCTGTTATTTCTCTCTGTACCTTCTATTTTATTTTCTATACTGTGGTGAGTCGAGTTCTACTAAACTGTTCTATTTCCTCGTTTGTTTTATTTAATTGAATTTTATTCAATATTTTCTTGGAAATATTAAATCTACAAATATTGTACTATATAAAATTCTTTGTAACATAACGTTTTGCGTGAGAAACAGATTTCTTAGCGTTCACAAATTAGATAAGGGTTATTTGTTAGGGCTGGTTTGTTTCAAGCACAGATACCTAAACTGAGTAAAATAACATGTTAGTTTTGAAGAACCGCTGAAAAGTAGAGTAATAAATAAGGGTAACATGCCGATAACGGCGACCGTAGCAAATATCTCGGCAAGACCACGTGGTGTTAGACTGGAGGAATTTGACGTTCAAAAAACGCCCTTATAAACACGTACAATTGTAAGTTATTTAAATTTCAATTATCGAAGTAAAACTTGCAAGATAAAGGGACGACATTATTCGAAAGGGGTTTGCAGTTTGATATGCACTTTAAGAATCCTTTTCAAAATTTATTTAAGGGTTAATTTGGATTAGAAATATTTAAATTAGTAGAAATTCTGCATCCTCATGCCCTCTAGCGAGATGCAGAGGATGTCTTTCGGTTCCCAGAAGTTAAGGGTAGGGGAATAAAAAGATAAAACACGAACGACCAATTTTAAAAGTAGTCAAGAACTAAACTTCGATGAAATTAGTTTAGAAATTATGTTCAACTCCCGGACTTATAAAAACGAGTACGAAATACGGGAGTTTAAAAAAAAAGAACTGCTTCTGTTTGTACTAATTAACGTGAATGAACACAAAAACAAAAAAAAACAATTTCTGTTCAACGTGAAGTTCTTGTGCCTATATGTGATGTTTGCTACGAAATAAATAGGCAAGTAAAATTTTAAATTGTCCGATAATTTTATTTGATGGTTTTTTTGCTCTTATATGATTTAATTAACTTTTCCTAAAATTTGAGAAAATACTTGTTCCTAACTTTGATCAATATGGGGTTGGGGGGCGTACACAAAAAAAAAAGAAAGGAATTTAAAACTTCCACAACAAACCGAATGAATGATAAAGTCGTTGTTAGAAAATTATTATAGGGCCAAGCACCCTACCGCTGACTGGTGCAACTACCAGTCTCAGTAAAACAAAAAAAAAGTGAGAGAAAAAAAAACAAACACAAAGAGAATAGCATGAAAAAAAAACCAAAACAAATAAAGCAAATTTGCTTCGAAAACCTTCTATTTTCTTAAGGTCGTTTTTCGATGTTCTGCTGTTGGAAGCTGAGTTTCCAGGGGTTCAAAAAATCGATAACACCCATCACCGCAGGCTCGGTAACTGACAGCAGACATTTATATTAGGATTTGCTGATGATGTACTGTAAGTTCTCGAAACGTGAAAAAAACAAGGAAAACCGGAACCGGTGTTGTAAGAAGGTTGTCTGAAGAACTTTCCAGACATAGACAAAGTCCCAACACATGTGAACTCCTGGGTGTGCTCCGCGGGAACGTACGCCTTAACACCCTAGAAGGAGTAGTAACCTCTTCTGGTTCTTGTTCTGGTGTACTCGCCCGGTCTGCCTTATCCGTGGGTCCCCTCATCGGTTACACGTCCAAAAAAAAGGACCCCCTATATAGGCCACGGAGAATTCCAACACCGCGCGTCGCGATCGGGAAGCTTTTGCAAAATTACTAATTTGTAGCAGCATGCCTAGATTTACTGTCAACATAAACGTAGGCGGACGAGCAGTATCAGCATCAGCTCTCGTTAGGGAAATGTTTTGACGAAAGAAATGAGTACTTCTTGCCAGTTTCTAACTTTAATTTAAATGTTTTTTTTTTGTGCTAAGTCAAGCTTAGCCACTTTCTAAGCCAGAAAACGCCCTTCTATTAGAACAGTAGCCGTAGAAGTAGATGTAGTGTTGGAAGGGCAAATTCTGCTCAGAAAGTTTCTACGAAATCTGAACAATATTTCTAGTCTATTTTATGACACTGGTTTGAGTTCGAATGATTGAGTTTGGTATGAGAAAAACAGAAAACCAACAAAGGAACAAGTTAACAAAGGAAAGAAAGAAAGGGTGTGAGAGAAGGAGAGATCTGTAAGATTGAATCAACATTTATAAATTTGATTTATTACGATAAATCACAACTTCATTTCCAAGCTTGAGCTCCATTTTCTCGTAGCATTATCCTTTGGATATTGTTAGCTCAAAGCTTTGACAGAAAACTGTATGCTATGTGACGAATGCTTGAATAAAGAAGTGACAAAACTCAAAGGAATTGGGGAATGAAACAGACACCTGAAAATAGTTTGAGAACCTCTGTGTACAAACTAACCAGCGAACACCCACCGATAATCAGGTACAAAGTTAGCTGCATTTGGTTTGAAAACCTTTGAGTACAAACTAGATGGCTCAGCTGGGGAAAGCATTGCGATTATTAGAGTTAAGATACACTTTGGGAAATTAATAACCGACGTACCATATACGAGCGAAAGAGTAAGACAAAGAATGTCAGATTATTTGTGCTTAATGAATTCTCTTAATTTTCTAAAGAAATATTTCTCTCAGATCTGTGTCCAGCAAATTTAAACAAGTTGAAACAAACAGGTTCACTTTATTTTGTTGTATTATATTTAAGAACACTTGAAAATCACAAACTTGAAATTTTGTTGATTTATTTGTTGACCTATTGTAATAAAACGTTGAGGTCAATTGTTGTTTGAATTTGATAACACTTCCCTGTCGACTCTACGAGCTGGGGTTACAATTTATTGGAATAAAATAATTTTAAACACAACGTAGACAAATTGGGTCCGAAAATCGAAAGTAAATTATTCTTCGAAAATTTTTAAAGATGAGCAAAATTCGACAATTCTAAAAACTATATACACTCACTGGTTATGGTCACAATCGATGGCTGGGTCGCTCATCACAATACCTTCCAGAATCTCTATTCTTGACGTTAATTACGTCAGTTGTTCTTTTAAACTCTTGTTATCTTCGACTACTATTTTTAATATTTCTTGTTAGTCCCTAAATTCCTTGATATATGCCTTTATTTCGGACATTAGTTCAAAAATCTCATTCTTTTTTACTTTCTAGTGCAACCTCCTTATTATTTCTTTGTGATTTGTGTTGTCTATACTTAGCTTCAATCCTAGAGCAATGTATTATTGCCGTAATCGGCTTTTTTTTATCTGCGAAATCTTATCTTATTCTGTATTTTTTCACCTTCTCTTCACTTTGCTAATTAATGTTCTATTTCATAAATTATGGCTAATACTAGCTCATCTGTTTATCCTAGGTGTTAATTCAGTCACAAAACTACTCTCACTGTCCACAGTGTTTACTCCACCACAACTTCCGGATTAATTGCTCATCAATTCCCAAAGAATTTGAATTCATCAATTGGGCACAAATCCAGCAGCCACTGTCGTTCAGCACGCAGCGTAAAAATTTCAAGTAAAAATTTCAAAAAACGTCAAGAAATAAGGTCAACCATTTGAAAACATCGAAATTTCCCAAAAATTTCAATACTTCGAAATAAGTCAAAATATTCAAAAAAAATTGGAATATTGAAAAGGAAATTTTCAGAAAACTTGAAATTTTAAAAAAGAAATAATTTAAAAAAGAAAAAATTATTAAAAAAGTATATAAAGTTTTCAAAACAAAATCAAAATATATCCAAATACGTCGAAATTTTATAGAAGTTTGAATTTTCAAAATGTGAAAATTTCTAGATAAATTCGAACGAGAAAAGTTCTACGTTCTGAAAAGAGGTGTATTTTAAAATGGCGAAATTTTCGAAATGAGTCGAAATTTTCAAAATAAGTGGAAATTTTCGAAATAAGTCGAAATTTTCAATAAAAATCAAATTCTTAAAAAAAATCAGAATTTCCAAAAAGAAAATACTTTCTCTTCTTTCACGCGGGCAAAGGCGAGTTGAAAATAATGAATCCATGTCAGAATTACTTCAATCCCTAGACTTTCACAAAATGATAAATTAAAATAAGTTAATAGATAATTGAAATACAAATCTTGTCCTTCATTATTCTATTTTTATTTATTACGAAGATGACTCACAAAATAATATAGCTAGACTTTAAATGAATTGATCATTAATCTTGGTGGAACGGACTGGTCCTTGGTTATCTTCAACAAGTGAACTGCAAATCTTGTTCCTTGAAACCAAGAAAGATTAAAAAACACAACAAAGGTTGCTCTACGCATTTCGACAGCCAAGCTATCATCTTCAGAGCTACCATCTTCAGTGAGATCTGAGTACCTCGCTGAAGATAATAGCTTGGCTATCAAAACGCGTTATAGTAAACTCTGTTATGTTTTTTAATCTTTCTTGGTTTCAGGGGACACAATTTGTGTTTCAATTATTGAAGATAACCAAGGACCAGTCCGTTCCACCAAAAAAAATAGATAATTAACATTAATTTTGTGTTGGTTCCCCAATAAAATCTAAACCATAAATTAAATCAAATGCTGCAGTCGACAATACGAGGAAAAGGTCATCACATTCATTATTTCCATGTATTTATTATTTTCAATTAATTAATTAATTAATTTATTGATTCCAGAGACTAACTGATTCACTTCCACTTCAAAATGGTGCATACAGCTGAAATGCGGTTAAGCAGGATATTTTATAAAATATCAAAATATTTGGATTATATATTGTCTATACGAATTTTTACAAACCACCAAAGACGTAAACCATATAATATTACCGCATATGTCGTGAAAGCAATTACAATTCAAGCAGTTTTACTAGCTTTTACTATTCCAAAAATACAATTATGTATACGCCATTTAAATATCATAAGAATGGTTTTTGTTGGAGCAACGCTTTTGTCACATACGATACCTTTTATCAACAGCTTTATCTCAGTAAGGTATCAAAGTGAACAAACAAGAAGTTTTTGGTATTTGTCGAGCATAATAAAGCGAAGTAATCATATGACCAAATTTTATATTTTCGAAGTGCTTTTCCTTACTTTGATTTCATTTGCTATGCTGACACAAGATCTCATTAGAGTCAGTCTAGTAGACATGATTGGATATACTTTAACGGAAATATTGATTTTGAAGAGTGTTCTTCATGTAGTTAATATTTTATTTGTAATAAAACAAGCTCTTCAAAAAATAACAAGGGATTTAAGAGTTGCAAATGCTTATGATATTGATGACTGTATGAAAAAGTATTTTCTGATGGAATCTATCTGCAAAGAATTAAATCGCCAATTTAGGTATTTTTTTCTAGCTATATCTGCAAACTCCTTTATTTGGCTGATCTACAATTTATATAAATTGTTTATTATATTTTTGGAATTTTCAAAGTTTCCAACGAAGAATATTTCGTTGTCAATATTTTCTTCATCAATATGGAGTTTCGTTCAAATTTTTCAAGTTACAATAATTATTACATATTGTCATCTGATTGATAAAACTGCATTAGGATTCAAAATGATATTGTTAGATAAGTGTAATAAATACGTGTCACAGAAAAATATAAACTTCATTCAAAAGGTAAGACTCTAGCATTAGTGTTTTATGTATAATTTAAAAGCAATGTTTCGAAATCAAGTTTACCACCACATACAAAAGCATAAATTATAATTGAAATACAGGACTTGTCCCCTGAAACCAAGAAAGATTAAAGAACACAACAAAGGTTGCTCTAAGGCGTTAGCCAAGCTATCGTCTTTAGGGAGATCTCTCTGAAGATAGCTTGGCTATTATATCATCTTTAGAGAGATTTCTCTGAAGATGATAACTTGGCTATCGAAAGGCGTTAAAGCAACCTCTGTTCTGTTTTTTAATCTTTCTTCAGGGGACAAGTTTTGTATTTCAAGTTTTGAAGATAACCAAGAACCACTCCGTTCCACCAGAGCCAGTGTTGTGTTTTTTAATCGATATAGGTAATAAAACGTCTCTGAAAACGATAGCTTGGCTATCGAAACGCGTTAGACCAAGTGTTATGTCTCAGGGGACAAGTTTTGTATGTCAATTTTTAATAAATGTTGTTAAGTAAGTAAACTATGTACCACCTCGGAAATCCATGGATCTCAGATAACCCTGTTCTAGGCGTAATAAATGATATGTTAATAATTTTAGCAGAGTCAGAAAAGATGACATAAAGTGCTACTCGATGCAATAAATAAGTGAAACAATTTGGTAACGGAAACGATAACTGAAATCGATTTTTTGAATTTCAGGTTAAGAAAATGTATATTTCACTAGTATACTCCAAGATTAAGTTTAGTGCAAACGATTACTTTAATATGGATTACTCTTTAATTTTACAGGTATATTTATGAAACAAAATAGAGAACACTAAAATATAAACTTATTTTTTTTCAGATTATTTGTACATGTATTACTTACCTCACAATTTTACAAAGCTTTGAGAAATAGGAAATAAGTATGTAATAAAAACAACAAGATGAATGTGCGAAGCAACTAAAACGCCTGCATGATTGTATCCAGACTGTAGAATTAGTAAAATTTATGGCACCCTTAATGTAATTGTCGATTTATTAATAAATAATAATTAAGGTCCAAGTGCTCACTAGCTCCTGATTTCCTAGAGAGATGAATTTCTCTCTTACTGGATTCCACTCCTCGATTACGTCGTTGATTGAATAAATTTATTCAATCAATGGTTACGTACAGCTACCCAGAATTGAAATGAAATACTATTAGGTTTCTGACGTAGCTAGAATGGGGCAAGGTAAGGCGCTTCCTCCTCCCCTGGCTCACAGAACCAAACGAAAAGGGTCTAGCCGTACTTCCATAGTGAAATTGCCCCCACCGGGAACGTATATCGTAATCTATCCCATAACGTATAGGGTCACATTAGTAAATACTATATGTCAATTTTCCCCCTCCATCTTCGATTATTAAGGAGATAATTAAAAAAACCTTCCTCAGGCACCTTTTTTTCTAAACGACATATTTATTAAACTATTAAAGGTAGCAAAGCAAAACAAGCTGATGATGATGGTACACTGTAGGGTTTATTTTATAAATATTTTTGGGGGAGCTAGCACCCTACAAATATTAATAAAATACAAATAAAAATTTTAAGCATTAATTTTTGTAGGATTCCTTTAAGTGACCACTCTACAAAACGTATTGTTACGTGCGTTATCGGTTCGAATTGATTACACTTATCAAATAAGATCCACTTTATTACTGAACTCAACTTGGGTCACCACAATTGACAATTAACTCACTTATTATTGACTAATTGCTAACCCACTAATTACACTGACTCTAACTGACTGACTCGATGGAAAGCTGACCGCCTTTTTATAGTTTTGGCCCCCGGCTTCCAGAATTTTCGACAGATAAGGCTTATCGAATGCCAAAATTTCTGGAACGCCTATCTGTCGTTTGTTTCGTTACCGCGGCCGCTTTCCCCTTATCAGAACCTTCTAGAAACTTTTTTTTATTTACTAAATTCTACAATTCTATTCTAAATTCTATTTCATCTATTTACATTGCGTTACAGTATGAAAAATGTGTCCATATGTCTTCTAACAGCGTACCAAGTTTCATTAAAATCCGAGTGGTGCAACATGTCAAAAAAATTAAATATATCTGCCCATAACGTCTGCGCCTGCTGCCTCGTATATTAGAAATAAATATAATTGTTATCCTACTTTAAAAACGTTTCCATATTGAATGAAATACTTTTTCAGATTGACTGAGGATTGAAAGCTCATATTAATTTAAGTACTAATATTTTTATTTACAAGTTACAGGCTGTTTCATTATAGAGGAAAATAAAATTAGTTTTATTTATATTTCGAAAACCCTTTGACTTAGCTTCATGGAATTTGGTACACATTATCAATACTTTAAAGGCTAACTTCTGCATTTATCTAGTTTTTTTAACGCCAGTGACATACGTTAGGGTATTGACATTAAAAATTTATATAAGAAAAGTGGTACGCCAGTGTTTTTGAAGGTTTTGAAAAAATGAAAGTTTAAAAGTGGTCACCAAATACCAAAGAATGTATAACTGAACTCAGGAGATGATTTTTGCAAACTTATAACAATTCATACACGGGGTGACTTAACAAAAACATAACACAATCCAATAAAGTTTGTGATTTTGTTTTGCGACAAAATGAGAACATAGTTAGATTATTGTTGGCAGGGAACCATATTTTGCAGTACATTTTATAGTTTTAAATGCAACCCCTCTGCTAGGATTCAAGTTGCACATCAAACTTGTTTTTTTTATTGTCTTTGCAACCATAAATTACTTTTTGAATTTCATTAATTTTATTTGAAGATATATTAGGAAGTATACCCTGTAGCATGCAAACTTCCATTATTATTATTTTTAAAACAAAGCAGTTATTTAAACATATGAAAAAACAATTCTCCTAAGGTGTTTATTATAAAAGAAATTATTTCACTTGGAAGTTTTGTATTTAAATAGTTAATCTGTTGAACTGTAAAAGTATTCTATTAAAATAATTTTATAAAAATAATGTATCTTTTTCTATAAATAAATAATTATGACGATAGGTGGCAAAATTATTCTGAAATTAGTAAAAGAAATTCCGATATAAATGATATAGGGGCTGCGACTAATAAAATATGGAACTAAATGTAATATGATCTACCCTTTATAGCAACATGTCATCAAACAGTCACCTGTCTCTACATCGTCATTTTGAATGAGATATTCAGTAATTAATTTTTTATTAGCCACAGATCTTGTCTTTCAGAATTTTGCTACTAATTTCAGAACAATTCTTACTGGAGTGATATTTGTCGAAAAGATGAGATATTTATTAGTTATTTTTATAAAACAATTTTATCACAGGTACCCTTCCCACAATCGAATAAATCATTTTAATTAGAGATAACATGTCAAACTAAATTCACTTTTTTGTCATAATGGTAGAAATGCCACATGGTCTATCGTCAAAATCTTTTTTTATTTCTATATAGAACAAAATAAATAAATAAACCAGAATAAAAGGTAAACATTTTACTGAATCTGAATGACAAACACACTACCTTACATCTTAAAAAATTAATCAAATTAAAAATAGAGTATCAAATGGGTTTTCCAATGATCTGCAACCTGAGCCCCTTTCCATTAAAATTGTTGAAAGAGATACAAGCCCTGTTTAGGAAGTTGTCGTTAAAACGACTAAAGTTGTCTTGATTCAAACAAAATCAACCTATTTTTGCATTTTTTTCAACAATAAAAAAATCCTAGAATTTATTGGCTCTGTTAAGTTTTTGTTGCTTTACCTCGTATATAAATTGCTATAAATTTGAAAATGTATTTTCATGCTTTCAGTTATACATTTTTTGGTACTACATAACAATTCTTAATCTTTCATCTTTTTAAGACTTTAACATACAGTGGCATGGCATTTTTCTAATATTAAAATTTAATATTAATATTCTAACGTACGCCCCTGGCGTTTGAAAAAAAAGTGAATAAATGCAAAAGATGTCCTTTAATATACTGATACTATGTATCAAATTTTATGACGCTGAGTCAAAGGGTTTTAGAAATATAAATAAAAATAATTTTATTTTCCTGTATAATGAACCAGCTTGTAACTTGGAAATAAAAAAGATTAGAACTTGGGTTCTTATGAACTTTTATTCCTTAAGTAATCCACAAAATTATATTATTTAATATGAAAACGTATTTTTGGTAGGATAATAATAATAATTACATTTACTTCATATCAGCAGGCCTAGATATATGCAAACATATTAAATTTTTTTTAACATGTTACACCAACTGGATTCTAATGAAACTCGGTATGATGTTAGATGGCATATGAATACATTTTCTGTATTTTTTATAAAATGGTCACTCCAACAGACATCATAGAAATTAATAATGAAAATTATTATTTGTGTTTTATTGATATTTCTAGGGGGACTAGCCCCCCCTGAAAAAATTATAAAATGGATCCTGCAATGTACTATTACAAACAGTTTGTTTTTCTTCACTACCTTCAATAGTTTAGCAGATAGATCACTTCGAAAAAAAGGTGCATGAGGAAGGTTTTCCTCAACTATTTCCATGGTAACTAAAGATGGAGGGGGGAAATTCACCTATACTCATTTCTAATGACATTCTGCACGTAACGACATAGATCACGGTATAGGTTCCCGGTGGGGGCAACTTCGCTGTGGCTAGACCCTTTATATTCAACTGAGGAGACTTTTTTTTACAAAATTTTCATTCGTCCTTTCCTTAGATATCTACATTTTCTCGAAATGTCAACTTATTTCTCAAAGTTCGTCTTTTTTCACAAAATTTGTTTTCCTTTCTTGAAATTTTAAATTTATTCTTAACATTCGATTTCTTTTATTAGAATCTAACTTCCTAAAATTTTGCATTTTTATATTAAAATTCATAGTTTTTTTTTTCTCGAAATGTTATCATTTCTAAAAATTTCTATTTTTGTCGAATATATTAACTAACTTAACATTCGATTTCTTTTATTAGAATCTAACTTCCTAAAATTTCGCATTTTTATATTAAAGTTCATCGTTTTTTTTCTCGAAATGTTATCATTTCTCAAAATTTCTATTTTTGTCGAATATATTGACTCTTCTTTAAAATTTGATTTTTTTACAAATTTCGACTTATTCATCAATTTTGACTTGGATTCTGGATTCGTTGTGGGTTGCCTAAAGTTTAGGCCAGCACTTAGGCTACCCTTTCCGGGCCCATTGTGCTATTCCTGTGATTGAGGCGTCCTTGGTCATTCATCCAGCCACCCAACCTTGTCGAGAAACTGAAGAACGTCTCTTGGATGCGACTCCCTCAAACTGGCCACACTAGGCCAGAAGTCCCCCAGCGTGGATCCTCTGAATGATGCTAGTGCCGGGCAGTGACACATCACGTGCTCGACACTCTCATCTTCTTCTAAACACCCTCTACAACTCGGGTCCTTTATAATTCCCATTCTGTGGAGGTGTTTGTTTAATCGACAGTGACCTGTCCAAATCACTACAAGTTTCCTGAGATTATTCCTTGAAAGTTGTAGGGATACTTTTGCCCTTTCCCTGCACGGCATTCTAATGAGTTTGTCGGCATGTTGTTATTGATGCCCATATTATGTTTACGATAAATTTCTTCGTTAAGTAGGGATCTTACGGTTGATCTCGCCAGGGAAAGGGTTGGTTCTGGTCCAACGAATTGTCCCTCCGACCCCTTCCTCGCCAGTTTGTCAGCGCGTTCGTTTCCCTCTTTCCCAGAATGTCCTTTGATCCACATTAGATCAATTGCATTCTCTTGTGATAGACGTTCTAAAACTAGGTGGCAGTTCCATACCAGCACTGAGTTTGTTTTCACATTCCTCAGGGCCTTAAGGGCTGCCTGGCTGTCCGTCTTTATTTGGATATATTTTCCTGTAATGTTCAGTTGCGAAATTTCGACTTGTTCATCAATTTCAACTTGTTTTCTCGAAAGATCAATTTTTCGAAAAAACGAAAAATATTTATCTAAATTTTGTAAGAAGACACAAATTCTGCGAAACTTTTTCCTGGAATTGTAACTGGAAAATTCAATTCAATATTGGACATTTTCTGACTCAAAGTGGGCCAGATCTGGAAGCTATTTGCCTTTGATTCAAGCAGTCAAAAATTCGCATCATTTCACTGGTCCCAAAATTCCTTCTATTTCCAAAATTACGATAAAATTTGACTCTGGGGAATTTAGAATGTTTGACCTTTTTCTCGAAATTTCGATCTTTCTTAAAATTTTGTTTTCTTGTTCCTCAAATTCGTTTTTTTTAAACTGCGAGGAGAAAATCGAATTTTCCAGAAACAAAAACGAATTAAAAAAAACCGAAACTTCGATATTTTTCTCAAAATTCCGCTTTTTTCGAAAATTTGAAATTTATCCTACAATCCGATTCGGTATCTTCCTGGAAATCTGAATATTTTTTCTCGAAATTTGTCTTTTTTCTGAAATTTTAATTTCGTTTTCAAAATTCGTTTATTTCATAAATTACTAAAAATTGAAATACAAATCTTGTCCCTTGGAACCAAGAAAAATTAAAAAACACAACAGAGGTTACTCTAACGCGTTTCGACAGCCAAACTATCATCTTCAGAGAGCTACTACTTCAAAACGCGTTAGAGCAACCTTTATGGTGTTTTTTAATCTTTCTTGGTTTCAGGGGACAAGTTTTGCATTCCAATTTTTAAAGATTACCAAGGACCAGTCCTTTCACCAAAATTATGACTTTGGGAAACAGAATATTTACTAAATTTCGACTTTTTTCTCAACATTTCGATGTTTTTCTTAAAATGTCGATCTGATCCCTGGAAATTTGGTTATTTTTTTTTTAAAATTCGTTTTTTCCATGAACTACTAAAAATTGAAATACAAATCTTGTCCCCTGAAATCAAGAAAAATTAAAAAACACAACGCGTTTCGACAGCTAAGCTATCATCTTCAGAGAGCTATTACTTCAAAACGCGTTAGAGCAACCTTTGTTGTGTTTTTTAATCTTTTTTGGTTTCAGGGGACAAGTTTGGTATTTCAATTTTTGAAGATTACCATTTTTTCTTAAAATTTCGATGTTTTTCTTAAAATGTCGATCTTATTTTGGAAATTTCGTTATTTTTTTTCAAAATTCTTTTATGTTTTTGGAATTTTCGATGTTTAATTAAAATATCGTCATTTTCGTGAAATTTTTGATATTTTTTTCAAAATCCGTCATTCTCCGAAAGTTCAACTTATTTTCAAATTTGGTCCCCCATGTTTCAGGAAATCTCAAATTTCTTCTCAAAATTTTACCATTTTCTCAAAATATGACTTTCTGTGCGAAATATCTATTTTTTTTCCGAAATTTCGTTTTTATCGTCGAAATTCGTCTTTTTCTCGGAATCTCGATTATTTTTTCAAAATTTGTTTTTTTTTTTAATTTAGGCTTTATTTACAAGCTTCTTTTGTTTTTTAATTTAGATTATTCGTCAAATTTTATTATTTTCTTTACAAATTTCTCTGCAAAATTTCGATTATTATTTCGAAATTTCTGATTTTCTTGAAATTTCGCATTTTTTTTGGAAATGGTGTTATTTTTTACCATTGGACTATTCTTTAAAAATGTTGACTTTTTAGTAATTGGTTGGTAACTGGTGTTTTTAAAAGTTTGTCTCTCTAGAAGTTTTGATTTTTATCACAAAATTCAATATTTAATATTTCTGGTAAATTTTTCCTAAAATTCGTTTTTTACTCAAAATCATCCATAATTTTTTTGTTTGATGGAACGGACTGGTCCTTGGTTATCTTCAAAAATTGAAATACAGAACTTGTCCCCTGAAACCAGTTTCTCTCTGAAGATTAGCTTGGCTGTCGAAACGCGTTAGAGCAACCTCTGTTGTGTTTGTTAATCTTTCTTAGTTTCAGGAGACAAGTTCTGTATTTCAATCATCAATAATAATAATAATAATAAAATTTAAGTATTTCCAGACTGGGTGGCAGAAATGTTAAATAAAATTAATAAAGATAAGTTTGTTACAACATTTTTTTTGGAGTATCACTTCAATTTTTGAGTAAATTTGTCAAAGCTTGTTTAATTGAGAAATTTGTTTCAGTGGATAAATAACACAATAATATGCAAGAGAATGCATATCAGGCAAAGAAAAGTTGTTTTTTTTTTTAAGTTTAATCCACTCGCAAAGGGTAACCCCATTGTGCCTTCACAACACTGCGAGAAGGATGCGGATGGCGATGAACCGCCTTCTTAAACAAGGATAGGTTGTAATTTTTGGGGAAAATTCCTTTCGGTAACGAAACATGGAATTGAATCGAGAGCAATAAATTTTTACAACTTTCAAAAAATGAAATACAGAACTTGTCCCCTGAAATCAAGAAATATTAAAAAACACAATAAACGTTGCTCTGCAACGTTTCAGGGGACAAGTTCTGTATTTCAATTTTTGAAGATAACCAAGGACCAGCCCGTTCCACCAAATTTTCAAAAAGGTTTATGACAACAAGAATGTCTTGCCGAGTTAATTGCTGTTTTTGGTAATGAAGCACCACATCAGTCTACAAGTTCTCGCTGGTATTCTGAATTCAAACGTGGATGCACAAATCTCAGCGATGATTCAAGGGCAGGTCCACCAAAAGCAGCGATTTTTTTTAAGTTTAAACCTCTATTAAAGGGTAACCCCATTATTGCTTCGAAGCACTGCGAGTAGGATGCGGAATCAAGGTTAAATGGCGATGAACCGCTTTCCTAAACAAGGATAGGTTGCAATTTTTGAGGAAAATTCCTTTCGGTAACGAAACATGGAACTGAATCGAGAGCGACAAATTTCTACAACTTTCAAAGATTAAAATACAGAACTTGTCCCCTGAAAACAAGAAAGATTAAAAAACACAACAAACGTGGCTCTGCAACGTTTCAGGGGACAAGTTCTGTATTTCAATTTTTGAAGATAACCAAGGACCAGCCCGTTCCACCAAACTTTCAAAGAGGTTTATGACAACAAGAATGTCTTGCCGAGTTTATTGCTGTTTTTGGTAATGAAGCACCACATCAGTCTACAAGTTCTCGCTGGTATTCTGAATTCAAACGTGGATGCACAAATCTCAGCGATGATTCAAGGTTAGAGCCACCAAAAGCAGCGATTTTTTTTAAAAGTCTAATTCTCTCGCAAAGGGTAACTCCATTATGCCTTCAAAGCACTGCGAGTATGATGCGGAATCAAAGATAGATGGCGATGAACCGCTTTCCTAAACAAGGATTGGTTGTAATTGGGAATATTCCTTTTGGTAATTAGTTCCATAGCTTGGAAGTTCTGTAGAAGATAGAACTTGGAAGTTCTATAGAAGATAGAGTCACCGCAGACAAATGTCCTCACTGTGTGAAGCTGGACCGCCCAGTAATTTGCTGCCTCCGACTGTCTTGTATGGCTCAGGAATCTTGCCCTTGGGGGGGATCAATCCTATTAGTTCCTGCGAGCATCTTCCATGATAGTACTTGTAGAAAAGAGACAACTCACGAACCATACGCCTGTGCTCTAGTCTTTCGAGAGAATCGGTCAGACTCTCCTCAACAATTAGGCGAATCGCTCTTCTTTGAATTGAATCCAAAAGAGCTAAGGTGTGCTTTTGGGCTGACTCCAAATATGAGAACAGTATTGGCTAGTGTTGGCTTGAGCTTGAGCTTGAGCTTTGTATAGTGTGAGTGGCTGATGAGATGTAAAGTACTTTTTAGCTCTAAAAAGAAAGCCTAGCTTCTGAGGGGCGGATCTGGCAATGGCGCGCACATGATCATCCCAAGAAAAGTTTGTGCTCGCATTCACTCCTAGAATAGATAAATCAGATCCCATTTGAAGTATTTTACCGCCCATTAATATGTTTGTTGCATTATCCCTTGATGTTTTCTTAGAGAAAACCGCTGTCTGTATTTTTGAAGTGTTGAAGTCGACCAAAGTTTTCTTACCCCATTCCAGAATAATCTCGAGATCCCTATTAATCGTCTGTATCTGCTGTTCCCTTAGTCGATCTGAAGCAGCGACAGATAATTGTTTGTCGGAGAAAAAAGATGACACTAGTCTACTATCATCTGCGTAGCTGTATATAGGATTGGTTAGTCGATCTAAAGCAGCGACAGATAATGGTTTGTCGGAGAAAAAAGATGACACCAGTCTACTATCATCTGCGTAGCTGTATATAGGATTGGAAGTTGAAGCTAAAGAAACATACCTCATTATACTGAATAGTAACAACTCTAAAGCAATTTTTTTTAGATGAATGCAACCATGTCTATCTTGAATAAAAATAATAATTTAAATAGTACAGATTTAATTAATATTTCAATAAAATATTACATTGGAATTAAGAAACACAATACATAACAAAAATATTAACAGTCTTACATCTGAGCCTTATTCTTATAATTTGAAGATAAATAATATAATATTTGCAAACACCACATTATTGCTTGTTGTTTTCTTCTTTGCAATCATGACATTCAATGTTACTTTCTGCAAAAATGTCAACGTATCAGTATGAATAACTGTTTATATAAAAAAATTTACCTTGACTAGGCCTTCGATGTAAAAATTCTTCAACTTTTTGAGTACCATAGTCCTTCAGTGCTTGGACCTTTTCCCTTGCCGGTTGTACCACAGGTTCTGCAATTTTCATCGCTTTATCAACGACGGGATCGACAACATGTTTAGCAGCTTGAACAGCAGGATCAACTACATGCTTAGCAGCTTGTACAGCAGGATCAACAACTGAGTGAGCAACGTTTACAGCTGGCTCGACCACTTTATAAGCAGATTCAACTGCAGGAGTTACAGTGTTGTTGACATAATCTTTGGTGGTGGTATAAATCTGAAACAAGATCTAAATAAGCTGGTTATTGATGTTTCGGATGATGATTTCCCCAAAAAAGAGAAAAAGCGTTGGAGAACATGCAAAATGAACAGAACATGCAATTCTGTGGGATAATACAAGTGTGTTATTTACAGCTTTAGAAGATCCAGATACTAAAAGAAACACTTAGTCGAGCATGGTTTTAAGCAAGGAGCCCAAAGATGATTTAAAACAACTTACTTCTCCTGGGGGAAGTTTCACTGCTGGCACTTTTGACTCGACATAATCCAATCCTGTGCATAAAGCTCCATCAACTTTCTTGATTGGACCATCCAATTTTTGTACTACGCTTTCGGCTAAAGGTTTTCCAACTTCAACAACCTTATGTACAGTATTTTCAGCAGTAGACAAAGTCCAGTTTGTTATTCCATTGAAATCCTGTAGCACGCAACATTATTATTTTAATATTGACGAGTAGGTGATTTTGGTCCTTGGTTATCTTCAAAAATTGAAATACAAATCTTGTCGCCTGAAACCAAGAAAGATTAAGAAACACAACAGAGGTTGCTCTAACGCGTTTCGATAGCGAAACTATCATCTTCAGAGAGGTATTCTGGATCTCTGGATCTCTCTGAAGATGGCTTGGTTATGGAAACGCGTTAGAGCAACCTCTGTTGTATTTTTTAATCTTTCTTGGTTTCAGGGGCCAATTGTATTTCAATTTTTGAGTAGGTAATTTAACAAAATGTAAATAAGGAGATTACCTTCACTTTTCCGTAAATATTAGTCGCCGTCTCCAGAGTTGACTCCACCACTGGTAATTTTGCAATTCTATTTACCGATTCCATACATGTTGGATGACTACCGTCAGTTTGTGGTTGTTGCTGATCAGCCATTTTAATCTGCAATATTGAAAAATTAATTATCTCAGCATTTTTAAAACTTTAATTATTTTAATATTAGCTGATCTGTCACCCGATCCCATTCACTATTTCATGGCTACTAAATTTATTTAAATAAATCAATTTTTTAAGTATCATTTTTTTTAAATTTCTTTGGTGGTGGTATAAATGTGAAACAAGATCTAAATAAGATGGTTATTGATTTTTTGGATGATGATTTCCCCAAAAAGAGAAAAAGCTTTGGACAACATGCAAAATGAACAGCCTTTTTAAATTTAGTCTTTTTCTAAAATTTCGACTTTTTCCAAAGTTTCGTCTTTTAAAATTTCAATTCTTTTCAAAGTTTCTACTTTTTCGAAGGTTCAAACTTTTTAAAATTTTTGCCCATTTTAAAAACTTCCACTTTACTGAAACTTTCGATCTTTTTTAATCTTATTTGACTTATCAAACAGTTCACCTTTTAAAAAATTTGACTTTTTAAACATTTCAACTTTTTTTGGTGGAACGGACTGGTCCTTGGTTATCTTAAAAAATTGAAATACCAAAATTGAAAGTATCTCTCTGAAGAAGATAGCTTGGCTGTCGAAACGCGTTAGAGCAACCTTTGTTGTGTTTTTTAATCTTTTTTGGTTTCAGGGAACAATTTTTGTATTTCAATATTTCAACTTTTTTCATTTAAAGTTCCTAAATTTTCAACTTCTCTGAAAAAATTAAAATGTCGATTTTATTTTAAATGAATTTTTCTAGGATACCCAGAACTTGTCCCCTGAAACCAAGAAAGATTAAAAAACACAACAAAGGTTGCTCTAACGCGTTTCGACAGCCAAGATGTCATCTTCAAGGAGATACTGCCATTTTGTTTCTAAATTTTGAATTCTTTATCCAAATTTCGACTTTTTCAAAACTTTCACTTTAACATTTTTTTCATACAATTTTCAATGGTCCAACATCTCGACATGTTTTAAATTTTTCCATTTTTTAAAATTTCGACTTAATGAAAATTTCGAATTTTTGAAAATTTCGACTTTTTGAAAATTTCGACTTTTTGAAAATTTCGACTTTTCTGACGATTTTAATTTCTTTTAATCTAGCTCTTTCGAACATTCTAGATTTTTTAGAAAGCTTGGCACCAAATAGTTTGTAAAATATCCCAGTTTTTTGAAAAATTCTATTTTTTCAGGATTTCGATTTTATTTCAAAATTTAGATTTTATTTCAAAATTTAGATTTTTTTTAGAAAATTTCGACTCATCAGAATTTGGGTTTCTTAATATTTTCGACTTTCAAAATTTGGTCTCTTTTTAAAATTTCTGTGTTTTAACAAAAATTTTTGCTTTTAAAAATGTAGATTTTATATTCTAAAATTCAGACGTTTTTCCAAATTTAAACTCTGAAAACCCTTACTTTTTTAAAATTTAATTTTTCTTTAAATTTCGACTTTTCCAAAAATTTCCACCTTTTTTGAGAACACTGGAATTTTTTTAATTTCTTAAGAATTTCGAATTTATTCGATAATTTCTGGTTGCTTAAATCGCGACATTTTCTTAAAATGTCGACTCTTTTAGACATTTTGAACTATTTTGCAAAATTTCGAATTTATTTGAGACTTTGGCGGCTTTATAAAATTTTGGATTTTTTTTTTAAATTCCCATCTTTTTAAAATTTCTGTCTTTTAACAAAAATTGTTAATTTTTCTAAATTTTGCTTTTAAAAATGTAGATTTTTTATTATAAAATTCAGACGTTTTTCCAAATTTAAACTTCAAAAATTCTTACTTTTTTAAAATTTAATTTTTCTTTAAATTTCGACTTTTCCGAAAATTTTTACCTTTTTTGAGAACATTGAAATTTTTTTAATTTCTTAAAAATTTCGACTTCATTCGAAAATTTCTAATTGTTTAAATCGCGACATTTCCTTATAATGTCTACTCTTTTTGACATTTTGAACTAATTTGCAAAATTTATTTAACACTTTAGCTGCTTTATGAAATTTTAGATTTTTTTTTTAAATTCCGATCTTTTTAAATAAATTGGAATACAAAACTTGTCCCCTGAAACCAAAAAAGATTAAAAAACACGCACAGAAAACACACAGAAACGCGTTAGAGCAAACTTTGTTGTGTTCTTCAATCTTTCTTGGTTTCGGGGGACAAATTTTGTATTTCAATTTTTGAAGATACCCAAGGACCAGTCCGTTCCACTAAAGTCCGATCTTTTTAAAAATATTCAATCAAAAAATTTAACTTTTTAAAAGAAATGTCATTTACTTTCTTGTTAAATTTTAATTAACCAAAATTTTATGTTTTTCAACATTTTTACTTTTCCACTTTTTATAAAAGTTAAGAATTTTTTGAAAATTTTCAGTTTCCTTCGATATTTAGTCTCTCCGAAAATTTCGGCTTTTTTTGAAAATTTAACTAAAAATGCTTTATTTTTTAAACCTCCATATTTCTTTAAAATTTTGATTATCTTTGAAATTTAAATTATTTTTCAAAATTTCAACGTTTTTTTTGAAATTTTTTTCATTTTATCAAAATCCCTGAACTTTTTGAAAAGGTCGACTTTTTACAGTATCTTTTCAAAATGTTGACGTTATTTTTCAAAAGTTTGATCTTTTAAACCCCAATTTTGTGTCAAAATTTAGAAATGGTTCGAAATTTCGTCATTTTTCGAAATTTTGACCTTTAAAATTTTCACTTTCTTTAAAATTTCGCCTTTATGTAAAAATATCGATTTTTTTTAATCGACTCTTGTTAAATATATAATTATTTTGCAAGTATTTATTGCATTTCAAAATTTTTGATTTATTTCGATAATCTGGACTTATTCAAAATTGAAATACAGAACAGAAAGATTAAAAAAACACAACAAAGGTTGCTCTAACGCGTTTCGACAGCCAAGCTGTCATCTTCAGAGAGACACTTTCTTCCTTCTTTCTTGGTTTCAGGTTTCAAGTTCTGTATTTCAATTTTTGAAGATAACCAAGGACCAATTCGTTCCACCAAAATTTTTTAAAATGTCGATATTTTCAATATTTGGGCTTTTTTTGAAAATCCTAACTTTTTAAAAACGACATTTTTTAATTAAATTTCTTTTTAATATTGGTTATATTTTCATTTTTCAGAGTCTTAATTAAAAAAATTTCGAAATTTGTGGTAATTTTGAGTTTATTCAAAATTTGGGCTTTTTGAAAATTTGGGTTTTTAGAAGATTTTACTGAAAATTCTTCATTTTTTTTAAATCTTGGCATTTTTTCATAATTTCGAATATTTTTTAAATTTCAGATTATTTTTTAAAATCTAAACTTTTTTTCGAAAATTTGGCGAGTCTTTAAAACGTTGGGAAGTTTTAACTTTCTATGAAAGCTTCGAAATTTGTCAAAATTTTGACTTTTTTTGGCAATTTTGACTGTTTGGAGAATTTTCACTTTCCTTAGAATTTCGACTTTTTTTTGGGATCTTTTCTAAAAGTTCAACTTTTCAACTAATTCTTTTTTTGAAGATTTTGGTTATTATAAATAGGTATTTATTTACTCTTTTACTTTTATTCAATAAATGTCGAAAATTCAATTTTAAACTGACATTCAAAATAGGTCCAAACTCTAAAAAATAATGAAATTTTGACAAATAGTCAAAACTTTTTTCAAAGTTTTCACTTATTTTAAGAATTAATTTTTAACAAATTTCCGATTTTTTTTGAAATTGTCGAACTTTTTTCAAAATTCTGACTTCGACAGAAATTGAAATACAAATCTTGTTCCCAGAAAACAAGAAAGATTACAAAACACAACAGAGGTTGCTCTAACGCGTTTCGATAGCCAAGCTATCATCTTCAAAGATGTACCACAAAAGTTATAATTTTTTTTAGGATTTGAACTTTTTTTGCAATTTCTATTTTAAAAATTTAGACTTTTTTGTGAAAGCTTCAACATCATTTTAAAATTTATTGAAAATGCTAACCTTTTTCTCGAAATTTCCATTTTTTGTAACTTCGAATTTTTGAAAAATTGGCCTCTACTACTATCAATATTGCAAGTGTTCCAAAATGGCGAGGAAATGATTTTTTTTCGGTTTTAGTTTATATATCCCTATCTATAATGATTCAATTGTTGATACACAATAAAATTGTTAAACATAAATCCACATTCGATGTCATAAGAGAGCTTTCTCCAATTATTGTTAACATTAATTTGAAATCTCCAAACGACTACGCGAAAAATGGCGTCGTAGGATTAAAACAGGTCATATATCTGCATAAAAGATGAAAGTATAAACCAGAACTAGTCTTTGGTATAAAACCTTTAACTATTTATATTATCTAAGGTATAAATCAACTGTCGAAAATCATTTTTTTACCTGTCACTTTATACGTTGAAATTTTTTTTTTCTAAACATCGTCTTCGTTTGCCAAACATAAATAATTTTACAACGTTTTAAATTTAACAATTTCTGCTTATTGGCGATGTGTATGACCTTCATGTTGAAACGTTAGCAAATAAATTACCTTCATACATTTTATATTTAAGTGTCTAAGTACTCACCGTAAATTTTATTAAACAAATGACAGAGAGTACACTTTAAAAATCCCGTGGTATACTGAAGCAAAACGATGTGATCAAATGAATTTAATACTTACAGCATAACCGTCGCGGTATAATCAGATAATTTTAGAAAAAAGTAAGATAACGTCTTATGCATTCGCAAAACAATCGAAGAATCTAAAGGTCAACAATATGAAGCCATAGTATCACAGTTCACATTGATAAAAAATTAATTATTTTATCCCGATCCTGTTTAAAATAAAATTGTTTTACAGTTTATCCAATAAACATTTTTCTAGTTACACATTTAGTATGTAAATACATACGCATTTTTCTCAAAACAGCAAAACATCAAAACAAAATCAATCCGGATTAATTTTGCTATTTCCTTTTTAATTTTTTTTATTTTTGGTAGAACGGACTGGTCCTTGGTTATCTTCAAAAATTAAAATACAATTCTTGTACTCTGAAACCAATAAAGATTTAAAAACACAACAAAGGTTGCTCTAACGCATTTCGATAGTCAAGCTATCATCTTCAGAGAGATACTAATCAAGTCACTTATGTTTAGTATCTCTTAGTATCTCTCTGAAGATGATAGCTTGGCTACCGAAACGCGTTAGAGCAACCTCTCTTGTGTTTTTTAATCTTTCTTGGTTTCAGGGGACAACATTTGTATTTCAACCCTTTTAAATGTAAATATTCTATTCTGTTGCAAATTATTCACCAACTTTTTTTGTTGACATTATATTAAATGACTAACAAATAGATAGTTCTGTTAACAGTTTGCCTGAAACTTTTTTTTTCTTACAAGCTCCATTTAAAATTTGCCTTATGAAGTTCGGAATCCGAAAAATGAATTTTATTAGAATAGAAGGATAAGTTATTTTGGGTTTGTTTCTTGAAACCTATCTGACACATCACATATTTCAAAGTAAAAACGAACAAAATATAAAAATAAGACATTTTTGAAAATTTCGAAATTTTAAAATATCCACCTTGTACAAAGTTTCAACCTTTTCTCGAAATTTTTACTCATCCTTGACAATTCCTACTCCCAAAATATCAACTTGATTTGAAATTTTAACTTATTTTGAAAATGCCGACTTTTTTTTTGAAAATTTGACTTCTAGAAATTTCGATTTTTTAAATATTTTGGATTTTTTGGATGTATACAGGGTGGACCATAAGTAATGGTACATAGAGCAACAGTAGATTTTTCGTATAAAAATAACGTGATTTAGCTACATTTACCCTATACCAAAAGTTGATATTAACAGAGATACAGAGTATCAAAGTTGAAAAAAAAATTGTGATTTTTTCGCATAACTGATGAACACATTTCACTATAGACATGAAATTTGGCGTAGGGGGTTTTTTTTTGGTCAAGAAATTCTAATTCGCTAACAAATTGCCAGTAACTCATAGGGGGCGCCACTTGCGCTGCCTTGCATTATTCTAAAGCATCATAACTTTTTTATTCCTTCATGTACACTCATTTTAAATAGATATTTTTATTTACCTACATTTTTTACGAAAAAAATGTATTCCTTCTAAATGTTGATGAGCAACCGTTTTCAAGATATTTGCCTTCAAAGTTTGCCGTACGTTTATTTTAAGTTATGCAAATGTGAATTTTTCGCAGTAGGTTTCAAAATAAAAGTAATAAAACTGCATCCAAAATAGTTTATATCAAATATTACTCTACTGACATTATTATTACACAAGTTTTTTTTAATTTCAAGCAAATTTAAATAAAATATCAAAACAAAATTTATTTTCAAAAATAAGTATGTGGGAAATGAGCTTTTTTATGAAAAGGGGTTGTAAACAATTAAAAATCTGGCTGTCTTTTATTGAAATTCATCTTCAAATATCTGCCTTGACCACCCAGGCTATTAGCATTTTCTTGTGCGGACTCAGAGAACATATCTTACATCTCTATGTTAGAAAATAAATTACGTCTTAATTTTTTGGATTTTCTTTATTGAGATTTTCAAAATTTAGGTAATAATATTATCAGCAAAGTAATATTTGACTTAAATTAGGTTCAAAAATCTCTTATGATTACTTTTTTTTCAAGTCTACAAAAATTTAATATCTTAGTAATTTAAAACCAAGGCACGTCAAGCTTTAAAGGCAAATATCTTGGAAACGGTTGCTCGTATCAGCTTTTAGAAAGTATTCCTCATTAACGTAAAAAATATGGGGAAATAGAATAATTCATTTAAAATTAATATACGTGGGTGCACAAAAAAGTTATCATGATTTAGAATTGGGCAGGATAGCGCAGGTAGCGCCCCCTATCCGCTATTGGTAATATGTTAGCAAATTACAGTTTGTCGACTTAAGAAACCCTCTTGTGCCAAATTTCATGCCTATATTACAATTCATTTCATAATTATACGAAAAAATCGAAATTTTTTTTCAACTTTAACACCCTGTATCTCTGTTAATATCAACTTTTGGTATAAGGTAAATGTAGCTAAATCACATTATTTTTATTTGAAAAATCCATCATTGCTCTGTGTACCATTACGTATGGTCCACCCTGTATATTGTGAGTTCTTTGAAAAGTTTGACTTTTTTAAAAATTTTGTCTACAAAAAATGTTCTTTTTTGAAAATTTCAACTCTGAAAATTTCGACTTTTTCCAAATTTCGAATTTTCTTTAAATATTATGACTTTATTGTCAACTTTCATTAGAAATTATTGAATTTTTTCAAAAATTGTACATTTTTCCAAATTTTCTCGACTGAAAATTTTGGCTCTTGAAAATGTTGACCCTTTTTTTTTATAAATTCGATCATTTTCAAAAACCTTTTTTAAAAAACTTTGATCTTTTTTGGAAGTCATTATTTTTTTTTAAATTTCTACCCTTTTTCAAAATTTTAATTATTGGTAAGCCTTTCGGTTTTTAAAAATTTCCGTTTTTTCTCAAAGTTTCGATTTTTCCAGGATTTCCATTTCTTGAAATTTCAACTTTTTCCCGAAGTTGATTCTCCTTTTTAGAATATGCACTTTTTCAACATTTTGAACTTTTCTATTCATGTTTTATTGGCTTTTCCTTCGCCAGTTGCCAGTTTGTTAAAGGAGTAACTGGCGAAGAAAAAGCCAACAAAACAAGAACTAATAAGAAGGATTAATACTTCGCAAAGAAAATACAGAGAATATCTATTTCGAACTTTCCTAAAAATGTCAATCTTTTTTAAAATTTTCAATTTATGAAAATTTCGCCTCTTTTTCACAATTTTTATTTTTTCTCGAAAATTCTAATTTTTGTAAATTCAACTCTCAAAACTTCCCCTTTTCCTGAAACTTTCGATTTTTGTTTTAAATCTGATTTTAAATTGCGAAATTTTAAATTTTTTAACGAATTGTGTAAAAGAATTCTAGAAAAATGAGGATATTTTTGAAACTTCCAAAAATTTTAACAAAATTTCGAACTTTTTTTAGAACTTCGACTTTTCAAAATGTTTTACTTCTTTTTTACAAATTCGATGATTTTGAAATACTGTTAAATTTTGAGTTTGACTGCCTAATATTTTAAATTTTTTTTTGTGGAACAAATTGGTCCTTGGTTATCTTCAAAAATTGAAATACATTGTCCCCTGAAACCAAGAAAGATTAAAAAATTGAATAAAGGTTGCTCTAACGCGTTTCGATAGCCAGGCTATCATCTTCAGAGAGATACTGACCTCTACTACTCGTAACCTTTGTTGTCTTTTTTAATCTTTCTTGGTTTCAGGGCACAAGATTTGTATTTTAACTTTTTTGAAATATATTTAGTTCAAAGTTGAAACATGAAGTTTAAAAAGTTCAATTTTTTTAAATCCGAATTTTTCCCAATCATTTCAATTTTCATCCATCTTTTTTTTAGAAATCTGATTTTAAGTGAAGGTTTAATTCGGAAATTAAAACTGTGAAATAAAAACTAGGAATTTGAAGAAAATTAAAAATTCTTCATGGGGAACTCTCATTGACCCGAAACATTATGTTTATTAATTTTATTTAACAAAAAAAAAACAGTTTTAGTGTGATTATTATTGTTAAATATTTCCAAACTGGGCCGCAGAAATGTTAAATAAAGTTAATAAACAAAATTAAAAATATTGAACTTTTTTTGCCAAAAATTTTCAGTTTCAGTTCCAAATTTCTACCCAATTGTCGAGTTTTTTTTGAACTTTTTCTAGATATCTGGACTTTTATCTTAAAATTTCGACCTTAATTTTAAAATAAACTCCGATTTTTTTTGGTTCTTTTTTATTTTCTAATAAATTATGGATTTATTTTTAGAAATTGCGATCTTTTTCCAAAATTCTTAGTTTTTACTTTAATTTAGGCTTTAAACAGGGAATTTTAATTGTTTCATGAGGACTGGTCTTGAAATTTCGAAACAAAAAAAATCCATAATCGAAATGTCTCTCTCGAAATTTCGATTATGCATAATATACTCCGAATTTTATTATTTTTCATATTGTTTTAATTTCGAAGTTTCGACTTTTCTCTACTTTAGACTATAATTGTAATTGTTTTTAATTTTTGAGTTTCTTTTTAAGAGCTTTACACTTGAAATTTTCACTACGAACTTCTACTGCTACTACTACTACTACTACTGCTACTGCCACTGCTACTGCTACTCCTACTACTACTCCTACTACTACTATTACTCCTACTCCTACTCCTACTATTACTACTGCCACTACTACTACTACTACGAAAAATAGTACATACTTCCATATTTTCTACCAAATTAGTGACGAAATAATACACTTCACAAGATATTTATTCACTGGGACGAGTACACGTTACACACGTTCCACACTATGTTTTAGTACGATGTGTTGAAAGAATCAACATGTAAATGTATATATAGAATAAGTGGGGAATCCGAGAATACTCTAGTATATGTGAGTCACATTGTTATCACGTTATGGTTCAACTGTACTTTGTCTACGGTGCAAAGTTCACGTAGAACTATTGAATGCTTGTAAAACTGGTTAATTGCCGGATGAGGGTCCAGCTTTTGATCTTATGATAATTTCAATGTCTCATTATTAGTGCTCCCTCATTCATGATATCAAAGTGCGTTAACAGAAAAAAATTGTACAATATCGCCCAATTATTATTTTGATGACTTGCCCGCTTGCCTCAGAAACATTGTGCCGCGCGATAGCCATGATTTTTGCTAAAAAAATTATAACAATTTATGACATTTTAACAGTCTGTAAGCCAAATCCCTGTATATTAGCTATTTAGCCACCAGGAGAGGTATTTCGCCAGAATTTTTTATCACCACAACTAACTACTTTGGTCAGGGCTGAGTTTTTTCTACTTTATTTTGAAAATCCTAATTTTTTCTCAGAATTTCGAACTTTCCTCAAAATTTCGACTTTTTTTAAATGCTATGAATTTTTATTGTTTAAAATTATAAACTTGCGACCTTTTTGAAACTTCAACTTAAGAAGAAACACTTCGACGTTATTTTTCAAAATTTAAATACTTTTTTAAAAAATGTTCGCTTCATAATTGGGCTTTTTTTGAAACTTTAGATTTTTTAATATTTCGTCTTTTTCTCGAAATGTTTATTTTGTTGTAAATTTCGATTTTCTTCCAAGAATTCTGCTTTTGTGAAAATATCAGTTTTTTTATAAATGATTAACTTTGAACATTTCGAATCTCAAATTTTTGACTTTTTAGAAGTTTTGACTTTTTTAAAATTTTACTCTTTCTTTTTTAATTTTGCCCTTTTGACCATTTTAAATTTTTTCAAAATTTTGGCCTTTCAGAATTGCGATTTTTTAAAAATTGATTTTTTTTTCAATTTTGACCTTATTTGAAAAATTTGACCTACTTTTTTTGAAAATGTTAAGTTTCGAAACGACTTTTATTAGAAGTTATGACTTTTTGATAAACCGTGACTTTTTTTGAATAGTTTTACTTTTTTAAAAAAAATGCATTCTCATTTCAAAACTTCTAATATTTTTGAAACATTTTTTGAATATTCCTCTTTTATTGAAATTTTCAAATTTTTCGAAATATCGTCTTTTTCCAGATTTCATCTTTTTTCGAATTTTTCCTTTTTTGAATATTTTGATTTTCTTTTTTTGATTCGACAATTTTGAAATTCCATTTTATTTTTAAATCTAACTTGAAAATTTCGAACTTTTATGAAAATGTTGGCACTTCTATTAACAATTTCAGTTTCCAGTTTTTTCAACATTTCGATCTTTTTTTTAAATACGACTTTTTCTTAAATTTTAGATTATTATAAAATTATTGATCTTCGATTTCAACTTTAAGAAATTTTAACTTTTTAAAAACTTTACTACGGAAAATTTCGAGCTCATTGATCATTTTTGCTTATGCTTTTTTTGTATACTTTTTTCAGAACTTCTACTCAAAATTCTTTTCTGCTTTTTTCAAAATATTAACTTTTTCGAAAAATTCTAATTTTTAAAAAAATCAATAAAGATATTTACTTTTTATTTCTATTGGAAATGGGGTGTGTATGAACTATTTAGTTCAATAAAACACCACACTTTAATTATCGAGACTTTATTTATTCAAGAGGTCTCGGAAGGTGTGTGTTGTCGCGACGAAATTATAATCTCAACTTCCCAGTCGAAAAGGAATCTTTTCGTAATATTTCCAAATACATCTGGTCTATTTCATGATACACTGCTAATATACATGTCAACGTTAATCCCTTAAAACCTATATTCAGAAAAGGGACTGACCAGCGTTCTTAGAATTAATCATCCACCTAAAAGTGTTCCAAATAAGTTGAAGTACCCGTATCAGATTTCACTTCGTAAAAGATACAGCGAAACTCATAAAGCATTCGAGGGTGTCTAATATTTTACTTTAAAATAAGTACCGATAGATTTTTGCTCTCACGTTTTGAACGTGATTTCCAACAATTTCAATTTCGATTTTTTTTAAAGTTCGAATATTTCAAATTTTGACCTCTTTCAGGATTTTGAGTTTTTTGAACATTTAAAATTTTTTTCAAAATTTTCATTTTCATAGTTTATTTTTTGGAGGAATTTCGTCTGTTCTGAAATTTTTCGACAGTTTTCATCTGTGTCTTCAAATATTGATCTCTTTCCTTAAAATCAACCTTTTTTCTAAAATTCGAATTTTCCTCAAGTAAATTTGTCTCTTTCGAAATTCTACTTTTTCCTCGAAATTCATCTTTTTTTTAAAACTTGATATTTTCCCTTGAAATCAGCCCTTTTGCTAAAATTCGAATTTTCCTCAAATAAATTCCTAATTGTCGAAGTTTTTGACTCCACTCTCAAAATTCTACTTTTTGGTTTTTTTTTCAAAAATCATCTTTTTTTCAAAATTCCGTTATATTTCTTAAGATTTTTTAATGGAAATATGGAAATTTTAAAATCTGAATTTCCGGAAATTTTGACTACTTTCTTAAAGTTTGATTTTTTCTCCAAATTTTGATTTTTATCTCAAACGATATTCAATACAGAAATTTCTACTCTTCGTCCAAATTTAACTCTTTCTTAAAATGTTGATCTTTTTCCTTGAAATCAACCTTTTTCATAAAATTCGGATTTTCCTCAAATAAATTCGTCTTTTATGAAATTCTACTATTTCCTCGAAATTCACCTTTTTCTTGAAATATCGATCTTTTACCTTAAAATTAACCGGTTTCCTAAAATTCGAATTTTCCTAAAATAAATTCGTCTTTTTCGAAATTCTACTTTTTCCTCGAAATTCACCTTTTTTTTAAACCTTGATCTTTTTCCTTGAAATCAGCCTTTTTCCTAAAATTCGAATTTTCCTAAAATAAATTCGTCTTTTTCGAAATTCTACTTTTTCCTCGAAATTCACCTTTTTTTTAAACCTTGATCTTTTTCCTTGAAATCAGCCTTTTTCCTAAAATTCGAATTTTCCTCAAATAAATTCGTATTTTTCGAAATTGTTAACTCTATTCTCAAAATTCTGGTTTTGGTTTTTTTTCAAAAATCATCTTTTTTTCTAAATTTCGTTATATTTCTTAAGATTTTTAATGGAAATATATAATAATAATAATAGTGGAAATATCCATATTTTAAAATCTGAGTTTCCAGAAATTTTGACTACTTTCTTAAAGTTTGGTGTTTTCTCTACTCGAAATTTTGATTTTTATCTCAAACGATATTCAATACAGAAATTGTAAAAATTTCACCAATGTTTGAGTTGGATATACCAAACTGACAAGATCTAACAAGTTCGAAACCGGTCTTCGGTTTCCAAACTTCGAATCTAATAAATGTTCAAACCAGAGTGTGCTCAAACCTATTGCTCTGTGCATTAGAATCCCTGTCTTCTGGGAAATTGTTCCTAGAGAGCAACCGCTTCGCTAGATGGCAGTGTTTCAACTGTTGATAGTTCAGCTACCTACGATTCTCTATACACGCGCCTGGAGAGCTGCATGAATTTGCAGTCTAGGTTGTATTCTACTTGCATAGAGATTTTAAAAGGAACTTCTAGTTTAAAGAAATAAATTTCGAGAAAGAGGTCTCAATTTGTAAAAAAATAAATCTATAAAAAGCTGTTTTCTCTTAAAATTAATTTGAAGTTTATAAAAAGCTACTTCTGAAATTTTGAGAAAAACTGACTTTTCGAAAAAATAAAAATAGCAAATGTCCCGAAATTAAGCGTCGAATAACGTGGATGAGCTTGTATATAACGTTATATCTTGATTAAAATTAATAATTAGAGAAATACCATTTTATATATAATTGCAACTGAAATAAATTGTAATTATTATCGAGTGAAGGACCTCATAATGTAAACACGTGTTTTTATTAGAAATAAGGACAATATGAATCATGAGCAATCAATTGTCAATAACTCGATTTATTGTTAGTCATAACATAATGAAATTTCCAACGCAAATAATTAGTGCTTTGATATTCTTATCAGGAACAAATTCGATCAATAGCAGACGAATGGAAAAATTGCATGACCTAAAAAAAATGCATCTTATTCCGTAGCAGTTGCCTCAAAACTTGTGCAAATTTTATACAAATTGTATAACTAAATACCACCTATATTTATTTAATAGTTGTGTATCGCACGCTTTAATAGATTTTTGATCTAAAATATAAGTACAGAGGTGAATACGAAACATTTAAAAGGGCAAAGTACAAATTTTTATCTTCCTAATTTGCTGTTTTATATTTATAACAAATTATGGTAAATATTTAAAATAATATTATTTTTTTATTTATACAAAAGAACCTGTTAATTCTACTGTTGTACTGTACCACAAACAAGAGAAAATACCAAAAACGGTTTTATTTTATTATCCTTTATTAGTGTGATGAAGTAAAATGAAACAGAATTAGCATGATCGAATTATGTAATGTTAAATGATGAAATATGTTCTTAATAAATCAAGGTTTTAGTTTTTCTGTTCTTTAATAATATTATAACTGCGAGGAGGAAAGAGATCCATGTGTACCTAGGGAAGAAATGAAACAATTTGTAAAGTTACCAAATAATTAGCATTGTTGACAAACTCGTATAAATTTACAATTTTATAGCTGTTAAAATTATCTAAATATAAATTGACAACATGCACGCTGGAAATTCAGAAAGTTCAAAGTTTTACACGTAATACATTAAGTAATAATTTTTATCAAAACGAAATTCAGACGATCATACGTTTTATAAATAATGTGTCGATCAATGTAACTGTTACTGATGTAACTGTTTTATCGACAATGAACAGTCATAAAAAATATCAATTTCGTTGGATACATATTTTTCTTGGCACACATGGAAGAAGTGTTAGACAGAACTCTCGTAAACCACAAATTGAACGACAGTATTCTGTCCATTATTTGCTTGTTTAGCCAACATGTCTCTTATCGCAGCCTGCATGGCGTTTTCCCATTCCACCTTTTTGTCTTTTTTATCCCTTCTGCTACCTCTCAAAGCAATTGATTTACGTGGCATGGATACCTAAAATGAAACCTAAATTAATGTGCACGCAAATGTAAAAAAAAAAATCGAAAATACCCGAACATTTGAAATTTTTCAAAGTACGCCTAATGAAAAAACTCCACTTTTTACGATCATTCCTGAATAGAGTTTACCCCTTTCAGCGGTAACGTTTTTCAAAAACTAATTCATTAATTTGCTTCTATCCCTCAAAATTAGAGACCCCTTAAAACTATCACAACTATCATTTTATAATAATGTCGTTAATTTTTTGGTTTGCTTGGTTTTATTGTAACAAAATAGCTTTTAAAATAATTCTATTATCAATTCAATAATAACTTTATTCATTCTTTTATTCATTTTATCATTTTCTTTATTTCTTTTCTTTTGAAAGATTATTTTCCAATATAAAATTTTAAAATTGTGCAATAATGTGCAATTATGCATATTGTGCATGAATATTCGTTAAAAGTAATTTTTATTTTACCACTTTTAATGTTATCACAAACAACTGTTGATTAGTTTTTCAGTAAACACATTAAGCTACATTAGTAATTCAAATTGGCAAAATGAAACACTTATGGAATCACCTCTTTTATTCGTCATTGCGTTATTTTTTAGTACATAAAATTATAAAAAAGAAGTTCTAGGATCTTTTTTTTAAAGAAGGTCTTTACTGGCGCTTCTATCGGAGATCTAAGTGGTAAACGGTCCAGGACCCCAAGCTCAGAGGGCACAGACCCTTGGTCAAATGTCTCTGAACTTTGAGAAAGAAATTTGAAATATAATTTGGGTAAAAATTGAAATACAGAACTTGTCCCCTGAAACCAAGAAAGATTAAAAAACACAACAAAGGTTACTCTAACGCGTTTCGGCAGCCAAGCTGTCATCTTCAGAGAGAAACAAAAGCTCTCTAGAAATTTAAAAAACGTAAAACCATCACACGTAACGAACAGAAATATTGTTAATAGACTACGAGAGAAAGATTGTTTTTATGTAAAGGCAGATAAAGGTAATAGGGTTGTGATTCTAGATAAAAAGGACTATTACGAACGAGTTGACACACTCATTAGTAATGGCCCATATCAAAAATTACAGAAGAACCCTTTGAGTAAAATGTTAAGTGGGCTGAAAAAAGTGCTCGACAAAAGTAACAACCTTATTACTCCAATTTTAAAAAGATCTCTCCATGTATCTAACCCCACTGTACCTAAATTATATTGTCTGCCAAAAATACATAAACCCGGAAAGGCGGTGAGACCAATTGTGTCAGCTGTTGGAGCACCGACCTATAATTTATCAAAATGGCTAGTAAAAGAATTCAGCAAATTGGAATTCCAACAACTTAATTTGTCAGTCAAGAATTCCCAAGAGTTTGTGCAGAAAATTCAGAATGAAAAGTTGTTGGAGGGTGAAATGCTGGTTTCTTTTGATGTTTCTTTCCCAGTGTACCCATACCTTCGAGATCTGCTGGAATCTAATAACCTTTCAGGCCAAGTTATTGAAGAATATATTTCATTAACGAAAATATGTATGGATCAAAATTATTTCCAAATTAATAACGAATTTTATAAACAACTTGAGGGAGCAGCCGTGGGAAATCTTTGTCACCTTTCATGGCTGAGCTCTTCATGGGTGTTTTTGAGAATCGTCTTAAAAATGAATGTAGTTTGTTTCCTAGGGTACGGATCAGATATGTAGATGATATTTTTGCTATTTTTGACACAAAAAAATCAAAATTTAGATAATTTCATTAATGTTTTAAATTCATGTTTTCCAACAGTTAAATTCACCGTAGAATTAGAGAAAGAAGCAGCTTTACCATTTTTAGACAGTTTCTCTCTGAAGATGACAGCTTGGCTGTCGAAACGCATTAGAGCAACCTTTGTTGTGTTGTTTAATCTTTCTTGGTTTCAGGGGACAAGTTCTTCATTTCAATTTTTGAAGATAACCAAGGACCAGTCCGTTCCATCAAACATAATTTGAGTAAATGATAATCTCAAATATTTGACGTTTTACTAACAAATTAAATATTCAAAATCTGACGTTTAAGTTAAACTTTTGAAAAAAAAAATAGTTTTGGCTATTTTTCAAAGTTCTGACTAGAACACAAGGTTTTTTCTAAATATTTTCAATTTTTTTTCTCTACAAACTTGGTTGTATTAGGGGTTTCGAATAGACACCGTCAAAGTTAAAAATATTCAATTACTCCTCTCGTAACTTTGTGGGAATGTTAACATTTTTAAAAAGCAACTGGATTTTTCTCATTATTTCCATTCCAATTTAGAAATATTGATTTAAATCCGAGCATTCATTTGTTTTTTGAAAATGTCACTTAAAACTCCAAAATATCTTGAAAAAGTTTTTAAAGAAGGTTTTCGTTAATAGTTTATTTTCAAAATATTGCAATTATTATATTTGTCTTCAAAAGAAATTACGGATTTTTTCTAGAAATAATTTCTTTTTCCAGAAATTGAAACTTTAATCTTCAAATTTCGATTTTTAGTTTGCTCGAAACTTCAAAATCTCGGGATGAAATCGAAATTGTAAGATTAAAACCGACATTTAATAATAATAATAATAATAATAATAATAATAATAATAGACCGACTGGACATTTACATTTTTTTTAAATAAAGAAATTTTTCTAAAAATTTCGCATTAAAACCTCAAATAAAAAACCAAAAATCCAACATTTTTAATTACAATAGAAATATTGAGAGAAACATTAAAACATTCTCTAAAAAAAGTAACTCTGAACTTAAATTTTCTAAACGAGTTCAAGAAGCAATGACTTTTCGTGAAAAAAGTCGAAATTTTTATTTTAAAGTTAAATTACTAGAAAAAACTAAAAAAATCACTTGATATGTAACGTTTAAAAATAGGTAAAATTTAGAAAAAAATCAAGCTGTATAAAACAATCGAATTTTAACACAAACTTTAGAGAAAAACGGTGGAATTTTGGGTTTAAAGCCAAAGTTTAGAGAAAAATGTTAGACATTTTAAAGTCGAGATTTGTTTAAAAAAAATAAAATATTTTTAAAAACAAAGTCAATACTTTTAATCCAAAAAAACTTAGAATTTGGAGATTAAAGCAGAAATCTTCAGAAAGAATTGAAAGAAAACAAATTCAAATTTAGAGAAAACGAAAAGTTTACACTGAAACTTTTCTAAAATGATTCATCATTTCAAGATTACTACCAAAAGTCTGCCCCCGAAATTTATTTTTTCTTTTGAAATTTTGACTTTGAACCTCCAATTCAGAACAAATTCGAAATATTTAACCGTAAAAATTTTGAAAAAAAAAGTAAAAAATTGGATTTTAAGCCGAAATTTTTACAAATATAAAATTTTAACTATACATAAAAATTTTACAGGAAACAATTTAAGAAACGTGTCGAGTTTTAAAATATAAGTTCAAAAATGGATCGAACTTGGAATTTAGTCTAGACATTTTGAGAAATAGGTCCATATTTTAGGAGTAAAGTGGGAATTTTAAGAATTTTGAAAGGAATTACTTTTATTGGGTTTTTCAGAAAAATTGGAATTTCCTGATTATGGTCAAAGTTTTAGGAAAAAAGTCGATGTTTTAGAAAATATTGTAACGAAATGTAAATTTTAGCATTTAGTGCATAAGAAAAGTTTCTAGAAAGATCTGATAAGGGGAAAGCGGCCGCGATAACGAAGCAAATGGCAGATAAGCGTTCCCGCAATTTCAGCGGACGATAAGCCTTATCTGCCGGATTGTTCTAGAACCTGGAGGCCAAAACTATATAAGGCGGTCGGCTTTCCCTCGTTGTTAGTCAGTTAAAAGTCAGTGTAGTTAGTGAGTTAGTTGAAGTCAATAATAAGTGAGTTATTTGTTCAGTTGTAGTGATCCGAGTTTAGTTCGGTAATAAAGTAGGTATTATTCGACAAGTGTAATCAATTCGAACCGATTAAGCCCGTAACAATATGTAGTTTAAACTAAAAAATTTGAGAAAAAGTTATTATTTCCATAAAAATTTGAAAAAAATATTTTGCAAAGGAATTTGTAAGTTTTTGTTTTGTACATTTTTAACTGAAATACTAAATATTTTTTATTACAATCCCAAGTTTTCAGTTGAAATTTTCAACTGTTCAGTCAAAATATTGTTACAAAGTGTAATTATAAAGTTTAGCTGGGAAATTTCTAGAAAATTTGATAAGGGGAAACGGCCGCGATAATGAATCAAACGGCAGATAAGCGCTCCAGAAATTTCGGCAAACGATAAGCCTTATCTGCTTGAATTTTTCTAGAACCCGAATAAGGATCTATATATAGGGGGTCCGGTCGGCTTTCCCTTAGTTAGTCAAGTTAGAAGTCAATAAATAAGTCAGTTAATTAAACAGTCTAGTGTTCCGAGTTAAGTTTTAAAATAAAGTGGTACAATTCACGGTGTATTAATTATTCGAACCGATAATATCAATTTTTCAAAATGTTCAAGACTTTAATTGAAAAATGACATTTTTATGTAGCTTTTAAAGTAATTATATGTATTTATATGCTTTATTTGATGAAATTGGATAAGTTTAAACAGGGCCCCAATTTTTTTGCACCGGGGCCATTGATTGGCTATGCCATTGGGGGAAATTTCTTAAGAACTGATAGAGATAAGTACCAATAATGTCTATCAGTTCGAAAAGCAGTTGAAAGAGAATTGAAGTGCGCGTCCATTGATCAGGACAAAAATATAGGTTGTCCCATTAAGACCGATTGTTTGGAATTTAGCGCAATTTTTTTGTGGCGTTGTTACTGCACAGCTAACCTGTATGAACACTGAGGTTATATCATGGTTGATAACGAAGGCTTCCACGGCCATAGTCAGTACAGACATTCCGGGATTGGACCGTGTCAAAGAACTGCTAAAACACTTTTAGTAGTTCTTTGACAGGCTCCAATCCCGGAAGAAGTATATCTTGTATATCATGGTTAATTGTACGGACGCATACCGCATAGAAATTGGATAAATCCATTACCAAAACTGAAAATAATTCGAAGATGTCGTGGATTTTTTGGCCACCTCCTCATTGTACAGTGATCCGAATAATTCAGAAATTTGGAACGATTGAGTTAGTTTAAACCCAGAATAGACCTGTCTGTCTTGGTACTGCTCGATCTGATGAAATCATTTCAGCAGGATACTTCCATCTCGATTCGCCATCGTTTTCAGTAGTTTACATGAAATTTTGACTTCTAATCTCTTGATCTTTAATCAAAATTCGGTGTAAACTGCTTGGTGAAAGCCTCAAATGCCAATAAGATGACGAATCGAGATGGAAGGATTTTACTGAACACTTCTAAGCCGCAATGATTTCATTGGACCCTGCTCTCTTCTAGGTTTGACTCATAATAATGTTACGGGCTTATCAGTTTGATTGATTACGCTTGATGGATTATACCCACTTTATTACTGAACTTAACTCGGAACACTACAACTGAATAATGAACTCACTTATTTACTTCTAACTACTAACTGTCTAATTACACTGAGTGACTCTAACTAACTCGAGGAAGATCTGACCGCTTTATATAGTTTTGGCCTCCAGGTTCTAGAAAAATCCGGCAGATAAGGCTTATCGTTTGCCGAAATTTCGGGAATGCTTATTTGCCGTTTGCTTCGTTATCGCGGCCGCTTTCCCCTTATCAGATCTTTCTAGAAAATTTTCTTATGCACTAAATTCTACAATTTACATTTCGTCACACTGCCTCCCCCTTAAGACTGATCGTCCCGATCAGTTCCAATCAGTCACTTCGCCACTATATTTGCACAGTCTGTTCAGGTGTACCATTTTCATTTTACTTCTGGATTCTGTGTACTAAGTCGTTGATCCTCTTCAGCACTTTGTACGGCCCTTCCCAAGATGGCGTAAACTTCGGCGAAACTCCTTTCTTTCGCTGAGGGTTGTATAGCCATACCAATTCGCCCTCGCTGAAACCACCACGGTTGGCATTCACGTCATACCTGGTCTTCATCCGGTCCGTCGCCAAGTTGATCTTCGTCCGCACCAGGGCATGCGTTTGCAATATCGCTTCCCTCAAGTCGTCTATGAAATCCATCGTCTCCCTTGAGATCTCCCTTGGTGATCCTAACACCAAGTCACACGGAAACCGCGGTTCCCTCCCGAAGATCACTTTTGCCGGAGTCTGACCCGTTGTTTCATGAGTTGCCGCGCGATAGGCCATTAGAAACAGTGGTAGATGTCGGTCCTAGTCTGCCTGATGCTTGAAAACGACCTGCGAAAGATGTTCCTCCAAGGTCCTGTTAAATATTTCCACCATTCCATCAGACTGTGGATGAAGAAGTGTCGTTCGAGTTTTCTTTATTCCAAGAAGACGGCACACCTGTTGAAAGACCCCCGTTCCTTCCTTGGTCCGAGTGTAGTTCCAAGGAAACACCAAATCGACAGATGAAGTTGTCCACAAGAACCCTTGCGTCTGTGGTAGCTTCCTGGTTCGGGATGGCGTAAGCTTCAGGCCATTTACTGAAATAATCCATGGCTACCAGGATGTACTTGTTCCCATGTTCTGATGTTGGGAATGGCCCTGTCACATCGATGGCAATTCTTTCAAAAGGAGCTCCCACATTATACTGCTTCAGGGCCCCTTTGGTTCTTGTACGAGGACCCTTGGATGCAGCACAGGTGACACATTTCCGACACCACCGCTCCACGTCCTCCCTGCAGTTAACCCAATAGAACCGTTTCCGAATCTTCTCCAGGGTCTTGTTCATCCCTAAATGTCCACCAGAGGTCCCATTGTGCACCTCCCACAAGACCTGTGGAATCTTCTCCTGAGGCACCACCAACGTTGACGTGCTTTCCCATGCCCTCTTCAGCACCCCGTCCTCTACCTGGAGGGTTTTCATTGAGCCCACAAATTCTTAAGAGCTGGACTTCTGTCGGAAACCTCTTGCCATTCTGGTCTATCTCCAGCTTCTTTCCATTCCAACACGGGTCCGATATCAGCGTTGCTCTTCTGTAGCTTTCGAAACCTTCAACAGTCCATTCGTCTTCTGGCTGGACAGACGTGACCCTCACATCCACCATGTCCTCATGATCCTCAACTCGTCTGCAGAATTTGCAATCCCCACAAGGTCTTCTGGACAAAGCGTCAGCGTTATTATGCTGTCGTCCCGGTCGATGATGCACCTTAAAGTGATATTGCTGAAGCCTTTCTAACCATCTAGCCGTCTGCCCCTCTGCGTTCTTCATTCGGAGTAAACAAGAAAGCGCCGAATGATCTGTTCTGATAAGGAATTCTTGCCCATACAAATATTTGTGGAAGTGTTCCACGGCCTTCATGTGGTACATATGGTTTGACTCTACCAAATCGTTTCAAATTTATTAATTATTTCGACCACTGTAGGGCGCCAAAGTGCGTTATGCTGATCAAAAAATTTACGAAATCTTAGAATTGTTTTCGTAAAACTCTCACCAATGGACTCTCACAATTTCTATCCGTTGTGCGTAATTATCCACGATTTTACCCTCAGTGTTCACACATTTTTGCTTTGCAATAACAACGTTGCACGTTTGACACCGAAAAAATGGCAAACAAATGAAAATTGGAAGGTGCCACAAAGTCTACGTCTTACGAGAACTATTTTTTCAGAGCAAATGTTAGATATTGTTGAATTTAAGAAAGTTAAAATCTTTAAGAAGATATTTAATGTTGAAAACAATGATTCAATTGGAAAAATTGTTCAAAAAAACTTGAATACATTGGAAACGCAACCTCTTTGGTCAAAAGTATGGAAGTTAGTCTAAGATTTGAAGAGAAATCTAAAAATGAAGTAATTTAAATAGTTTCATTAAAAAAAAAGATAACCTGGTCTGGTCCGTGGATTTTTCACATGGTCAAAATATTAGTCATCATAAGCATAAATTTTGACAATTTCTAAAAAATGCATCATTGCTTACCACTGTTAAAACTTTCATAAAATCTTGCTGAAAAGTTAATGCATCTAAACCATGAGCATTATCGGCAATTCTTCTAAAATGTTCGGTTAATGGACCCTGTAAGGCACGCAATTGCCGCCATGATTTAGCGTATTGTCGTCGAACTAGTTCGATAATTGTGGAAGTTAACGCAAGTCCGACCAATATGTATAAGGTACATAGTAGCATGTATTTAGGCTGATCTAAAAATGATATCATCTGATAAAAACGCTTTAGCAATAAAGGTCTTTAATACTTGGTACTAAATCTCCAAAGCCTATGGTGGTCATCGTGATGAAACAAAAATAAAATCCTTCAAAAAAAGTCCAATCTTTTTCCCAAATCACAAAAATACTAGCTCCGATTGCGAGGTAAATAAACAGAAAACAAACTGCCAACAAAGCATACGACGAAGTTCTTCTAACAATTGCTGTCGTTTTACTGTAATAAAGATGCTAAAGGCGTTTTTTAATAAAGAATTGTATAATATTACTTGAAACGAGATGGTAAAGGTGGAATTTGTTTAATAAAAGTGGAAACTGATGATGCAAATAATCTGCCCCAATCTGCAATCACTGTCATTGTCAATGGTATACCAACCAGTGCGAAAACTATACAAAACGCACGACCTTCTGTTGTTACAGGTACAATACTTCCATAGCCTAAAAAATAGCAATTAATTGTTATAAAGATATGTATACAGTGTGAAAATGTCTTTTAAGAAAAAAAGTTCAACAACAAAGCTTTTAAACATGTCACTTATCCTAATGTATTGTTACGGGCCTTGTTAGCTGCCTAGCGATTTGTATTCAGTTGGAATGGCTCCCAAGCTTCAAGGGATTATAATTGGAATAGATCAGAGGCTGCATCGTGCTATAGAACTAAATTACTAGTATTACGCTAAAATATCATGAAAGCGTAACAGTATGACATCTTTGAATTTTAAACTAGAACGATGGAAAAAATATGCATCTACCAAAATCACTTCTAAAAAGAAATCAATTAAGACAAGATGGAGCCTTGTTTGTATTTTATAATATAAATTTTCAGGCCTAATTGGTTATATGAAACAATTTCCTATCCATATTTATTCATTTACAATTCTACAATATATCTGATGTGATAATAGCAATTCTTACTAGTATATAAATATATAAATGAGAAAGTGTGCTTGCTTATTTTTTCGCTTTTGACGGGGCATTTACTACAGCGATATTGACGAAAATTTCTATTGACATTCCTTACGATGCGAAATAGTTAGGAGGCTACTTTTTATCCCAAACGATATCCAAAAAGCTTAAATCTATTTAATAAATCTCTAAGCATTGACAGATAACGCACATCCTAAGCGGGTGGGCCTAGAAGCAGAATATTTCAGGTGTTCCCCGTAATACGTAAGTGAAAGGACTTTTCAGAATTCAGCCTTTAAAGTAGTAAAAAGGGGCATTAACGAATTGGCAATTTTTATGTGATGAATAATACACAAACTTGAATTTAAAGTTGCCTACAAAGGTTGAGAGTTGCCATCGTCGATCAATGTGTCCCACTCACGAATTTTTCCAAAGTTTTACAAGTGATCAAGGCATATTTTATCTTTTTAACAATTCTTTTCTTTTACCTTTTAAAAATTTAACTTGTAAACTCCAAATTTTGGCGGAGTAACATTTTCTTTTTAGATATTTTGAAGTTTTTTCGAAATGTCATGTTCTGCATAACATTCAAAATTTGAGTAATTTTTTTTATACGTTTTTTCCAAAAATTTCCTGAAATTAAGCATAATGTCCGAATTTCAAATACTTACTGAAGTTTTGAGAAGCGGACCGAAATTTTGACTTCAAAATTAAGGTATTAAATTCTAAGCTTCCAGAAGAAAAAGTCAAAATTCCAATAAAAAAAAAAGAAAAAACATTATTGGAAATGTTTCAGTTTTTTCAGAAATTTTACAGATGATCAGGGCATATTTTGTCTTTTTAACAATTCTTTTCTTTTACCTTCTAAAAATTTAACTTGTAAACTCCAAATTTTGGCGGAGTAACATTTTCTTTTTAGATATTTTGAAGTTATTTTCAAAATGTCATGTTTTGCATAAAATTCAAAATTTGAGTAGATCTTTTTTATGTTTTTTCCAAATATTTTCTGAAATTCAACATTATGTCTGAATTTCAAATACTTACTGAAGTTTTGAGAAGCGGACCGAAATTTCGACTTCAAAATTAAGGTATTAAATTCTAAGCTTCCAGAAGAAAAAGTCAAAATTCCTTGTGGCACTGGTAGGAAATTTAGTCATTGTGAAAAAGAAGGAAAGAAACATTCATTGGAGCTAATGAGACAGATATTCGCGCCATAACCACCACGCAAGAGAGCAGCGAGTCGAGTTTTACAACGCGCGACGTAAGGCTCGAAATTCAAATGAACATTAAAGTTCGTACTATTGCGCGAATGGGCGAGGCCCCCTGCAAGAGCGAGGCCCCGGGCGGTTGCCCTGCTTGCCATCCCCAAAGGCCGCCCCTGATCTCTTGCGCGCTTAACATGACCAATGATTTTCAACGAGAGAAAGAGAGAGAGAGAGAGAGAGAGAGAAAGAGAGAGAGAGAGAGAGAGAGAGAGAGAGGGAGAGAGAGAGAGAGAGAGAGAGAGAGAGAGAGAGAGAGAGAGAGAGAGAGAGAGAGAGAGAGAGAGAAAGGTAAGAGTGTTAACTCTGTGATCTTTATTTTGACAGCGGCCTCTCTTTTTAGGTCCTCGAACTATTGCCATAAAAATGGGCAACTCTGTTATCGATTTCAGTAATATTACGTTAACTCTTATACTTAGTTAAGCATATTGTTATTGTACACCTTTGAAGTATAACGGGCTAAATGTTTAAACTCACAGCAATTGATACGATACCTATAGTAGTTATTACGGTCGATGAGAAGAATACTGCTTTTAAGAGTGTCCATTTAATGGTTTGTTGCTCGGGTGATATGGAAACACCCGCAATAAAAGCTTGATGAAGCTCTTTTTCATATTCCTTCAGGTGCAATTCCATATCGATAAACGGTCTGTTGCTGCCATTTTGAATAACAATTTCTTTAATATTTTGGACGAACATTTCTCTCATAGACGTTATATTGTATCGATGCATTAAAGCCATTTCGGCCGGATATTCCAAGCTTCTGAAAACCTGAAACAAACATGGGATTATAGAATTTGAAACTTCCATTTCCGCTCTTACATTTTACTTGTTTTGCTCAATTTATTTGTAAATATAGGACCACGAAGAAGAAGCTTTTATTTTTGAATAAATAGAACATCGGTGCAATTAGTTGCATAAGTGTGCGTTTAGATTAGACATTTTATTCCGTACATTTTTCTCTAATATAATAATATATCAAGTGTAAATCATCCTGGGAGAAGTTATCTGAAACTAATCACATAGCTCACATAAATTACTCGACACAAAATGTCAAGACAAATTTAAGCCAGTTTCTGACATACATCTCAGAAGTTGTACTCGTCCACTTTATATCGAGATATTTCATGGTTTTAACTATTGCCAGTGGCGGCTGGTGACTTTTTGACAGGGGGTGCGCAGATGCAAAAATATTAGTAGTTAAGAGTTTAGGTGAATCCAGTGTCATAGCAAGATATTAAATTTAAGAGAAACAAAAGTGACACAAAAGGTGTGATATTTAATAGTATTTTTACGAATTAAATTTAATTACCATCTTATAATCTCCATTTCATGAAAACTGCATTTGAAAATAAAATATATTTTATTACAAGGTTCTAATTAAACTTTACAAAAACACAAAAAAAATATTTTTTAAAACAAAATCCGCTCTACGATCTTTTAAAGAAATAAAGTCTTCATTACCTTTCTCATCAAAATTGTTTAAATTCAAATCTATAAATGAATAATTAGACCCTAGATTGGGTACTGCTATCTCTTTGTGAATAGCGGTACTATTGGCAGTTAGGCCTGGAAGCGGCACAATTAACAATCGCAATCAGATCAGCCGGGACCTACGCATTTAGCGTCATAAATGTAAAGATGTAAATACACACTCCAAACTCTGACTCGTACTCACCATTTGGCAATAACGCACATGCGCGGAGCGACGTACCCCGGGCTAGCTTTAACGTGGTGTTCTGTAGTTTATTTCTCCGCATCCCGTGAAGACCGTAGATAGGCATTGCACGGCACCCTCGCTGGGTGTATATTTCTGCGCGCACCAACTTATTTAAATTTCCTTATATTTAATACGTATAACGGAATCAAACGTTGGTGTATTTTATTCCAAATCATTCACAAGTATTATTAGTTAATTAGTATGTCATTATTTTGTGTTTAAAAATGTGATAAATCCAAGTCTTTTACATTAAACAAAAAAGAATAGATCGCTCTTTCACGAGGAGCGCGGGCTCTTGCGCTCTTTAAGACCAGCCGCCACTGACTATTGCATATCACTTATAATAGTGAGATACTATTCCATATAAGTAATTTAATTAGACAAAACCTATTAATCATTTAAAGCAGCAAAGACATTTTACGTCGACACTTTATCTCAGCAAGTGTGTCAGCAATTTTATTCAGCTACATTTGTGTCATAGTCATAGTGTAAACGGGCAAGAAAATTTAGTCTCAGATACCTGAGATTTCTATCATAAAATAAGTCTCTAGTCTAAATGCACCCTAAGGATTTGTAAAATTTTAGCTTGACTCTACGAGCAATTACTAATACCAGCAGACAAATTTGCCATCAGATATTAGATACTTCGTGGAATTCTTTAATATTCGTAACCGTTAAACTTGATTAACGTTAAAAAAGCAACATAAATTAAAAATTCCACAAGGTTTCGATAAATATTTGCTAACACCGGACAAGTTTTCGCCGGTGATGCAGTAATGCGTTATGACGATATAAAATAATAAATATTACTTGTTAAATGGATATTCTTTATACTTTTCTTTTCTTGGGAAAGTGTATACTGCATCATTTTTTAATCACGAAACAGGGATCCCCATAAAAACTTAGCTCTAATAAAACACGCATTATAATTTGATGGGCTGAAATTGCTTGAAGAGTTTGACCTACAAATTTTAAATATAGGAACCTGACATTACTTCCCGAAAAGTTTAGCTTAGTTCGTTAGATCGTGCTTTCGTGTTAATGATCTTTATACGAAGTGGTCTTCGAAAATGTGTCCACAAGAAAAAACAATGTTGTCACAATTTTCTGACTAATTATTTAGCAAAATAATAATAATAACTACGCAACTGTAAAGCTCTTAAAACTCTAAGCAGAAATGATTGAAGGTTCTCTCAATCGAACCACAAATAAAGAATATCAATTAAATGTTCTGTAATGATTTAGCCCAGGGATGAGCAAGACGTGGCCCTCGGGCCACATGCGGTTCGCCTAACATTTTTCTGCGGCCCACCTAAGTTCTACTGTTTTACGTATAAATTTTGGAAAAGAAAATGTCAAACAATTTGATGATAAAAAAAGAACATAAATTTCCACGATTCATGAAATATCTTGAACATGAGCGTAGGCAAGATTTTTTTTAAGAGTGGGGGGACAACATCAGTCATTCTAAAAACTCATGGGTAAAAAAGAAAACCTTCTGGCTTAGTAATGTGTATTTTTACTTAAAAACTACAGAATTGGGGACATCGCATTTTCAAATTAAAGTCGAAATTTTAAAAAAATCCCAATCTTAAGAAAAAACCTTTTGGAGAACTTTAAGAAATGTCGAAATTTCAAAAAATGTGGAAATGTAAAAGAGACGAAATTTCCAAAAAGAAATGTTTGTAAAAAGACTTGTAATTTCCAAAACAAGTCGAATTCAGGTAAAAAAATGCAAGTTTTAAGAATAATTATTTCATAATTTTTATTTTATTTCAGTTTTGTTATGTTTTTGAAATTTTTCAAGAAATCTTTTTTTCAAGATTTCCTAAAAAATTTTTTCTCGGATTGTTTAGAAATCTATTAAGATTTCGATCCAATTAAAAAAAAATTAAACAAATTATGTGAAAGAGGCTAAACTTTGGAAAAAAATCCATTTTAAATGGAAATGTCCAGAAACGGATAAAATTGAATTTTGAGTTAAAAGTCAAAATTTGCAGAATAACATAAATTTTGGACAAGTTGAAATTATCGGGAATAAAATTTTTAAAAAATCAGTACAAACAAAGACCTCAGAATTCATGATTTTCCAAAATTACGTTACAAATTACAAAAAAATATTGAACTTTCCAGGAAAAAATATTCTTTTTAGATTGTTTAGATTTCTATTGAAATTTAGATCCAATTAAAAAAAAATAAACGAGTTTTGTGAAAAAGTCTAAATCTTTGGAAAAAATTCCATTTTAAATGGAAATGTCCAGAAACAGATAAAATTGAATTCAAAAAAAGTCAAAATTCGCAGAATAACATGAATTTTGGACAAGTTGAAATTATCGGGAATAAAATTTAAAAAAAAAATCAGAACAAACAAACACTACGAAAAAAATTCAGGAATTTTGAAAATAACTTTACAAATTACAAAAAAAATATTGAATTTTCTGGAAAACATTCCAAATTTGCAAAAGAAGGTCCAATTTTAAGAAGAAAATTTAAAAAGTTGAAATTTTCAATAAATCATATTCAAAATAAAAACCTAACCTTTTTCAAAAACTCGAAAAATGTGCAAAATTCAAAAAAATCAAAATTTTCAAAAATTTAATTTTGTGAAAAGACGCAACTTAAAAAAAAAGTCCAACTCCCAGAAAAAAATCGCAAGATTTAAAAACACTGTTTTCAAAATTTAAAATTCAGTAAAGATGTTGAATTTACAAGAAATCTTTTTTTCGAATTCCCCAAAAATATTTTTTGCAACCACAGAAAAGTGAACATCTTCAGAACCATAAAACCATTTGATCCAAAAGTCGTAGTCTATTGAAAAAGAGAACGATTCAAGAAAATGATAAAATTTTAAAATAAATAAACCATTTTTGAAAAAGTCCAAAAAGTAGGATTTTGAAAACAAAATCGAAATTTCGAGAAAGACAAATTTTGAGGAACAGGCGCATTTTAGGTAAAAAAAAGAAAAAATCTATTGAAATATTAAATATCGGATATTGAGATAAAAATCAAGATTTCCTGAGAAAGTCAAATTTTAGGAAACCAGCCAGAATTTGTAAAAAAATCAGAATCTAAAAGATCGAAATTAGTAAATGTTTTGACAAATGACCAATTAAATGTTCTGTAATGGAAGTGTGTACAACCACCGTACCATGCTAATGAGGCCAAGGAAGGCCGAAACTAGTCTATGGTTGCGGTTGTACATATTTTCAATTTTAAGCACGTTTAACTGTTTAATTACAGAACATTTAATTGGTCATTTGTCAAAACTAGATGAAAGTAAAGTCACGCCGAGGACGTTTGTATCTATGGATGTTGCGATGCAACCCGTGATACAAGCTTTGCCTCATCTACGTGAACTTTGCAATTGCAGTCTAATTTTCATTAGATTCTAATGAAATTAGATTTCAATTGCATCGTAATAAACTTGTATATATTTGTATATACAAGGCTTATTATCTCAGTAGTAAATGTTTAGAAAAATATCGGAATTTGAAAAAAAAATTCGGGAAAACTTTGAAATGGACCAAAAATTGTCCAAAGAAGGTCAAATTAAAAAAAAATCAAAAAAAAAATAGTCAAAACCCCGAAAAAAGACGATATTGTAAGAGAAATTTTGCAAAAAAAAACATTTTGAGAAAAAGTCTTTAATCTTAGTAAAACTTCGAAATTTAGAAAAGGAGTAAATCGAGAAAAATCGAATATTTATTTTCTCTAGACTTTCTGGACGAGTCAGAGGAAGACAGGCTCCTTACCTTGCCTGAACAGGCGTCAGAAAATGTCAAATATTGTGATAACACATCGAAATTTTGACGAACAAGTTGAAACTACCAAACATTTGGATTAAAAATAGGGTTGAAATTTACAAAAAAATTGTACTTTCACAAAATTTCTAAAAAATATACCTTTTTGTCAAAAGATTGACCAGACTTCGAGAAAGACAAATTTTAATAAACAAGCTGAAATTTTCAGAATTAAAAAACGGCGAAATTTTCAGGAAAAGTCGAATTTCGAGAAATGACGAAATTTCAGAAAAAAACCGAGGAACTTTTAAATTCAAAATTTTGACAGTCAGGTTTGATAAAAGAAGGCAAATTTTATGAAAAAATGCAAAATTTTGAAAAAGTCAAATTTTGTAAAAAAAATATAGAAAAATTTGAGAAAAAAGGAGAAATTTCGAAAAAATGTTTCAAGGAAAGAATGAATTTTAAAGAATTGGGAAGTCCTCCAATTGAATACATACAAATTTTCAGTTTGCTGCATGAACCGTAGCGCCCCAGCATTTATATTTTTCTCACATGCGGCCCACGTAAAATTTTTAGCCTTGTAATTGGCCCGCTGTAAAAAAAGGTTGCTCATCCCTGATTTAGACTAATGTGCTACAAGTTGAAAATATTTCGAACCAACTACTGGAAACACTTCCCTGATTATTTCATTGTAGAATATTTGATGGACATTATTTGTTAACGATTCTAATGCACAGACCAATAGGTTTGAAAATTGATTAGATTCGAAGTTTGGAAACCAAAGACCGGTTTCAATCTTGTTAGATCTCGTCAGTTTGATATATCCATCTCGAATGCTAACAAATGTTCTGACAAGTAAGTACTAGAGAATTCACAAACGTCAAACGTGTGACTCTTAGCACTACCACCTAGTGATCCATAGAGAAACTATGGCCATCGCCAACAATGTCATATGCAAGTTGAATGCAACCTAGAGGGCTGCATGAATTTGTAGTCTAGGTTGCATTCTACTTGCATATTATTTCTTAGGTTTAACATACCTAACTGCATGTCATGCCGAGGGCGCCTGTATTTAATGGATGTTGCTGTGAAACCCATAATACATATCTCCTTACAGAAATGGTTACATCGTGCATTTGGTTCCAAATAAAGAAGTTATATTAGATTTTAGAACTTTTGTACAGGATATACTTCTTCCGGGATTGGACCGTGTCAAAGAACTACTAAAAGTGTTCGACGTTTCGCCCACCATCGTAGGGGGCTTCTTCAGAAACAAAGAAAGAAAAATAGATGAAAAGAGGAATATGAGGGAATATGCAAAAAAAAAGGGCAAATTTCAAAACATCAGAGCACGCTAACTCAGTATGTCCACCACACCATACCAGAGGCGAAACTCTTCTTGTAAATTGGTACAAAGGATAAGAAAGTTTAGACAGAAGAGCACGGTAACTCAGTATGTCCACCATACCAGAGGCGAAACTCTTCTGAATTGAAACTTGGTACAAAAGAAAGTTTAGGCAGAAGAGCGCGGTAACTCAGTATGTCCACCATACCAGAGGCGAAACTCTTCTTTACTTTTGTAAATAAAATCTAACTGACCTGTTTTATGGGCGACTAACAAGCAATTCAGGGCCTACAGAATTTCACCCTACTTGTTTCTATTTAACAAATGTTCTATGCCCGCTAATAACCACGACACCCATGTTATTCCACGTGCTGTGAGACACGCTCTCTAATTCAAATCTACTACATGAAAGAAAACTAAAATGATAATGAAAATATGAAACGATTCCTCATTCCAACTGAAACTCTGAAATCTTTTTTAGCGGGAATTCAGGTTAATTTTGTAGCTTAATTCTATTTCCCCATGCTGTATAAAATATATAAAAGTACTGCGGATAATTAAGTTTGGAAGACCGGGATTTTTCTTTAGGGTTAGTTACTTCTACTTTTTGTTCAAAGTTACAGCTTTCACACCAGATATATCTGGGATAATAAAATTGAGCTAAAATACGGTCTCTGACCTGAAGTAAATATGTCTTGTGGCTATTCCAACGTTTTACGATGATGCGTTTTTATCAGCTTTCCCATTATGATGTATTCTGTCATTTCTCATGAATTTTTATTAAACAAGTGCAATTACGATATTCCGCTTTGTCTTTTCTTGCGACAGTTAGAAAATCGAGTTTTCTTTTTCTAATATGATTGATCTAAAAAAATGGGAATATATAACCAATTTGTAGTCAGCGCACTACAATTTTATAAATAAAAGATAGATGGTTGCAATATGTATTAGAACCTCCAACTTGAATTTCCTTGGATGCCGATATTCCGTAGCATTCCCGAGAGATGACATCGAACATTAATAAACTGTACTCCAACAGCCGCAGAATGGCAAGATATCCAGATGAATAAAGTTCAGATTTTTTTTAAAAGTTTAATCTACTCGCAAAGAGTAACCCCATTATGTCTTTAAATGACTGCGAGTAGGATGCGGAAACAAGGATAGTTGGCGAAGAAGCGCCTTCTTAAACAAGGATAAGATGTAATTTTTGGGGAAAATTCCTTTTGATAACGAGTTCCATAGCTTGGAAGTTCTATAGAAAAAAGTCTCCGTAGACTGGAGTCCTCACTGCATCAAGTTGGACCGCACAAGTATTTGCTCTCTCCGACTGTCTTGTATGTCTCAAGGATCTTGCCCTTGGGGGGATCAATCTTATTAGTTCCTGCGAGCATCTTCCATGATAGTACTTGTAGAAAAGAGACAAGTCACCAATCATCCGCCTGTGCTCTAGTGTTTCGAGAGAATCGGGCAAACTCTCGTCATCAATTAGGCGAATCGCTCTTCTTTGAATTGAATGCAAAAGAGCTAAAGTTTGTAGCTGAACTTCAAACATGAGAACAGTATTGGATAGTGTTGGCATAACTTGAACTTTGGAAAGGGTGAGTAGCTGATGAGATGTAAATTACTTTTTAGCTCTAAGAAGAAAGCCTAGCTTCTGAGAGGCGGATTTGGCAATGCCGCGCACATGATCGTCCCAAGAAAAGTTCGTGCTCGCATTCACTCCTAAGATAGATAGATTAGATCCCAACGGAAGAATTTTACCATCCATTTGTATGTTTATTGCATTATCCTTTGATATTTTCCTAGAGAAAACCGCGGCCTAAGTACTAAGTCGACCAGATTTTTCTTACCCCATTCCAGATTATTTCGAGATCCGGATTAATCATCCGTATCTGCTGTTCCCTTAGTCTATTTGAAGCAGCGACGGATAATGGTTTATCGGAGAAAAAAGATGGCACAAGGCTGCTATCATCTGCGTAGCTGTATATAGGATTGGAAGTTGAAGCTAAGAGATCGTTTATGTGTAACAGAAACAGAGTAGGAGACAGGACAGACCCCTGAGGCACCCCTGCATTAATCGCAAGTGTCTTGGATGAGATGCCATCGACGACGACCTGAAGAGATCTGTCAGCGAGTAAATTGGATATCAAATGATAGAGTGAGACCATAAGATGTAAATTTGGCTAGAAGATGTCAAATGATAGAGTCCAGGAGGAAGACCATAAGATGTGAATTTGACGAGAAGAGATCGGTGACAGACTCTGTCGAAAGCCTTTGAGATATCCAATGCCACAATACTAGCCTCACCATGTTTTTCCATAGCTGAGTTACAGATATGAGTAACACATGCCAGTAGCTCGCCAGTGGAGCGTTGTTGTCTAAAACCATGTTGGCTGTCCGAGATGATTCTATTCTCCTCCAGATATTTGAGAAGCTCGATATTGATAACCTTTTCCATCACTTTAGATATAACGGGTAACAAAGATATAGGGCGATAGTTGTTAGCCAGATTCGTTTTTCCCTTTTTAAGAGCAGGGTGCACCCTAACAGATTTCCAGGTGTTAGGGAATACACCAGAGACTAAATAGACTGAATGTTTCAATGTTGTCTCATGCGTACAGTTGAAGCTAAAATCCGGGGAAGTGGGGAGGTGCATTCCACTACTCTTTGATATGGTCGGATTAAGTAAAATTTATAAATACGAAACTTGCCGCGTAACGGTTCTAACGATTTAGATGAAACTTTAGAATTAGGGGCTTTTGGACCAATAGGATAATTTTTATAAGTGCTTTTTGGTAAAAGTTCAGGAGAACTATTTTCAAAGACATCTTGGTTTAATAGTAAAATAATTTTCTTTCAATACGCGACGCCTGTGTACAATATTGTTAAGCCGGTGCTGTAAACACGTCATGATTGCAGTGAAATGGCGACGCGCGCACGCCGATAATTGAATATTTATATATTTTATTTTTACCTACCCAAAGAATGACTCTCTTGATTTTCCTTCACTAATGTGTTCACTGAGGTTTCAACAATGATCCACAATACACTTCCCCATATTTACAGCCCATTTTCTTTAAAAACAACCGATGTTATCTTCGCAAAGGTCTGTCAAATAATAAGAGGGCATTGCGAGCTAGATGGAGCTAGGCTTTCGCCAGGCTTTCAACTGGCTTCACTGCTTACCGTGTTAGGTTCAGTCTATTTAGTCTCTGGAATACACCTTTGTTGAAAGAGAGTGTGAACAATTTGCTGAGGACAGGAAAATGTCAGATGTACTTGAGAAAGTACATTCATTTTGTAATTTTTTGACGTGTACTACCTCTGCCCCCACAAGGTTCCACCTATTTTTTTAATTGCACAGTGCGGCTTGTGTTATGTCATATAAAAGGCAATTTCATTATCTTTACCTCAGTGTAAAACTTTTTGAGAAATTTTAGAAAATAAAAGTGGTACAGTTTTTTTGTAACTGAACCAAAATTAAATCCCGATTGATTTGATTAAATAGAATCAGCTGGTTAATAATTATGGAAACTGGATATTTTAATTACATAATAAGCCAAAAAATAAATGTACTTTTAACTTTTTAACACTTTTCTTTGGCCATTTGTACAAATAAAAGGGGAAAACACTCTGAGAGAAAGCAACACAATTTCCTAATTGAAGCAGATTAAAAATTCGATTTATCTACATTTTAACAGGATCACTGATATCACTGTAATTCAATCTTTTGAAATACATCCCTTAATTATATCCTCTGAAAAAAACAAATAAAGAGGGACATTTAAAAGCCTGCTATGTAATTTGATTTTGTTTTACCAGAGGGTCGAACGTATATAATGACATATAAAATGTTATTGGTTTTTTTATGAATATCATCATTAACCTTCCAATGCTTAAACTGAAGTTGAAGTTGTTTTTGCATAAAAGAATTGATTTTGTTAAAATACTTTTTGCCAGGATCAGGAGCGAATTTAAGGGTATGAAACCCACAGGGGCTCCCTACATAAAATTGATTTTTAGTCATTAAAAATATTGTAAACGTGGTAAGAAAAGACGATTTTAATACGCAATATAAATAGTTTTTTTATTTGGCAGGCGCCCCCACCAGTGTGTTGCACAGGGCTCCTACCAACTTTAATCTCCGAAGATTGCAACGTTGCATCAGCGACTCATTCATAAAGGTTTCCCCAAATCAAAGCGATTTATTCGCAGCGGATTAGTAACGAAAAATTCGTAGCAAAATTCGTGACCGAATCCGTATTAAACCTCACACAAATCTATGAAAACATGCAAAAAATGTCGGGGAATCACGGACCACTTTGTAAATGGATTAAAAATGGAAAAATGTGGTAGAAAAACATTCTTGCTTTTGATTCAGAACGGCGGAAGATTTATTATGAAAGAGAAACAAAAATCGGTTTTTTTTAAAGAAAACGAAAAAAACAAATGTTGAAATTTCAAAATAAAAGTTGATATCTTTACAGCTTGAAAACCCGTCAAGTTATGCTTATGTTTAATTGAAAGTTTACATTTTTTATTTTTGTATGGCGGTAAAAATTGATTAAGAATGGGGCGGCGTCATTGTATCATGCCTCATGACATGCGATTGGAGATTTTATGGATACATAAAAGAAATTGCAAGGACACGCGGTTGGATGTGAATCCAGTTCAATACGGCGGAATTGGGAACATTGTTTTCATTCTAAATTAAGGATTGAATTTTTCGTGGAACGGACTGGTCCTTGGTTATCTTCAAAAATTGAAATACAAATCTTGTCCCCTGAAACCAAGAAAAATTAAAAAACACAACAAAGGCTGCTTTAAAAGCTCTAAGAGCAACCTTTGTTGTGTTTTTTATTTTTTTTTTTTGTTTCAGGGGACAAGATTTGTATTTCAAGGATTGAAGTGATGGGGATGTTTTTTAGTTTGCTTAAATATCTTCTTAATAAAATGAAAAATATGAACTGACTGTCTATACATTTATTTTGTTTATGTGTTAATGATCTAGAGGAGTGTGTTCTAATTTGAGAATATTGTTTAGACAGTATTAGACATTTGTATATGTTCAGCCTTGAAAATATCAAATGAATGTAAATCTGCAAAAATAGCATCAGCTATAAAATTTCTGATATAATTTTCTCTAGTGTGGTAAATGTAATACAATTAGGGTAATTTTAATGTTAAAATTTGCAACGTAAATAACAAGTTTGATAGCAGTTTTTAAACCTTTAACTTTAGTTTATTGTCAACATTACCAATAGACGTTATTGAATAAAATATTTTATTTATCAGTACGTTATTAAAATTATAATTAATTCGAACTGTTAATAGACATGCCAAAGATAGTTAATTATTTTGTATATAAAACTCCCTTTTAACTAATTCTCGAATTGTAAGTGAACATGCCTAATTATTAGGTAACTTACATAACCTCCCACCAAGGTGTAACACATCAAGAGGATCAGTAAACCTAAATGTTGAACAGCTGCCTTAAGATGCAAATTCTTCCACCAATTATTAACCCTAGTTTTCAAATTTGCAGGCTTGTCGATAAATACAACAGTAGTATCCATTTTAATGCCTTTGCAGATTAACACTTCTAGTTATAATCTCGTAATTAACAACATTACAATAATTTTTTGTTCGTTCTTGCGTTAAAACAAAAAAACACTTTTTTCAACGATACACTTTTCGGGACCGATTAGGATGACATGCATAATGTAGTTTTGTAAAAATTTTAGTCAATCAAGTTCATGTTTTTTTTTAAATTCATAAAAAAGCGAAGTTTAATAAAAAAGTTATTCAGTTAGAGAATGGGGAATACGGTGCAGCATGCTTGGCGTCGCGGCGCCGAATGATGCTGTGGCTCCTGCACAGCAGATAATCTTTCAATAATTTTCAGAATAAGCGAACGCGCAAATGATGTGTTGTTCCAAAACAGCAGTTAACTAAATATTGCCGTTGTGGTTATTTAATAACAAAATGAAACGAGCTCTTTAAAAATCTGAATTTTCTGTTTTTATTGAATATTTGGGCTTTTTTGAATATCGCGACTTGACTATTTTGAACATTTCAAATTTTCTATTTGGGAGAATTCCCGTTTTCTCAAATTTGACTTTTTTAATCTCGCCTTTGTGGCGATGTTGGTTCGATTAGAACGTAAAAACCACATTTATTTAAACATTATATTAACTAGGAATAACAACAAAAATGGACTAACCACATTCAAGACCCGAACAGAACTAATTCTCGTTGAATTTTTCTTCTCCACTTTTCCTAAAAGTAGGGGTTCTGTCGTCTTCTAGAAATAATGTTGATGGCATTCGGGGTAATTACTTTTCTCAAAACTCCAATGATATTTGTAAGAAAGATCGTAAAATCCCAATGACGATTTCGAAATGTCATTAGGACGTAATGATAATACTGTTTACGCCGGTACATTATTCCTAGAAGGTACGCTACATCTTTTTCTGGAAATTTTGACTTTTGTGTTAATCTATATTTTTTCTGAAAATTTCGAATTCTTGCAACATCCGATTGGTATTTTCTTAGAAAACTTCGATCTTTTTTCAACATCTCCACTGTTTTTGTAAACTGCGACCTTTATTAAGAATTTTTACCATTTCGCAAAGTTTAGATCAGTGATTCTCAACCACTGTACCGCGGCATTTTAATGTCCCGCCCGCGCGAGATCCTTGAAGTGTGTCGCCAAATTTTACGGATACATACAGTAAAATAGCAGAGGGGACTTTTTTTAAATTTATATAATTGTTAGTGTGCCGCCAAGTTCTTAAATTATTAAAAGTATGCCCTGACGAAAAAAGGATTGAGAATCATTTTTTTTTTTCAAAAACATCTATTTTTCTCGAAGTATCGACTTTTATGTGAATTTTAACTTTTTTTTAAATTGTACTTTGTTTTTAAAAAATTCGACTGACTTGAAAAGTTGGATTTTTTCGATCTTTTCAGAATGATCGATTCTTCTTCAGAATTTTCGCCTTTTTTGAAAATGTGGACCTTTCATCATCCAGATTTCTACTTTTCCTTGAAGTTTTAATATTTTTTAAAATGTCGACTTTTTTTTGAAAACTTGGAACTTTTATTTTTCAAATTTTCCACTTTTTTGACAATTTCCACTTTTTTGAAAATTTTGACTTTTTCTTCCATCTTGGAATTTTTGTAAATTCGACTTTTTGATAAAATCTCTTTGACCTAAAAATATTTTGAAGAATCTGGCGTTTTAATTTGCGAAATTAAAGCTGGCAATCGGGGTCGTGCGGTAATTTTCTCTTCGAAATGCCGCCCCATAAAAGTTTTTTCTACTTTTTTTTTGAAAATCCTAATTTTTTTCTCAGAATTTCGAGCTTACCTCGAAATTTCGACTTTTTTTGAATACTATGAATATTTATTGTTAAAAATTATGAATTTGCGACCTTTTTAACATTTCAACTTAAGAAGAAACACTTCGACGTTATTTTTCAAAATTTAAATACTTTAAAAATTTTAATTTTTTTAAAAATTTTTATTTTATCAAGAATTGGTTTCTTTTGAAATTTTTGACATTAAATTATACATTTTCTATAAATTTGACCGAAATGCGTCTAGAAAGTGGAGTAGTTCCCATTGTTTCTTTTCTTTCTCTCCCGTTGAAAATCATTGGTCATGTTAGGCACGCAAGAGATCATAATAGCAATTGGCATTTCCAGCTAAGGATCACCCCCCCCTCTAGTGGTGACAATTATAACTAGTGCGTGTAGGTCACAGGTTTGTTTGTTTACATCTTAGATAATATAAATAAATGGATGGAGCATTCGATGGCAAATAAGGGCCGGGAAAATAGAGATAGACAATCATTTTGCCATCGGGATCGACAATTTGCGCATGCTCGAGATTTTAAAACGTATGATATGGTCGACACTGTCGCCAAAATCCCTTAAGCGTATTTTACACTTACGACACTATAAAATTAAATTTGATTGTAATTTTAATTATTTTCGGGTCTATTCGAACACTCCGCATTTATCAATTATTTAGTATTTTCAAGATGATTTAAATTATTTGATTTTCAGAAAACAAGTTTACTAGTTTTTAGGCCTCAATACAATAAAATAGATTGTTTTTAAATTTACCTAGAAATTAAATTGAAATAAAACAAAATATAAGATATATAGTATATTACCAAATGAGAAAAAAGAAACATTATACTACATTTAAGTATTTATAGTGTTTAACATTTTGCAATAACACCACATGCAACCTAACATTAGCATAAACAGAATTTATAAGTATGTATTAAAAATAATCAACATAAACCAAAGGAACATTTCGCATTATCAAGCATCGATGGTCATATGAACGTGCAAATTAGATTTAAAGCATGTCATATAAGGGGGAATAAACTACACAATAAAGACGGATTTGACAGAAAAAAAATTCCACCATCTGACATATATTTTAATAATTCGTGTACACGCATTAAAAAAGATGCAATTAATGAGATTAATAATTATAAGCAAAATAAAAAATAAATTAGTATTTACACCAATGTTTAGCCAATAACTTTTGCGTTAGCTTGCAGTCAACTGATTTTTAATGGAACAAAATGCACAGCATAAGCATAAACAAATAAATCAATGCTTTTAAAAAATAGTAACAATAATAATAGGAAATAGACTCATTTGATATATAAAGATTGTCCCCTGAAATCAAGAAAAAATGCAAAACTCAACACTTGCTCGAATGCAGTCATCAGAGATGAAGATGAAATACTGGGTATTTCTCTGATGATAGCTTGGCTATTGAAGCGCGTTAAAGCAATTGTTATCGTGATTTTTTAATTTTTCTTGATTTCAGGAGAAAATATTTGTATATCAATTTTTGAAGATAACCAAGAACCAGTCCGTTCCACGAAAAAAAAAGATATATTTACTAACAATTCCACCACCATTATTAAGCCTTTGCAAAACAGTAACACTCAAAAATCAAACCTGAACATTACCCCAAACTTTGTCTTCAAACGCGATATTAGGAAAAATCTGAAAATAAAACAATCTGTTGTATTTCCTTTGATAATTTTTCCATAAAAGATGTGGTAAAATATCAATGATTGTGAAGTTAATTTATGGGCATATTATAAGGCTACATATTTAAATGAATTTACAGCAATATATAAACAAAAACATCATTAAATTCACTTCATTTATAAAGATGGAAATCGGTATCCAAACTCAATGCTTTTTTCTTGTGTACTTTAGTAAATTTTTAATATCTGGCTTTTATCATTGATCTACTACAACAAACCAATAAGGCCTTGTTAAATAGGCTTTTCCTTCTTAGTTTCATAGGCATCTAAATTCATGGTTATTTATAACAGATCTTAAAAATTTTGAATTCCTAATATTAATTTTTTTTTAAAGTTCAATCCACTTGCAACGGGTAGCCCTATTTTGCCTTCATAGCACCGTTAGTAGAATGCAGAAGCAAGGATAGATGGCAATAAACCGCTTTTTTAAATAAGGGAAAATTGTAATTTTCGGGAAAAATTTCGTTGAATAACGAATTCCATAGCTTGGAAATTTTGTGTATATCACCGGAAACATATTTAATTGAGAATTCAACGTTGGGAGATACTTCGACGTTTCCTTTCAGTTATATTCGAAGTGAAGCTGTACACTCTCCAAATCTCGTGTTGTCGTCCCGTAATTTGCCCTAAATAAGTATGTAAATATTGACTATAACTTACAATCATAACTTAGTGTAATATGTGATCGTTGAAGTCGATATTCTACATTAATACTTTGGAAAAAAAACATTACTGTTTTAAAATTAGTGTCACTAAGCACGAGAAAGTAGTTTCAGTAATTACATCATTATCAAAAGTTTTATAATGACATAACTGTCGAAACTGCAGTGACACAATTCGTGAACATAAGTGATAATAAAACAATAATCAACTTGAACGTTCTTATAAATTAACTTAATGTCCTACAGGTCCGATATTTTACAATAATCAGCCTACCTTGAGGTACATTATATGGAAAATAACGCCCAAGTGCCTTATGACTATCTATAACGCCCTTGGGCATTATAAACCGATAACACATCATCATATTGACATAATAAATGTCAAATTAAATTGTAAATGTCAAAAAAAAAGGAATTCGAATTAAATAGCAGATTTGTAGGACATTAAACGTTGAAGGCATCACAAGTGTTAAAGGATAATAACGCCCTCGGTCGATGTACATCCCTCGAGCGAGAGGCTCTCGGGAAGTACACTGTCGATCTCGGGCGTTATTTTAGAACACCTTTGGTACCTTAATGACTAAAATATTTATCAAATATCACTACCTAAATATATTATTGATGATTAAATAAGATTAATTTTGTGTATTTTCTTCTAATAGAATTTTTAGGTAATGATAATTGTTTACAAAAAAAATGTATTCTTATTTTTAAATATAATTTAATAATAATTTTAATTATTTCAGTTCTGTGATTATCCAAAAAATCTTGATCATTAATATGTTTAAAAATGTCGTCACTTAAAAATACCTTTTGGTTAATTTTAATGAATATACGATCCTCAAAATGTTTACTATTGCATTTCAAATTGTGAGAATACTGCCTAAAAAGTCTCTCTATCTCTTTGCATACTTGCACTACATGGAAAGATGGCATAACTAATTTCCCTTCATCCTTTATCGAAACCAAAGATTTATCTCTTTTCAATTTTTCTATCAATATGTTTTTACAGAATTCACAATGTAATGAAATTATCATCTTTTTCACAACAAAACCAGCAATGTATTCTACAATATTAAATGCAAATAAACTTAACTGTTCTTCAGTGGCAACGTAGTCATGTCCGTGTTCACTAATAAGCCAGTCATCAAAATTTGTTTCTTCGCTTGCCCTGTCACTTGTTCTAATATTAGAAATCTGACTCCCAACATTAAGAATAGATATATCCTTCATGTCTTCACAGGAGCCGGACACAAAAATCTCATGCCTGATTAAAAGTCTTCTATAAGCACTTTTAAACTGGTGAGCTGTTGGGTTGTTATTAAAACCGCCTTTAGATCTTATAGCGCTAAAAAATACTTCTAAATGATCTTGACTCAGCTTATACGTAAGAAGGTACCTAAAGTTGTATTTATTCATGAGCAATTTGAATAGGGAAACTGAATTCTTAAGATCAACTATAAAACCCAAAAAACCAGTATTACGTGTAGAATCTAAAATAGAAATATTATGGACTTCCAGTTTGCAAATAAATTCTACCAAATGACTGACTTTTTCCTCGATAGCACTCAGATTATCAAGAGAAATCTTTTGCTTTAAATTACTTTTAGCCCAAACATTTCTGCTGTTTAAAATATCGAACATATCATTCACATTTTTTATAAATGTGGCTGTACATTCGCTATCCTTGAATTCATCAAAATGTTGAGAACAAAAGTAAAAAGCGTCACTAACACTCTTGCTGAGCGTCTGAGCGGCTAGACGGACATTCATTTTTTCATTTTGCCAATTTAAATGCCTTCTAGATAATTTATTGGCAAGTCTTAAACCCTCTTCTTCTTGTTTTTTGTGCAATAACTCAATGTACCGCCACTGAATGAGGGAAGTTCCAATATGAAAATTTTTTAAGGTACCAAACGCATTCCTGACCAATTTTAGCATGTGGCATGCGTCAAGGAATACAAAAATCTTTTCGTTTGTGACAGGATGCAAGAACCACGGACTGAAATCTTTTCTTCGAATATCCAAGTTACATCCCAATAACTTGGCCATTGTTATATTACTTTTCGCTCCGTCAAAAGTAACAGAATGGCATATAACACCATTTTCATGTAATAGTTGTAAGCACTGAAGAATTAAATTGGATCGTATTTCGCTATTAATACCATTTATTAAAAAATATCCCAAAGGTAATTTCCAGTGAGCATTAAGAGCAGTTGCCATTAAAACTAAAACATTCTTTGCCATGTCTTTGTTGTCATAATTACAATCTGCCATGTCCAACCCCAAATCTACATACCCGTGAAACCTTTCACCATCCCAATGAACATTTTCACGAATGGACATTTCATCCATTATTAGATTGATAACTGGTTCTTCTTTACACATAGCCTTTCGTTTTAATTCAACAAAAGCCTCTGTGGTGAATCCAGGATTCCCATTTATGGTCATATACCATTTCTGCAAGGTTTTTGCATGAGGTAAACTTTTTTTAAATACATTACGGACATAGTTATAAGCCTTTGGTGAGTAAAAATTTAAGGTCAGTGCAAAGGATCGTAGAGCTGGTGTATATTTTTCTTTTTTCTTTGCAATAAACTTATTTATTAGGGCACACATGGCATCAGATGCTCCTTCCTAAATAACAAAGTGTAATATAGCAATTGCGAAGTAACAGGATCACAAGAGAATAAATGGTTCAAAGGCAACAAAAATAGAAAATACTAAAAACAGAAAAAACTACATATACATTTGCAGAATTACAGCTTTTAGTCTACACAAAATATTTTTGGGACCTCAAAATTAAAATAATCATTTTGTTTTTTGTTAAACACATTTAAACATATTAAACTGGATTAAGAATTTACGCATTACAAGATATACAAGTAGATAGTATCTTACCTTGTTACCTACCTGTAACACAGAAATGATTAGTAACAACCTAACTAAATTATTTTTAACACTCTCGCTGCCAAGGGTGTTTTTCAAGATGGTATTTTTAGTCTTGATACCTAGATGTCATAAATGTCTGAGTATCAATTTAAGGCTCAAAACAGCTTTGGCCTGGTAATGTACCATGTTGAAAAGAATCGATTTATTAAGTGTGTATCATTATTTATACACGTAGCCTGACGATACATATCATCTTGGTACACATCCCCTTCCCCACCCCAAAAAAGGTCAGGGCTCTCAACCCTAAAAAACGTATAGAAGCAGAAAAAACTAAATCATAAATGAGCACATCATACACCATATTAAAGAAAATCTTTTGAAATAATAGACTTGGAAAGTATGTGAGGCCTGTGTATCATTTTCAATACACCTGTCAAACAGGGTTCATTACTTGGTGTATTATAAACGATACACCTGGCAGAGAGAGTGTTAAAAGATGTCCCTTACTAGGCATTTTAAAATATTTAATTTATTTGCACTGAACTTACCAATAATAAAAGCAAACAGATAGCAGAGAATTCAAGAGCCCTTAAACATTAAGCAGTTTTTTTTTCTGTTGAGAAGGATTAGTTATTAACAATTACATAGTAACCAGAAAAGAATTGAATGGAAAAAAAGTACTGTGGAAAAATGTAAAGATGCCCCTATAAAAAAATTGTGCTTTACCAATATATCAGAGCATGCATTTTCAGGTAATAAATTTTTCTTGCGCAAATGAGAAATTAGTTCACTTAGTGTGGACACACTTTTCTTCAGTTTTAAATTTTTCCTCTGAAGGTTCTCCAACTTTTTCTTTGTTGTCAAATATTTGGACATAGCATTAACATAGTGACGTCTCGCTCTTCGGGGGGTCTGAAAAGATTCTTTCAACAAAGACTGGGAATTTTCTCCAGATGGCAGTGGTTCTGTAATATAATATTTTAACAATTTATTGCCTTAGAATATGACTATGGTGCTTACTTGGAGTGCTTGGGGAAATAACAGATACAACATCAGAAGGAACATTCAAGTCATTCTCTGCTTCAAAAGATTCCACTTGAGGCAAAGATACTATATTAAAAATACAGAATTAGGCAACAAATAAAGGAATAAACAAACAACAGCAAAAAGTAACACAAAATATACCTCTACTAATTAATTTGCTCATATTTATGGACTGAACATTCTCACTAATATTAAATAAAAATCTTACTATCTCTTAAAGTCTGCTCTTCTGACTCGTTCTTGCAGCATTTTGAGGGAGATATGGCTTCTACAGTACTTACATTTTCAAAGATAACTTTTCTAAAGCAAAAAATCATGAATAACTTTCTATATGAAAATAAATAACTAACCTTTTCTGTCGACGCAAATTTAATGTGGGCACACTTCCTTTATTTAAATATTTTTTGCCTGAGTGAGTTTCCGCAAAACATTTTGTTTCAAAATGTAAATTACAAACCTGCGTACTCTTAAAAACGTCGTCCTCTTCCATTTTAAATGCAGACAACCATTGTTGCCGAAGAAGTTGGTCTCCAGGAAATCTATAAGGGATGGATGTATATAGTTATATATTAATTCAATATAGGAATAATATGGTATGTATTACCAAATAAATGTAAAGAATATCGATAATACATAACCACAACCACTAGCAGGATTCTTGTGTGATCTTACTAGCAAGCTATGAAACTTAAGTCTTGGACGGTTCTCTTCAAAAATGTTGGCTTACCTATAGTACGAGCGATTTCTGTCTTCACTTTTACAAAAATAGCAATAACTGGGCATTGTAGTAACGTTTTACACAAATAACAAACACCGGGCAATGTAGTAATGTGTCGTAACAACCAAAAAAAATATTCAAAAAAAGTAATCAAATAATAGTAAACTAAACACTTGTATTCAGTTAACCAACCAGGAAAAACTTGAGCTATAATTAAATAAAAGTCAAAGAGAAAATAAACTAAAACAAATAGAACACACAGGTGTAAAATGTAAACAAACGCCAATACAACATAAATGACATATAAACGACAAATAAGCGACAAATGAACATGATTTGCTGATTTTGAGCATGCGCATTAACCCAATCCCGATGGCAAAACGTGCTCTTTCTAACTTATCTTTTTTCAGAGTTCATCCTTATTGCACAATTACCGGCCCCAGTTAATACTCTTCTAACACATTGAATGCTCCGTCCATTTATATGTATAGTCAAAGGTTTACATTTTGATATAGAGTTTGCTTTGTGAATGTAGCCATACTAAGCGTTCAATTTTCGGTTAGTTGATGTTAGAAGTCAGAAGTTGATGGTTCGATACTTTCTCTATGGTTTGATAAGTTTGTATCTAAGTACCTAAAGTAGTTGCCGACATTTGTTTATACTTACCTATATTTATAGACTTTTTAAATTTAGTTATTCATTATTGCGGAATATGGAATTTACTTCAAATCAAATAAAAAGCAAGTCAAAGATTTTTGGCATTGTTTATGGCTGCATTACACAAAATATACAAGAGAAAATATTTAGAAGGTTCTTGCTAACATTCTTTATTCATGAAACTAAAAAACATATTTCATATACAGTGCTGTTATTTCTCTTCCGAAACATTTCTATTGTTGAGACAGTTAATGATATATTTTACTAAATGTTATCAATTTTAAATATAGTTTTACAGCCAGCTATTCCATTTCTCCTTAAGGACATTTATGATACCATAACTATGTGACTGTTTTAAATAATTTCCAAACATTAGAAGTATTCCTGAATGTACTTAAATTCTAGTTTAAACAGCAACATGTCTACGCTGCCGAATCAAAATGGTAAGGGTAACCAAATTTTAAAATTCATCACTGAAATGAATCCTTCCTGGCTGATTTCGGTGTTAAAAAACGAACCCTGGTCCAGTCATATCAATCACTTGTCAAAATATTGTGGACTTTTTAATATTTATTGTGGCATTTATTGTCAATACAGTTTATTAGTTGTGATTATTACTTTTGTCAGTAAGATATAGGGGGTTAAAGAATCTGATAAACAATTTTTGAAAGTAGTAATTTAATTCAGTAGTTAGGAATAGGTGGATGCTACTGTGAAGGAATTTATTCGATGTAATGTGCAATTCAAACCTTATTAGTTTATTTTAAATATTCTCCATTGTCTTCTCTTACGCACCAATAATAAATATGACTTCCATTCAGAAGCCTTTCCCCTAAAAATATTTTCAATCTTTAACTGAACAACAAAATTAACTAGTTAAGTATTACTACGCCTTCTAAGAAATTATTTAGTTCTTTTCAAATAACTTAGACTTCAGGAAATTTTACATTATCTTTTAACTGATTCATCACTTACAACTTTTAGAACGTTAAACTGTTCTAGTAAATTAAAATAATATTCCTGACGATTGAGGCTATAATGATAAATTTACCTTTTAACAATTATTCCATACAGAAGTTGAGCTGTAAAAACAAAATTAAGATGCTTATCTATCTGGCCCCTATTCCAAGACATAAAAGCTTTTTCCCCGAATCTTTTATAATTTGTATAAACAGTCGGCTTGTTTTAATTACCTTAATTATTGTCGTCTTAATATACATATAATTAAAGGAAAATTATACAAACTGCTTGGCAAAATAAGAAAATATTCTTAGGAGATACCTAATCTCCACATACATATTATAACCTTAAAAATAGGTTATAAGCATTGAACTCTATACTTATAGAGTTCAATGGTTATAAGCAAGCGACCTACTTGCGATCAGCTGATAGTTGGCGCGAACTTTTATTTTGAATCGCCAATAGCAATTGCAGCTCAGTTTAGGGAAGATCGATATTAGAAAACCATCGATATTGACATCAATATTAACATCGGTTCAAAAGTATCGATGTGCGATAAATATCGAAAGAAAAATATCGATGTCCGAAAATATCGATGTTTTAGGTAAAAAAAAAAAATACATTTTATTATAAGGTATACATTTAGTAAGCGACGTAAGCAAATTCATGGTAGATTGTTGGGTTACATTACTGCAAAAGTTTGAGTTTACTGGACAGACATAGAGTACAAAATAGGGTACATTTACTATTCCCGTTATTTCGTTTTCGAAGTTTCATTACAAAAAAAAATTAACTTCTACTAACACTCGCTCCCACATTATTCTTAGATAAGAAAAAAAATTGACCATGGCTTGGAATTGACAGTTTTTTATTTTGTTAGTTTTAATTTGGTTACATCGATCAGCGACATCTAGTGCAAATTGGGTGAAGGTGAAATAATATTAATAACAACATTAATCAGCAACATTTGTTACACCTAATCACGCTAGATGGCCTAGCCCTA
>CM053326.1:48548151-48587879 GCA_028583605.1 Dastarcus helophoroides | reverse complement strand
ATCGAAACAAAAAATATAAGAATCCGAAGGTCGATATTTTGAATAGAAAATATCGACCTTCGGATTCTTATATTTTTTGTTTCGATTTCTGAAGTTATCATCTTCAGAGAGATACTGAAGTATCCCTCTCAAATACTTCAGTATCTTTCTGAAGATGATAGCTTGGCTATCGAAACGCGATAGAGCAACCTTTGTTGTGTTTTTTAATCTTTCTTGGTTTTAGGGGACAAGTTTTGTATTACAGTTTCCAAAATTTTGAATGTAATGTCAAAACTCTGAAACTGAAAAAAAACATCGAATTTTTAACAATCTTACAATTATGACTTTTTTCAAAAAATTTTGATTTCTAATAGAAATTTTCAACTGCAAAAATCGAAACAAAAAATATAAGAATCCGAAGGTCGATATTTTGAATAGAAAATATCGACCTTCGGATTATTATAGTTTTTGTTTCGATTTCTGAAGTTATCATCTTCAGAGAGATACTGAAGTATCCCTCTCAAATACTTCAGTATCTTTCTGAAGATGATAGATTGGCTATCGAAACGCGATAGAGCAACCTTTGTTGTGTTTTTTAATCTTTCTTGGTTTCAGGGGACAACTTTTGTATTTCAGTTTCCAAAATTTTGAAAGTAATGTCAAAACTCTGAAATTGAAAAAAAACTTCGAATTTTTAACAATCTTACAATTATGACTTTTTTCAAAAAATTTTGATTTCTAATAGAAATTTTCAACTGCAGATATCGAAACAAAAAATATAAGAATCCGAAGGTCGATATTTTGAATAGAAAAAATCGAACTTCGGATTCTTATATTTTTTGTTTCGATTTCTGAAGCTATCATCTTCAGAGAGATACTGAAGTATCCCTCTCAAATACTTCAGTATCTTTCTGAAGATGATAGCTTGGCTATCGAAACGCGATAGAGCAACCTTTGTTGTGTTTTTCAATCTTTCTTGGTTTCAGGGGGCAAGTTTTGTATTTCAATTTCTAAAATTTTGAAAGTAATGTCAAAACTCTGAAATTGAAAAAAAAAATCGAATTTTTAACAATCTTACAATTATGACTTTTTTCAAAAAATTTTGATTTCTAATAGAAATTTTCAACTGCAAAAATCGAAACAAAAAATATAAAAATCCGAAAGTCGATATTTTGAATAGAAAATATCGACCTTCGGATTCTTATATTTGTTTCGATTTCTGAAGTTATCATCTTCAGAGAGATACTGAAGTATCCCTCTCAAATACTTCAGTATCTTTCTGAAGGTGATAGATTGGCTATCGAAACGCGATAGAGCAACCTTTGTTGTGTTTTTTAATCTTTCTTGATTTCAGGGGACAAGTTTTGTATTTCAGTTTCCAAAATTTTGAAAGTTATGTCAAAACTCTGAAATTGAAAAAAAAATTTTTAACAATTTTACAATTATGACTTTTTTCAAAAAATTTTGATTTCTGATAGAAATTTTCAACTGCAGAAATCGAAACAAAAAATATAAGAATCCGAAAGTCGATATTTTGAATAGAAAATATCGACCTTCGGATTCTTATATTTTTTGTTTCGATTTCCGAAGTTAAAAACTTCTACTAAAATTCACAATTTTTTGAAAAAAGTTATAATTGTAAGATTGTTAAAAATTATTTTTATAAATTTCGACATTTTCCCAGTATAAAAACCAAAAATTTGGGTTTTCTAATGTATTGTCTTAAAATTGCAACTTTATAATTAGAAATTTGTTTGTTTTTTTGGTGGAACGGATCCAAAAATTGAAATACAAATCTTGTCTCCTGTATCCCTCTGAAGATGGCTGCTCTAACGTTTTGATAGCCAAGCTAGCATCTTCAGAGAGGTACATCATCATCATCTCTCTGAAGATGATAGCTTGGCTATCGAAACGCCTTAGAGCAACGTTTATTGTGTTTTTTAATCTTTTTTTTTTGTTTCATGGGACGAGATTTGTATTTCAATTTTTGAAGATAACCAAGAACCAGTTTGTTCCACAAAAAAAAAAGTTCAAATATTAGGCAGTCTAACTCAAAATTTAACAGTATTTTAAAATCATCAAATTTGTAAAAAAAAAAAGTAAAAAGTCGAAGTTTTAAAAAAAGTTCGAGATGTTAAAATTTTTAGAATTTTCAAAAATATCCACATTTTTCTAGAATTCTTTCACGCAATTAGTTTAAATATTTAAAGTTTCGCAATTTAAGACCAGATTTTAAAAAAAAATCGAATGTTTCAGGAAACGGGGAAAGAATTGAATTTACAAAAATTAAACCTTTTTTGTGTTTTTTAATCTTTCGTGATTTCAGGGAACAAGATTTGTATTTCAATTTTAGAAATTTGCGAAAATGTCAGGTCATTAAAAAAGTGTGACGTAATAAAAAAAATATTCCCGAAATTTGAAGTTTAAAGTTGAAATTTCATGTTTAAAGTTAAAATTTCTAGATTAAAGTCAAAATGCATGAATTAAGGTCAAAAATCTCTTGAGTTGCTACAAAACTGTTTCTCGAAATTTTCGGTTGAAAGCAAAATATAGAAAAGATGTCGAAATTTCGAGAAGAAACTTGCAAGTGTCTAAAAATATATTCCTTCTTATTTTCATTTAAAAATTCTAATTTCAAAATTTCGTTTTGTGATTTTTTTCTGCAATCCTTATTTAGATTTTAAAAACGAAAATTCTGACTAATTTCGATTTTTTGATGCTTAAACTTAAAGAATACTGTTGTTTTGTTGCGTTTTTATCGTTAATAAAGTTTAATGGTTATGAATTCAGCTTTAAAATCGAAATTGTGCCTAGTCCCGAGTTCTTTTTACACAGTGCGTTCAAAATTTCAAACATTCGCAGTTAAAGAATTGAAATTCTTCTATAATGTATAAAATCTTCAGGAACAGTCAAATTTAATAGAAGTTACATAAATTTCTATAAAAAGGTCAAGATCTTTAAACAGTGTTTGAAAAAATGTCGTAGTTTTCAAAAAAAAATCGATATTTTGAAAAAAAGCTGGAGATTTCGAAAAAATTCGAATCATAAACAAGTCACAACTTCGAAAAAAATTGAAATTTTGATGATAAAAGATCGACAGTTTCAAAAAAGTGAAAATTCTGATAAAGTTCCATAATATCAAAGAAAAACAAATCAATTTTTCAAAACAATGATAATTTCCAAAAAAAAGTCGAATTTTTCAATTGTAAAGTAGCAATACCAAATGGGTTAAGTACCAAATAAGTTTGGAGTTATTAGAGAAGAACCTACTATTATGTTGTATTACACAACACAACAAAAAAATAGTTTTTTTCTTGTCCTTGAGTTACTTTTATAATTTTTTTATTCATGATGTTCCAAAATAAAGAAAAAATATCCACATTCCCTTCAAAGTGTGCTTTTATAGTAATAATATTAATAAAATAGATTTTTGAATTTTTCTATAAATACTACCTAACACAAGTAAAAAAAAAAGAAAACAAACTTGAGCCTATATTTTAATGATTAATTTTTTAATAGCTTACATCGAATAGTATCAAAAATGAGGAAATGATGAGAGACCATATTTGAAGAAGAAGTCCATACAATCACAAAAAAATACGAAAAAAAAATATTTTTAACCTGTTTTTATACATTCTGTTGCTATAGTTATTTATTTGAATTTGTTTTATAATAAATAAAAGAATTGAAATTAACTGAAAAAGCCTATTTTTATTTTGACATCGAGTAAAGTGATGAAAATAGGAAATTTTCTTCAAATCAATAAATTTTTTTAGCAGCTACAAAAGCAAACTTTTTCAGGCAAAACTATTTTGTCCTTAATTAGTAATGTGAGAAGTATAAGAAAAATATATCCAGAACATAAAGACAAAAATTGGGTTGACCGGTGTTACTTATTAAGTTAATTAATTAATTTAGTTTAAGTTAGTAGCCCAACAAGAAGGATTAGCCCTTGGAGCTTTGGTTGGGATATTGGCAATGAGATTTTGTACCCATTTAAGGTAAAAACCGAAAAACCCCCTTTGGTATTTCCACTCTTCAGTTAAAGGCCAATTAATTACATAAAAGTCGAAATTTTGAGGAAAGTCGTAATTTTGAGTAAAGTCGAAATTTTAAGGAAAGTCAAAATATTGAAAAGTCAAAATTAAAAAAAAAAGATCTAAATTTTCAAAAAAGTGTATTTTAAAGAGTGCAACGGTAGCACAAATTTCATAAATAATTAATTAAACATTAACAATTTTAGGACACTAAATCAACAAGTATTTCATGTGGTAAGTTGTATCTATAAAAAGCTTTTTAAGGTTCAATATAGTGATCTTTATCAGCTTCAAGGCAATTGTGCACAGAGGCAAATAAAGCGGCCAAGAATGGTTAATGATAGTTATTTATAAAGGTGCATGGGAAATAGCAGCTGAGGGCATTAGTGCTATCTTTCCCGCAGCGCTATGTAAGATCTCCCTTTTCTCCGTTTTCATCGACATCAACTCCTAAATGTCTTCATTTTACAGGAAAATATGAGTGTGATAAAGATTCACAAAGAAGTTATTTATTTTTGTATTTAACTTCTTATAACGCCGACTCTTCGACACAAAAGTGTCCTTAATGGTTCTACATAATTATTTCTCGATAACTTCGTTTTGTTTTTCTGTCAAAAGGAATTTTTAATTTAGTATACAAAGTGATTCAGTCATAATTGCATTAATTTTAATTCTACATAATTATTTTTCGACAACTTCGTTTTGTTTTTCTGTCAAAAGGAATTTTTAATTTAGTATACAAAGTGATTCAGTCATAATTGCATTAATTTTAACAGAAGGTAGAGAAAAATGAGTATGGCACGAATCCGTTATTAAAAATATAATAGTACATTTTTGCCGAAAAAAAAATCATTTCAAATCATAATTAAAATTTCTTTTCGGGCTGCCACTGGCACCATGCGGCTTCGTATGACATATCCAAATTTAACTCTATGTCAACTTGGATGCGACGTTGCCAAAATTTAAATTAGACAAGATAAATAGGGTTAAAATCGTTGACTATACATATTTGACTATATATAAATGAACGGGGCATTCAATGTGTTAGAAGAGTATTAACTTGGGCCGGTAATTGTTGAATCATCATCAATCTATATAATTCGAATAACACAAATCCATAATAATTACAATAGAAGAAAAACTCTAATATTTGATGCAGTGGGAATAATATCCAGCCAACGGCCGCAGAATTAACTATTGAATGTTTAATTGAAAAAGTCATCCAGTGTGATTTGCAATTCTTTGTTAAAAGAGGGTATAGCGAACAAAAAGAAGCGCAAGTAGCGAAAAAGGTAGGCGTTTTCTTATTACATATTGTTATCAATGAAGTAAGCAGTAGTTCAATGGTCATCTGTCATTGTCAACTGTCAATAGGGTCAATTTTTGTGGTTTTGTTTTTCATTCTTTATCAGAAACTATTTGCTATTCAAAGTTGCTTTTGCAACGAATAACGTGGTTAAATAGTTCTGAAGTTGTTTGTTCTTTCTTTATGATGATTTTCATTGGACAGAGAATGTTTGCAGCAGTGCTTATTATCGAACGATTGTGAACTGATTAAAAAGCGGATGAAGATTGAGAGTCTGTTTATTTAACGTAGAATTATATGGAGTACTCGAGGATTAAACCCCTTAATTTTTTTGTGGATTTCGCGCACTTTGAAAACTATGGATAGTTACAAATTTGTTTAGTGAAGTAAATTGTGCTACAAAATTCAGTAGTGGGGCACACATGAGGAAGTTGCCCCACACTCTTTCTTGAGCATGGAATACTTGTAGAGTGAATTTCTTAATTTTGTTGGGGATTTCATGCACTAAGAAAACTGAGAGTGTATTGGAGGCTTTAGGCAGTCGAGCACAAGTAAAACTCACAAACAATGCTGTTGTAGAGACTGAAGCAATAATGGAAAATGCGCCAAAGTAATATAAGTTCAGCAGCAACTTCGCTTTTTAGTTGCATCTACTTGCACATCCCTCAACACTATTAAAAAGTCATCTTCTCTAATGAACACTGGTTTGAATCAACAGGATACATAATTTACAAAATATAAGAGTGTGAAGCACTGATAACAGGCCCGTAACTAGGGTTTTTTTTTTCGGGGAGGAGGGCTGCGATCCTTCTGCTAAAACTACCTAGCCTTTGCTTGCGTTTAGGTTAGAGCTCAGAAGCCATAGTCCAATACTACTTTACTATTAATATTATTATTGTCTAACTCTTCTAACAAAGTAATTTAACAACAATGTTGCCTATTTATCTTAATTTAATTTCCAAATAAAAGCAGATGTGTGGGTAAGATGATAAAATTGCTCGAAAGATATTCCTTTTCTAAAATTTATCTTTGACTTCTATAACCTGCAGTTTTGTATGAAAAATGCCTATAAAAAGTGCTCTATTTAAAGACATAGTTTGAAGTCAGCTGGAGAAAAACCTTTTTTTTTAATTTTTTTTCAAATTTTGATCAAATTCATAATTTTAACTTTTATCTCAAATTTAAAGTTTGCACCCGAACATTTAGAATTTGGATATTTTTTCTAAATTCTGGAAGATTAGATGTTTTTTTTTTAAGTTCAAGTTTCGCGTCCAATTGTTTTTCTAATTGGCAACAAGTTCAATTCCCACGTTTTTTATTTTGGGCAATTTTGGGAATTATTGTTGCTATCTGAATTTGCAATGTCGAAATGCATTTGATTCTTCCCAATTTTGAAAAAAGTTTTTGCCATAAAGTTCTTTATCGTTTTTTTGTAAGTTTTACCTTTAATCTTAAAATTTCGACCTTTTTTGGAAATTTTCAAATTGAATTAGTTTTTTTGCTAAATGCGAAGTATGTTAATACTTTTACTTTTTTTTTCTCAAAATTCAAAGTTTAAAATCTTGGTATTTACTTCAAACCCACAAATATTTTTTTAAACTTCGATTCTTTCTAGAAACCTAGAAATTACGCCAAAATTTTTGTGAAAAACGTCAGATATCGAAATTCTGAACTTAATTTTGAGGTTTTTGAATTTGGAATTTTAATTCGAAATGTCCAGAAAAGTCTACATTTAGAGTGAACAAACTCGTTCTAAAAAAGTTTAATTACGACCCTGTTTATACTTAAAAATAACCAAAATTCATCATTAAACATTTCTGAAAATATTAACTTTTTTAAAAACGTGAATTTCCGAACAAAATTAGGATATGTTAATTCTTAATGTGACCTGTTCGGACTCGAAATTTTTAGTTTTTTGAATTCGAAATTTTAGAAATAAGTTGACATTTACAATTACTCACTTTATTTCCAAACTAAACTCGGAACACTGTAACTGAATAATTAACTTCTAACTACTAGCTCACTAACTACACTTACTAACTGACTGACTAACTCTGACGCAAAAGTGACCGCCTTATATAGGTCCGAGTCCGGGTTCTGGAAGAATCCAGCAGATAAAGCTTATCGTTTGCCAATTTTTTTCTCGAAATTTCAAATTCTAATGATTTTTTCATAAAACTTCCCAAAATATGATTTTTTTTCCCGGAATGAAAACCGAAAACCGGAACGAAATAGTGGTTCGATGCCCTGTGGGAAGAAATGATGTCGAAATAAACAATTTTTACTCGATTCCTTCCGTTTACTCACTTTTTTTGACCCTTTTTTAGATTACATTACATTATGGAAGATGCTCGCAGGAACTAATAGGATTAATCCCTCCAAAGGCAAGAATCTTGGGGCATACAAGACCGTCGGAGAAAGCAAATTCCTGTGCGATCCAGCTTGACACAGTGAGGACTTCCGTCTACGGAGACTTTTCTATAGAACTTTTAAGCTATGGAACACGTTACCGAAAGGAATTTTCCCCAAAAATTACAACTTATCCTTGTTTAAGAAGTCGGTTCATCGCCATCTATCTGATCAAGAGATTATTGGTCTTTTCCAATAATGCTTTTTGGTTTTTATATTTTTTATTGACACATTCTCAAAAATATCAATAATTTTTGTTTTTTCTATCTCTATGACATTTTTACTACTTTGATTTTTACAATATAAAAATATCAAACTGCAACAATACAAACAAATGGTAATACGCAACGATAAAGGTAAAAGTAAAAAAGTAGTACACAACACTATCCTTACCGCATCCTACTCGCAGTGCTTTGAAGGCATAATGGGGTTACCTTTTGCGAGTGCATTAAACTTTAAAAAAAAATTACGTAGGTCTGAACTGTCCGTGGAATTTGTCAATTTAGACATAAGTTAAAAATTCTTCGAGCGTTATGAAAATTACCAAATAAAAATAAGACTACATTGCAGCTGAACTTTAAATAAATTCTTACTCTTACCGACTCATAGAAAACGAAATTAAAATGTCACATCAAAATTTATTTCAGAACTTAAGAGGCTTAACAAAAGTAGCAAATATTTTTGTATGAAATTATATCATGAAGAATTTATATTTCTAAAAATGTTCCATTTGTTTTTATATTTATGATCGATAGTTAACTCCATTTCCCTTATCTTCTAAGGAGAGACGCCTTTGTTTTTATCTAATTTAAAAAATTGTTTCTTCTGAGGGTAATAAATTATTTGCATCTTAACCAAAAAACACTCTTGAATTCTCTAGATGCTAATATGACATAAATGATCATAATTCCATGAATTTACCGTCGTAAGTGAAAATAAGAAGACTCCAGCACGTTAAAAGGGTACTTACTTATAATGTTATTTAGAATATGTCCACAGGGAATTCCCCAGAGAAGAGAAATGATTGCAAAAACTCTTTATATAAATAAAACTAAAAATGAACGAATGACTGTACTTTTACGGACTTTAAGATTTTTACACAGTTTATATTCTAGTTTGAGACAATAAAATGAGAAGAGTAAAAGTAACGGGGAATAAAGGAGTAAGATATTAAAACTTTGTCGAGGATTTGTTGAAGTAATTAGCCATGATGTGCCGCTTCAAGAGACTTGAAACTTTTAGTCCTATCTAAGTATTGCACCCAAAGTGCAAGTCTGAATTACTTATTCTCCAAAGGAATGTTAAATTATACTAACGACTTTCAAACTTAAATATAGTATGTAAAATAAAATCATAACGAAGCCGTGCTTGTAACTAAATTTTCGTATTTTTTTCCTGTTGTCTGATAAGGGAAACTAGAATTAATTTACTCAAAGCTGTGTAACATCGTCTGCTTTAAGTTTATCCTAATTAATAGATTCGTTTACTCCAATCGCTTTACAATTGCATCATTATTTTACAAGAAATCCGTATAAATCTTGTCTGGGAGATTCAATGTTGCTATTAGGAAAGTAGCAAGCTAATAATCGTTGGGAGCAGTCGAAAACAAAAGTGTGATTATCCGCTTCGAAACTGCTAACTAAGGTAACTCCAATCGAAGTTAAGATTTATGTGAATGAGATTTCCTTCAGATAATACCCCTTTCTCCTTTCAGTTTGTTGTTCCGGGTATTTTAATTTAAAGGATCAACTTGCTTAATTTGTTCTCATGATTTACCCGAAATCCGAATACGTTATTTTATTTTGATCTTTTAAAAATGTAGCTATTGAATAAGTCACTAAAATGAATTTAGTGCATCACTAGAAAGTTTGTTGCAAAATTTTGATTTGCTGGAGTGACTTAATTGTAACAAATTGGGTATGACTGAAATGTGAGCTAAAGAATTAATTTCTGAAATGACACTGCTCAAAATTGAGCTAAATAAATAGAAATAAGAAGTAAGAGAGCATTTTGCTTTGTTTAGATAATAATTTGAACACATATTCGCCAATTGGAGTGGCTATGCTACAATAAATCTGATTAATTTCGAGTCAAACATGATAAAGATAATGATGGCAAGCTTCATTCCCGTTCGGCAATAAATTCTCTTAAAAGAGTTCTTACAGTCAACTTTTTTTAGAGTCTGACATCGGGAAATATTGTCAGAAAGTTAACATTATGTTAACATAAAGATTTCTAATGCTAAAGACATCTATCAAAATTATCTTATAGGTATCTGTTAGATGTTCGCAATCGGAGGACTAAGAATAGTTATCTAAATGTTAACATTTCCGTGGCTTTTGAAGTTATCGTTATAATGATATTTTTAAGATACCTTTCTGATTTAGGTGCTGTACGGGTTAGATTCAACTTCCAGTATTTTTATTCGGAGAAACTTATTGTGCAATCTCTATAGTTTAAACGCCAGATCGATCAGGGAATTGAATTTGTTTAATAGTTAAGAATTAAAATAATCAAAAATGAGTAAATAAATAATTTGTTTTTTGGGCTATTATCTGATGAATCGTGTTAGTAATTTTTTGCGAAAACAATCTATATTTTTATGCTGTGACCAAAAGTAAAGCAGTAAAGCAAAAATTTAAACATTTATACGTGTTTTACAATTCATGACCATTATTAAAAAATCTTCGTATATTGTAATAATTCGAGTGTTTCTTAAATGTTATTACTAATCTCTGGTTATGTCTCTTGAAGTTAAGTTATAAGAAAAAGGGACTGCTAGATATTGTAAAAGCTCTGTTAAACTCTTACTTTACGCCTCCGTTAATCAAGAGAACGGTAGATAGAAACAAAAAGGACAGTGCTTTAAACTGGAATACTCCCACGGGTTTTCAAACTTACTAACTTTTCCAATTAATATTTTTATAATGCTTCATTTTATTATCGCTTAAGAAGTTATATATTTTACCTTAAATAATTGTTTAACAGATAAAATTATTTGATTAAACCGTGTTTCCTTGACTGAGTTAATTTTCGATTGTATTATAAAAATTTCTTGAAAAATCTGTAATACTTAAAAAATAGATCTTCTTCAAACTGTTCATGTTTTTTTTTTCATCTGCTCCTTCTCAATATCATATGCCATGCATTTTTACAAGAGAAGTTATTTTAAAAAAGCTGCAAGCGTAGAAAAATCTGCAAACATTGAACATAGTTAAAAAATTGCCACCAATTTCGAAATTCCTTATTGAGAATGATAGTATTTATTTATTCTGTAACAAAATTCTATTTTTCCTGAGCTAAGTTAGGTAATTCCGTATTGTGCTACAAAAATAAATATATTCTTCAGTAGTTTAAAAAACCAACTATGATATTAAAATTGTCTTTATTAAATCCAAGTTCATTAAATTTAAATGATTGCTGCTTCAGAAAGCGGATGGTGGAACAAATTGCTTTACAAAGAATAAATATTTCAGGAAACGCGTATATTTTTGTGGAAGTCGGAGATTCCAGCACGGAAATTTGAATAAAATATAAATTAAGTGTGAAAATTGCATGATGTGCGAAAACGTGCAAAGAATATGTGCCAAAACCGATATATATCTTTGTTGAATATTAACCATGTATCGAAAATATACTTTATTATTCCGCTGGAGCTTCCATGAATATTACATAGGTTGCCAGAAAAAAGTGTAGCTTTCGGTAGACTAAACTGTTACTGGGCTTAAAAGTACATGCTTAGTTATTAGAAGACTATCCTGATTCACAACCAGAATTAAGCATGCTGCTATAATCAAGGCATAATAATTTTTCAATTCATTCGTTAATTTTGTTGCTTCCAATTTTTCTATTAAATTACCTCCATTAACTGCTGCTTGATACTTAATCAGTTAGTTAAGTCAAATTGTCACTTTTACTTATATTGACCGTGTAAATGTTACAACGTTGGCGATATTTTAGGGGTTTGTTGAGGGACTAACTCTTGAAAGGTATTTTGCCAAGTTTTCCTCAAGTTTGGGTGGAATGCTTGTCTTAAAATAAGAAGAGAAATCCTAATAAACATATCGACTCATCCAACGAAACAGTAGTAACTCAATTTTGGCACTTTTTGAGTTACATAGTCTAGGCATTTAAGCTGCATAACAGTTTTCATGGGAGAATATCGTATATCAATAAATAAAATGTTTGAAATACAAGTCTTGTCCCCTGAAACCAAGAAAGATTAAAAAACACAACAGAGGTTCCTTTAACCATAATCCAGGGTAGATAATTTTTGAAACCACAAAAAATTATAGTAGGATGAAACCTATTAGAAAAGGAAGATAATGCAACAAAAATGAAAGGAAAAATAAATTACGGGCGATCTCAGGTCGGGAAGGGGTAGGGGGTGAGTTTTTAAGGATAAAAAACGGTTTATCTCGATTTCTGGCAAAACTACAAATCCTATGGAAAAGAGTTAAATAACAAAGTTGTAGGTAATAAAAAGATCTACAACTTTTGTATCTACACTTTTTTAACATAACCTCAAAATTCACGTGAAAAATTCAAAAAACCAGGTTTATGGTTTTTTATTTTTATCTTTTACAAAAAAAAAATTTTTTTACGAAATTTAGTGAAAACTTACCTTTTTATATCCCAAAGACACTGTAATTTTTTTGATTTAAAATATTTATTTTTTCACCTTATTTTGACTCAATATCGAAAAAGTACCCTAATTTTCAATCGAAAAATCTTACGTTAAGATTTTAGCTTTTTCAAAAAACTCGGTAGGCTTTTTGTTCGTCGAAATGTCTACTTTTTGATTGTGTAAAAAAATATACATTACTATGGTAAATCTTCTAAGAAAATTCAAAAAAACGAGAAGTACTCCAATTCGAATTTTTTTTTATCTTTATGTACAATTTTGAGCTATTTGTTAAAATTTATATCTTAATTACTCGAAAAACGTAAGATTCCATTTTACATTGATAAACAAAAAAATTACAAATCCAAAAAACATAAAGATTGCAAAAAACATAGTTGTTTTAAATATTAAAGATTGGATTTTAAGGGGATTTAATCTAAAAAATATGACTGTAGCTATTGTTTTCAGTAAAAAAACTTTATTTCTTAAATTCTCATGACATTTATATCATAGAAAATTAATCTTTTTATTTATCAAAACATTGTCTTCAATTTTAATCACTTATCCATCAGTTTTTGTCTCTTTGATGGGTATTTCTTCATCGTTAGATTCAGCACACCTCTCCGATTCTACTAGATCTTCGAAGTCTTGAAGACCATCATCGTCTTCGTCTCCAACATCATTTCTAGTTTGCACTGGCTCTTCATCCACAATTTCATCTAGATCATTAACTTCCTCGTAGCTTTCTTCTACCACATTGGCGCATTTTTCAGAACCATAACAATTTGAACATAAATTTGTGCATTTTAAACCATGTTTTCGGCAGCCACATTTTAAACTATTGCATCCAGTTTCACAGCTGCAGCAAATAGTTTTCAGCAATATGTCTGAAATTAATTTTTTTTCTGTAAATTTGGGCATAATGCCCCGTAGATGTTGCTTCCAGTCCCAATCTGTTGCTGTCAGTTCGTTACCCAGCCAAGTTTGAAGCTGATAATATGCCCTGTAACAATGTTGTTCTGCTGCACCTTCTGTGGGTGGGAGATTTGCCAATATTAAAGACGATTTAATTTTTGCTAATTGATATTTTTGAAATCTTAATTGATTTAGTGTAATATTATAATTTTTACATTTATCAATAGATTTAATTAATTGTAATCCATTTTTTTTATATCTTCTTTTTTTGCACCTTTTTAAAAAAAAATATTAGCCAAATTTGATAAATTTTTATCGCCTGTTAATGAATTCACGATACTTTTCTTTCCTTTTCCGGCAAATCCAGATGTTGTATCGCAACCAGAAAAACAATTCTCTCTAAAATTCCTTTTGATGGGCTAAAATTTTTCGTAAATCACTCAGGTATACAAGTATAATCTTAAAATAGCAATAAATAGGCATTTACGCATATAATTTAAAGACGATTCTACAACTTTCTCGAAATATTGGAGATGTCTTATTAAATATTAATTTTATTAACTTATTTGGTTGTTAATTATAGTACTATATTTCGATTTACAATTTTTTGTTTATCAATGTAAAATGGAATTTTACGTTTTTCGAGTAATTAAAGTATAAATTTAAACAAATAGCTCAAAATTGTACATAAAGATAAAAAAAAAATTTCGAATTGGGGTACTTTTCGTTTTTTTGAATTTTCTTAATAGATCTACCATAGTAATGTATATTTTTTTACACCATCAGAAAGTAGACATTTCAACGAACAAAAAGCTCAGCGAGTTTTTTGAAAAAGCTAAAATTTTAACGTGAGATTTTTCGATTGAAAATTAGGGTGCTTTTTCGATATTGAGTCAAAATAAGGTGAAAAAATAAATATTTTAAATCAAAAAAATAACAGTGTCTTTGGAATATAAAAAGGTAAGTTTTCACTAAATTTCGCGAAAAACAAATTTTTTTTTGTAATAAACCTACTTTTTTGAATTGTTCACGTGAATTTTGAGATTATGTTAAAAAAGTGTAGATACAAAAGTTGTAGATCTTTTTATTACCTACAACTTTGCTATTTAACTTTTTTCTATAGGATTTGTAGTTTTGCCAGAAATCGAGATAAACCGTTTTTTACCCTTAAAAACTCACCCCTACCCCTTCCCGACCTCAGATCGTCCGTAATTTATTTTTTCTTTTATTTTTGTTGCATTATCTTCCTTTTCTAATAGGTTTCATCCTACTATAATTTCTTTCACTTTTTATCGTTTTTGAAGGCTTCTACCCTGGTCTATATTGACAGAAATTTAAAATACTTAATTAAAGGTGTTCTAAAGCAAATGAAAACCATCACAGCGACAATTTATTCCAGTAACCATCCTAGAGTATATAATTAAACAAACTAACGGTAAATTTTTCTTTTCATGGTTTTAATTGGCGAACTTCCTGAAGTGGAAGTGCGAGGAATAAAATTCGAAGGTTAAAATGCTTCAGCGACCAGTCAGAATTGTTCTTTTACTCAAGGCTTCTAAACAATGATTCGTCTTCTTCTTGACAGATAAATGCATCTAGCGAATAATCACCCTAAATGAATTAGTTTTCAGCAGAACGCGCCAAAATTACTGAAGAGAATTCGTAATGAAACGCATCATCCTTGTAAAATCTGCATATCACATCGGTTTAATTTTGTGTTAAGAATAAATTTTATTGCCTGATTGCTTTATAGGTAATCTTGTTTTTACTGCTATCCATTTTTATTACGTTTATAGTGTTTAACTTTGTAATAATTTTATCAGGATTTAAAATAGCTGGTCCCTTAACACCTTCAACTATTTTAGCATCCGTTGAAGAAGTGTTATCTTTGTTTTTTTTTGTTTTTTAATGATGAATTTTGAATTAAACTAAAACTTACGCTTACATGCCCAATGTATTTAAAACACTAACATCTTCTAAGTGCCATTAAAAGGCACTGAAAACTTTCTACGATCGCAGTGTTTTAAATACATTGGGCATGTAGGCGTAAGTTTCAGTTTCATTGAAAATTCATTATTAAAAATCAAAAAAAAAAACAAAGATAACACTTCTCCAACGTATTCTAAAATAGTTGAAGGTGACATCTTTTAAGTGCCATTAAAAGGCATTGAAAACTTTCTACGATCGCAGGTTAGAGAGAGATCTTATAATATATTTCAGACTCGGTTTAGTGGCGCCAGTGGTAACCTGACTATGTGCTACCAGATTTCACAAAGCGCAAGAAACTAATTAATTTCCTATCCATTTGATGAAAAAATGCGGGCAATAAACAACAGTTGCATAATCCCGAAGGAATGTATACTTCTGCTTACCTCCCTTGAACTATCTCTATTATGAGTAGGGAATTTTAAATATTAATTTTTGAAACATCTTCAAAGCGAGACATAATGCATAATTTAATAATACTTTTTAATTTGAAATTTACTCTGTATCTGTATTACCTAGTTTTAACAAGCGATTTTTTTATAAAATTATAAAAAGTAGATATTGCAATACAAAACATGAACTATTTTAAAACAATGTTTGATTACTGTCAGCTGCGACCTTATTTAATGATTGGGGGTGGGTAACTAGTTACCAAATTAGTTATTATTGGGATTAGAGTTGCACGATTAAGTAAAATAAAGTAATTGTTCGTTGGTTTTGTCAGATATATAATTTTTACTAGTCTCTGGTTTTTACGAAGGAATCATCTATCTGAAACAAAAGCCTTATTAATAAATATCTCTAGCAGGACAGATTTAGCTCTAAAGCGAAGAGATACTAAGTTGGCATTATAGAAAACATCGGAGTATCAGAATAAGGATTTTGTTCTCTTGTTATTCGTAAAGTTTCTTTCCAAACTTCGAAGTTTACAGCGGCGTTGAAAATAACAATCACATAAAAATTAACGACGTGCCGTTAGATTCAGAAAGCTTAACTCAAAGCTCTTTATTTAAAACTGCATAAATTAGTCGCCATAAAAGTCATAATGGCGAATTATATGGTACAGAAGTTTGGAAACAATAAAATGCACAATTCATAATTCAGATAAAACTGTTTAATCCTCGCTTATTTACCACAGTAATTTAGGTTTATCATTATAAATATTTTAAAATATAATTCCAGAATAATATAAACTTTTCCATAATTCAACGGTTTACAAAAGTAATGAACAAGATTGTTGATAATAATAATTTTGGTGGAATGGACTGGTTTTCAAAAATTGAAATACAAATCTTGTCTCCTGAAACCAAGAAAGATTAAAAAACACAACAAATGTTGCTCTAACTCATTTCGACAGTCAAGCTATCATCTTCAGAGAGATAGATAGCTAGAGTATCTCTCTAAAGATGATAGTTAGGCTGTCGAAACGCGTTAGAGCAATCTTTGTTGTGTTTTTCAATCTTTCTTTGTATTTAAATAATAATTAATAATATTGTCAATAACTTACTTGACATTTGATGAAACATATCTGAACGACCAGCAATCGCCTAGATTTCACCAAAACTTTTAGAAATCTACAAATGTGCATAAAACAGTCAAGAGTTACTTCTGCGAAACCTTGTTTTTGTCCAAAGAGTATCTTCTTGTCGTTGTCGTCTGAGCTTAGAGGACTTCGGTGGTTTAATGCAATGGAAAAATTCATCTTTTGCCACCCCTATTTAATTTCAAAATTTCAACTTTAAAAACTGACGTTTTTCAAAAGAGACCGTATTTTCAAATAAAAATTCAGCTTTCTTTGCTGATAAAATATAAGATGCGTCAGTGGAACTATATTTAATTTTCCATGTTTTTTAATACCTAAGATATTATTTTTGCTAAGTAAGCATACAGTTTGTCTTATTATATGAATACGATTCAAAAATAAAAGATAGAAAGTCAAAAATTCTACACCTTTCGTTCTCCCCAATATTTATTTAATTTTTTTATTAAATCCTTCGATTTTGCACAAATGTAATGTAAATCTTGTACTTTGAATATTTTAGAGCGTTGAAATAAAAATACTTTGTTTAATTTGCGTTCCTGGTATTTAAATTCTTTCAAACATATATCAAAGGATGGTAAAAATGCCGATGGCACTTTATATCTTTTGTAAAATAAAAAGCACCAGTTGAAGGGTTGGACAAAATTGAAATCGTTCGTGCCAAGGAATTTTTATACAATTGAAATGGATATAAAGATGACCCCCCGGTCAAATATTTCATTTTTCTGCATCGGACACTTTAAAGAAGTTGCTTGGATACCAAATTCCAATATACTGTTAAGATAGACGTCATTCAACCTTTCCCTCGTCCACGTAAACCTTACTTTTATTTTATTGCACCTATTTATCTATAAGATTATTCCAGCCATACTATATTGTTCTTTATCTTCTTCTCTATAAATTTATTTAAGGATTTCAAATTAATCAGAACCATAACATACCTAAAAATTTTAGATATTCACAATATAAAGTTGCACTAATGTTACCAATCCCCCAGTCATTAAGATAAGTAAAGGAATCAAAAAATTGAAAATAATCTAAAATACGATAGTTTCCAATGAAATATACTGAATGAATTCTAGATATTGCTGATGCATCAGCGTGAATTTGGTTGACAAATTATTTTATTTATTATTTTTTTGGTCTTTGATTATCTTGAAAAATTGAGACACAAATATTGTCTCCTGAAACCAAGAAAGATTAAAAAACCACAACGGAGGTTGTTCTAATGTTGTTGAATCTATATATATTTAAAGTGATGGAAAAGGCTATCAACATCGAGATTCTTAAATATCCGGAGGAAAATAGAATCATCTCCAACAGGCAATACGATTTTAGACAGCAACGTTCTACTGGCGATCTACTGGGATATGTTACTCAAATCTGTAACTCAGCTATGGAAAAACATCGTGAGGCTTGGATTGTGGCATTGGATATCTCAAAGGCTTTCGACAGAGTGTGGCACCGATCTCTTCTCGCCAAATTAACATCTTATGGTCTTCCTCCTGGACTCTGTCATTTGATATCCAATTTTCTCGCTGACAGATCTCTTCAAGTCGTTGTCGATGGCATCTCATCCGAAACATTTGCAATTAACGCAGGGGTGCCTCAGGGGTCTGTTCTGTCTTCTACTCTATTTCTGTTACACATAAACGATCTCTTAGCTTCAACTTCCAATCCTATATACAGCTACGCAGATGATAGTAACCTTGTGTCATATTTTTTCTCAGACAAACCATTATCTATCGCTGCTTCAGATCGACTAAGGGAACAGCAGATATAGACGATTAATTAGGATCTCGAGATTATTCTGGAATGGGGTAAGAACAATTTGGTCGACTTCAACGCTTCAAAAATTTAGGCCGCGGTTTTCTCTAAGAAAACATAAAGGGATAATGCAACAAACATACTAATGGTAGTAAAATTCTTCCGATGGGATCTAATCTATCTATCCTAGGAGTGAATGCGAGCACTAACTTCTCTTGGCACGATCATGTGCGCGTCATTGCCAAATTCGTCCCTCAGAAGCTAGGCTTTCTTTTAAGAGCTAAAAAGTACTTCACATCTCATCAGCTATTAACACTATACAAAACTCAGGTTAGGCCAACACTAGCCAAGACTATTCTCATGGGTTCAACCCCAAAACACACTTTAGCTCTCTTGGATTCAATTCAAAAAAAAGCGATTCGCCTAATTGATGACGAGAGTCTGATCGATTCTCTCGAAACAATAGAGCACAGGGGTCTGGTTGGTGACTTGTTTCTTTTCTACAAGTACTATCATGGAAGATGCTCGCAGGAACTAATAGGATTGATCCCCCCAAGGGCAAGGTTCTTGAGGCATACAAGACAGTCGGAGACAGCAAATTCCTGTGCAGTCCAGCTTGACACAGTGAGGACTTCTGTCTACGAAAATTCTTTTTTCTATAAAACTTCCAAGTTATAGAACTTCCAAGTTATGGAACTTGTTACCGAAAGAAATTTTCCCCTAAAATTACAATCTATCCTTGTTTAAGAAGACGGTTCATCGCCATCTATCCTTGTTTCCGCATCCTACTCGCACTGCTTTGAAACCATAATCAGGTTACCCTTTGAGAGTGGATTGAACTTAAAAAAAAGGCCTAGCATTGTCATGGTGGAACACAATTCTTTTCCAATTTGTTAATTCTGTTTTTCTTTGATTGCTTCATCCAGTTTCATAAGCTGTTGGCAGTACACAGCTGAATTGGTCGTCTGGTTCTTTGGAAGCAGCTCAAAATACACAACACATTTTTAATCCCACCAAATCAGCATGACCTTTTTTTGATGCAATTCAGCTTTTGACGTGGTTTGTTCTGGTGGTGGTGCTTAGATCATGATCGTTTTCGAATGATGTTACTGCAGGTGATCCATTTTTCATCATCAGTAATGATTCTTTTCAAGAAGTAATCATTTTCATTGCTCCTAAGATGCTTATCGCAAATATTGATTCGTTGTGCCAAATGCATATCTTTCAATTTATGTGGAACCCAAATATTTTTAACCAGTTCAAGGCATTTTAAGTAATTCTTAGTGGTTGTGTGTGATACATTTAACCTGACCAAAATCTTTCGAACAGTTATATGAGAATCCTCTTTATTAATAGCATTAATTTGATTATTATCAACTTTAGTAGTTAGTGACTTGTCTCTGTTCTACAAGTACTATCATGGAAGATGCTCTCAGGAACTAATAGGATTGATCCCCCCAAGGGCAAGATTCTTGAGGCATACAAGACAGTCGGAGACAGCAAATTCCTTTCGGTCCAGCTTGACAAACTGTTTACGGAGACTCTTTTTTCTATAGAACTTCCAAGTTATGGAACTTGTTACCGAAAGGAATTTTCTCCAAAAATTACAACCTATCCTTGTTTAAGAAGGCGGTTCATCGCCATCTATCCTTGTTTCCGCATCCTACTCGCAGTGCCCCATAATTGGGTTACCTTTGCTAGTGAATTAAACTTAAAAAAAAATACCTATTTATTTACCTGTGTATATAAACTCGATTTATAACCTGTTTGTTTAGTTTTCAAAAAATTAGGAAAATTTCGTTGTTGAACTTTTTTTGTCCCTACAAACTACTCTTGTAATCATATCCGAAACTGAAAGTCTTTGCTGTCAAGCTAAATGACTTGGAATAATTAAAGCAAATAGTTATTTTAAAATGCCAAATTATTCCACAGCAAAGATCAAGAAATATGCAGAGATAATTGTGACAAAGGCTTTATTTGTGTTAGGTGCTGATCGAGTAATTGAGTAAATAAAATTATTGTTAATTAAAAAAATAGTTCCAAAAAACGCAAATAACTTCTAGAAAAATTAAAATGATTCAAAAATATTTGGGAAGATCATTCTTTATCGATTGAACCAAATTTCAACTATACTCGAGTATTTAAAAAATGTCGCAGTCATGGCATATTTTCTTGAAACAGTGGTAACCACTAGCGCACTATTCTTCCAAAATGTTCTCACCTTTTCTTTATAAAAATGCGTTTTCCTATTGTCAATCAAATGGAGCATAAGAAAGCCTATTAGGTGAAAGTTCGTAGTGCAAACACAGTTTTTTTTTAAACATATTACCACATCATTTTTTCAAATTGCTTTCATAAGAATGATTCGGCCACCACTTAGTCATGGTTTGTCTTTGTCCGGGTCAAAGTAAATTTGTTTTAACTGACATTGATTTGCATGGATGGTCAAATGGTCATCGCGATGTCTATTTCTTTAAGGAATCTGAAGAATATCTGACCCTTTGTATAACTAGAAAACGGTTAAGTGCACTGATTAGTTTTAAACAATTTACAATTTGTTGATTTGTCTTTTAATTTGGTATTAACAAAAACTAAAAGGTGTATCTCCGGTGACATTACACCATAAAATATCATTCAAGCAGTATAACGACAAGTACAATAGATTGAAGAAGGTCGCGTGATCCAATGACCTGTGCGATATAAAGAAAAACCAAATAACAAAATCTTTAGTCTGTCACAAGCTGCCTCGACCAAAGTGTTCTCCATCAAAACAGTGCTGTGATGTTAGCGATACTCGTATATTTCTTGTTTTCTAGTGCAGAAGCTCTTCCTGTGTTTATAAAATCTGGCGTTCAATCGGATTCAGGTCATAATCATCACAATAACATATACGATAAGGTCGCTCAACAAGGATATGCGAGGTACGCTGACGGAGCTGGTTACAATCAAGATAGTGTAAATAAATTTATTAAAGCTCAAGATCATATAAAGTTCGATGAAGCATCGGGAAATAGTAAACACCTTTATGATGAAGGCAAACACAACGATGAGAATTTTAATGCGAATTCGGGAGGGCATGTAGAAGATTTCGGAAAGAAAGCGGCGCATAAAAAAGGACACCATAAATCTGGGTACCGTCACAGCTATCATAAAGACGAAACTGGAGAAAATACAAGCTTCTACGATGATGCTAACGATGAAGGGGATGTATATCAACGTCAGAGCAATAAAGGTAGTTATGGAAGTGCTCAATCCGCTGGTCATAAGGATCATCATCTTGTCAAGCAGGGATACGATGGCAGTTATGGAAAGCACGGTGATCATCATAAAGGTGAAGAAGTTGCTCATAATGCAGCTAATCAGAATGGTTATAATGAAAATAATTACAACGATGGACACGAAGCGGTAGCCCATAAGGACGCAGGTGAACATTATGGGGGTGGAAGAAACTATGTTGAAGCAAATCATATTGAACGTCCTCATTATCACGACTTATCACATTATCCCGATCGACCTCCTTATAACAGAGTGTTGTATAATCCATACTATCCTACCACTAAGAGGACAATCACAATTTACGAAGATCCTCGATATTATAATGATGCTGGGAATTTCGACGGATTACGACATGATAATCACCATGATCCTGTTAATTTGGAATTTAGGAGACCTCTACCGAGGCAGCCATATGATTACTACGATAAACCTCATAATAATGACTATTACTATTATTAGCGACATTAGGCATCTAAAATTAAAATTAAATTTGTGTTTCAAAAAATGACTGCCAAAAATAAATGTTTAATGTCAGTTCATATTGCTTTACTGAGGTTGTGATATGTATAATAGATGCAACAAAAATATTAATTAATCTAAAAGTAAATTTAATGACCTGAATTAACAACATTTTAATTATTTAAATAATTGTAAGAATAAATACATACATGAGAGTATATCTGCTAATTACTGGATAAAGCAATGTTAAAAACGAAGTATTTTTTCCTAAAACCTTTTCACTTTAATAATAAAAGTTTATCATAGTACCGAGTTTACTGTATGGCAGTTTTTAACTGATCCACTTTATCTAATGCCTTTTAATTTATAGGTTGAAAATATAGTATTCTGGTACCTTTATCCCCGACACCAACATTTTAATAATCCGTCTTAATACAATCATTATTTAAGCATAGACATATTGATGGAATTGTGGAACGTTTACAATTTGCAGCACAATCAGGCGCGTAGTAACGGAAAGGTCAAGAATTAATTATTTTTTTTTTAGAAATTAAACGCGAAATTCAAATTTTAAACCCGAAATGTTGTTTACAGATTTCAAGTTTTCTTCCCGGATTTGCGACATTTTTTTACTTTAGTTCTTTAAATTTTGACTTTGAACTTAAATTTTTAATTTCAAACTAGAAATTTCGAAATTTTTTTTACTTCAAGTGTTCACTTAAAACTTGAAATTTGAAGATATCGTTGGAAAGTTCTAAAATTTGTATTAAAATTTTCAGTTTAATATCAAAACTTTAACTTTAGTGTATATCAAAATTTGAAGCAAAATTTTTCTTTACAAATTCTAAAGTTATTTTAATACACACATTTCGACCTAAACTCGATATTTCGACCTAATGAGAACTGTAAACTTAAAAATTTTTATTTACATATCTCAAGTTTCCAACTAAAGTTTTTACTTTTTTTCTTGAAGATTCCGACTCATTTATATCTAATTTAGAGTCAAATTTATTTTAAATCGTAAGTGTAAATTTAAAGTTTTTAAAAGGCGAACTTTTTCTCGAAATTTTGATTTCAAGTTTCCAACTAAAGTTTTTACTTTTTTTCTTGAAGATTCCGACTCATTTATATCTAATTTAGAGTCAAATTTATTTTAAATCGTAAGTGTAAATTTAAAGTTTTTAAAAGGCGAACTTTTTCTCGAAATTTTGATTTTAGAATGAAAATAATTATCCAGAGTTTTTGATGTAAAACTTGAATTTTCGAGAAAACAGTTTTTTAGTTAAAAATTGTTTTCAGTTTTAACCTACACATTTCAACTTTAAGCTGAAAATCCCAAAACATATTTTTTCTCGGAGTCCTCACTTTAATTGTAATTTAAAATGCAAGATACCAAACTTTGGAAAAAAAATGTTTGTCTATAAATTTCGAGTTTTTTTCGCAATTTACTTTTTTTTCAAAAAATTTAAGATTTTTTCTGGGAGTCAAGTTTGAAGTTGAAAGTCGATATATCAATATTCAATATTTTTCTTCCAATATCGACTTTAATTTCAAAAAATCCCTTTCAAATTTGAAATTTAGAAAATGTTTTATTTCAAATTCTTGAAAATGTTTAACAATATTTCAACATTTTTACTCGAAATCAAAATCTTCATTTTTTCGTTATTTCAAATTTTTTAATAGAATTTCTGTTGTAAAGTTTGATTTTCGATGATTGGATTAAAAATTTCAGTTTAAAACCGAAATTGAATTGAAATGTCGAAGTTTTTTTGTCCATATTTCGACCTTATTTTCAAAAACTGCAGTTCATTCTACATATTTATTTTGTCCAGTTTTCAAGATTTTTTCTCGAAAATCCGATTTTTTTTTAAGTATAAAAATATCTCGAATTTTTATCTTTAAACATAAACTCTCGAGGAAACATTTTTTACTTCCAAATTGAAACTTCCATCTCAACGCTTCTACTTTAACCAAGAAATATCGACAATAAATTCAACTCTTCGAATTTAAACTCAAAATCAATATTTATGCATAAAATATTCGCGAATAACTCCTCATTCGCGAAGAAAGTAACATTATTTTCTGCGCGAATAGGAAGCTTTAACTGTAATTTGACTTTGAATTTGTGTTTAAATTTTAAACTTTAAACTATAACTGAAGTGTTTAATTTATTATTATAATTTTAATTTCTAAATTTAACTTTTCGAATAGTTTTAAATTTTAAAACTTTGAATATTGGATTACGTATTTCGATTTCACTACAAAATTCGATGGGAACTCAAAGTTGGATTTTAACTTACGCGATATAAGTATTCATTTCGACAGAAAGCTAACGGATGGGGAAACGTATCAAATTTAGGAAAATCGTTGGGTGCCGGGGGAGCTTTACACATTTCCATCTAGTGGTCCGAGAAATCTAAAATTTCAAAGAAATTGGCTCAAAGAATTTACTTGGCTTGTATATTCTGAAAAGCTAGACGGAGCATTTAGTCATTTTTGCATTTTCTTCACCCCGAAAGAAGTTGGGAAAGGAAACCACACGCATGTTCGATCACTTGTGACACTTCCGTTTCGTTGGTGGAAAGATGCTAAGGAACAATTTCGACTACATCAAGATCTAAATTATTACAAAGCAGCAATAGTATTGGCGCAGAATTTCATTGATGTAAAAGGAAAAAAATGTCGACATAAGTTTGCAGTTAAACACTGTGAAGCAAGCTGAAATTCAACGTAATCGGGACATCCTAAAATCAATCGTTGACACAATTATCTTTATCGGCAGACAAGAGATCGCTTTAATAGGACATCGTGATGATGATCCTATCACATTGCAGACTCCTCTCCATAACGATGGTAACTTCAGATCGTTGTTACGATTTAGGATGAATTCTGGGGACAATATTTTGACCCAACATTTAATTCAAACAGAAACATTGAAAAACCGTATTACAAGTTATACAAGTCCGCAGATTCAAAATGAATCAATTGAGATTTGTGGTAATATAATTCTGGAAAAATTGCAAAAATTAATAAGAGTGAATGCTGCACAATACTTGCAGATGGGACAAAGGATTTTGGCGGCATAGAGCAATACTCATTGTGCTTTCGTTATACCGAGAAATCTGACAATGAAATTATTCTAAGAGAAGATTTTTTAACATTCATTCCCATTGAAGATGCAAGTGGAAGAGGACTTGCAGGTTCTTTGTTAGAAGTTTGTTCAAAATTGAAAATCATGTTAAAGTTCTTGGTTTCTCAATGCTACGATGGCGCAGTTGTGATGAGTGGAGAATGGAATGGTTGTGCTGCAGCAGTGATGGAACAATACCCTTGTGAATTGTATGTTCATTGTGCTAGTCATTCCTTAAATTTAGCCGTTGATGAAGCGTGTTCTGTGCCCCCCTTGCAACCATAAAACGAATAATTTCTTTCTTCAAGCCTTCTGCAAAACGTGAAGCAATTCTGTCAGATATTATCGAAACTTTGGATTGTCCAATAAAAAGGAAAGGCTTGAAAAATTTGTGTGAAACAAGATGGACTGAAAGGCTTCATGCTGTTATGTCTTTCAAAGAAATGTTTGTTCCCATTTATTATAGCTTAGAAAAAAATTCAAAAATGTTGCAATGGTGAAAGTTCTAAAAATGCTTTTAGCTATCAGCAAACTATTAAAAGTGGTGCATTTATTGTGTCCATGATTGTGATTGATGAAATTTTTTCTTTCACTCATCCTTTGTCAGTTTATTTACAAAATAAAACTGTTGATCTCGCTTCTGCAGTTTCAACAGCTGACGATTTGATTACCTTGTCAGGGAAAGTGCTTCATCGAGGTTTAAAAAACTATTTGCTACCGATGTAGAAATAGCTGATGCTATAGGAGTAAAAATAGAAGAACCAGGATCGTGCAACGTCATAAACATCGAGACAATTACAAATCAATCAGAAGAATATTTTCGGAAATGGATTTTTATACCGTTTATCGATCATTTCTACTGTGCATTGAGCGATATATTCGTCAATCACAAACGCACATTTTCAATGATCCAAAATATAATTCCTGACAAGTTAGTGAAACTTGGTTTAAAACTAGGGAATGAAGATGATGAAGCAGTTAACAAAAGAATTTCTGGGATCATTTCTAAAAGTGTTGAAGCACTTTCAGCACAATGGCCAAAAGTCACCACATCAATTATATACGTTGTTTTATTATGGATGCAACGTTGGAAAACAACGGTAGGTCGCCCAAACACATTCATTGATGCGCTGAATTTTTATAATCAAGCACTTTTTTCCAACGTATATAAGTTTTTAAAGATTGGAGCTACTTTAGTTGTAACCATTGCCACCAATGAAAGGAGTTTTTCAACTTTGAGACGTTTGAAAGATTGAATGAGAAACGCAACCGGAGAAAATCGTCTCAACGGTCTTGCTCTTCTAAGCATTCATAGAGAAATTGATGTCACAGCTGAAGAAGTGATCAACAAATTTGCTGAAAAGCGTAGATTTGATTTATAATTTCATGTAAGTTAAATTTCGTTTAGTATAAATTAAATTTTTCTAATACTTTATTCAGATAATCCTTAAATTATCTTAATGTATACAATCATCTCGATTTCCAGGAATTATTTTGTTAAGATTATAAAAACGTAAGCCGGTTGCTGTTGTATCGAAAAAAATTTGGTTTTTAATTGCTTTTGGGAAATTTGTAATTTCCCATTGGAAATCTGTTGTAACAAATCAACAAATATTTCTAATTGTAATCAAATTAATAATTATGAACTTTTGAAATGTGATTGATTCTAAGGTTTTCACTGCATCTAGAGTCTAAAATTTAACGAATACTTTGTCCCCCCCCCCCTAAAAATTTTTCTTACTACACCATTAGTACTGAATTTACTGTTAAAGATTATATGACACTTTTTAACTGATCCACTTTATCCAATACCTTCTAGTTTATAGGCTGAAAATGTAGTACTCAGGTGCCTTTATCCCCAATACCTACATGTCTTAATACGATCATTATTTAAGCATAAACATATTGATGGAATTGTAGAACGTTTACAATTGCAGCACAATATTTTTGAAGCCAACGCCTGAACAGGTTACATTTTGCCAAGATAAGTTTTGTCATGAACTTTTCAACTCACCACTTCCATTTGCCAAAACAGGAAAATGCTTCAAAAATAAAATGAAAAAAAAAAAAATTATGGCCCACCGAAGGCCCACGGTAATAAATAATCTATTAAAAATGGTTTTTTAAGACATTTACCAGTGGCTTGTTAATTTTTTTGTTTTCTGAATAATTTTGGAGTCATGACAATTGATTGTTTTTATTAATAAGTTTTTTTTGGTGGAACGGACTGATCCTTGCTTATCTTTACCAATTGAAATACAAATCTTGTTCTCTGAAACCAAGAAAAATTAAAAAACACAAGAGCAACCTCTGTTGTATTGTTTAATCTTTCTTGGTTTCAAAGAACAAAATTTGTATTTCAATTCAATTTAATAAATGAGTTGTAATGGATACTGCCAATAGAAAACGATCATTTAAAAAAAGAGTGCCCCATGAAGACGTTGGTGGAGTTGTATGGCAGTAAATCCCGTCAAATTACCCTGGATACACCTGTGTGTTCTCAGCGCTCCCCGAGTTAACAAATGACACGCGATTTGCTCCGTAATCGAGCAGGCCTCGAGATAAGTCCGTCACTCTGCGCCACCACAGTTAGGATAATGGCAAGTTTTGCATAAAATTGCCCGAATTTTAAAGTAAGATTAATGATCGAGGATAAAGTATAGTTTTAAAGATGATAATTTTAAGATGAGTTTTGGAGTAATTTTGTTATCATCCACCGTCTCGATTTATTTTCAGCTTGAGAGAAAAATTAAGAATTGTTGTATTTTCTCAATACCTAATGATGCTTTAGATTAGATTAGATTATATATGGGTCGTTTCGTATTTCTCTTCGTCCACTCCGCACCTCGACCTAAGAAGATCTTTTGTGCAAACCCCGATCTATGTAGTTCCCAGGTTCAAACTCTTGTAGAAGTTTATTATGGACCTGGGATTGAGTTTTTCCACATCTGAGGGGTCTAAGGACGTCCATCCAAGTTGGACGTGCCTTTTGCGCGCACGCGCATCGCACTTGCATAGCACATGTTCTGCAGTCTCCGCAACTTCTGCGCAAAAGCGACATAGATCTGACCCATTGTCGTCAGGTTGTACCTCATATGGCAATGTCCTGTTAAGAGGGCGGTTAGGATCCTTAATTCGGATTTGCTGAGTTCTAAGCAGACCTTTGTCTTTTCAAGTGTTCCAGTTATGAATCTTTTCGTCTGCCGTGGTCCTGGATGTGGGAGATTCTTGACTTTGTTTCCCATTTTTTGACCTCTTTGTTGATTTGACTTTTAGAAAAACCAAAAGGCGGTTCAGATCCAAGAAATGATGATGCAGATCCTTCTCTGGCGAGTTGGTCCGCAGCTTCATTTCCTTGTATTCCTTTGTGCCTTGGCACCCACTTAACGCTGATCGTGTTGTGTTTAGCCAGTTGCTTTAACGTTTGTTGACAGTCCCAAACTAGTTTAGATTTGACAAGATAGCTGCCGAGAGCCTTTACTGCCGCTTGGCTGTCAGAGTTCCTTTCAGGCTTCTTCGAAGACACTCGTAGGCGCGAAGTTCTATTGCGTGTATTTCAGTTTGAAAGACAGTTGGGTCTTTTCCCAAGGCTTTAGAAAACCTACAGTTAGGGCCACAGATTCCCACTCCAGTCCCATATGCTGTCTTTGATCCATCTGTAAACCAGATCTGTTTTTCCTCAGGTACTGATTGAGCGTCAGTGTGGCTATCTAAGTCCACCTCAAAGGAATGATCAAATTCGTACCTGGGTTGCATGTAATCAACCGATTTTGCTAAAATCACCGGGCTACATTCCTTGAGGATTCCCATGTGACCAGCGAAGTCTCCTTCTTTAAATTGTTTTAATTGCAGTAATCTTGAGGCTCCTGTCGCGAATATTGTAGGTTACAGATACAATATGCGAAATGGATTGCCTTGGATTCACCTAGTTATTAACAAACTGAAACTGTACATATATTATATAAATAAGTTCGTAATAGAAAATAGTGTGAACACTCTCTTGTATCATGGGTAAAGTAAATTTCTACTATTGTCATTATTATTAGGGTAAAAACCCTCTAAAGTTGATTTAATATAAACACTTTCTGATGCTAGTCATAAGGGAAACACCCTCTAAAGCTGATCATGCCATAAAGGTCCTCTGATTCTAATTATAGGGTTAACACTATGGTCATAAGGGAAACACCCCCTAAAGTTGATCATGCCATAAGTGTACTCTGTTACTGGTTATAGTGTTAACGCCCTCTAAAGCTGATTATACGGCAAGCATTCTCTGATGCTACTCTACAGATGATTATGCTACAGTATCCTCTGATACTACTTATAGGGTTAACACCCTCTAAAGTTGATCATACGATAGTATCCTCTGATACTACTATAAGGTTAACACCCTCTGAAGTTGATTCTGAGGTAAATACCTCCTGGAGCTAATTAGAGGGTAAACACTCTCTCACAATTATATCTAAAGTACTTCCTTTCTCTTATATCTCTACACAAACACCTTCTACCTTTAAAACTGGGTAAACACTCTCATTAGTGGCTTCCAACCTCCCTTTACAGCCACCCCTAAACGCACAGCTATTCTCAACTCATTATCTTTATTTTACTAATTTTCATCAACCCTTACACTCTCTGATAATTACAAGCTTAGACATATCAAAAACTTACCAACAATACTTCTTAATTAGGTCACTATCCAAAAAGACCACTTTGTTCTCTAGGGACTTTTTATTTCCTCTTCATTTATTTGCTCCGGGAATTCCTCTACCTTAGAAGCAGACTTTCTCTATGCTCCACCTGCAGTGTTGCCAACAGAAGATTATTCAAATTCAAATAATCGGAACATTCATGGGATTTGCGACTATTCGCGACAGCTCCTTTGATCGCTTCCCTCTTCACTAAAAGGTGCAGAGGAGTTAGACCTAGCATTGCCTCCATTGCTTCTGTTGGGCAGATTGCGCCTGTTATGCCCAGATATGCATACCTTTGAACTATGTTCAGTTGGTTTTGTGCTGTCTTTTTCATTATTTTTGACCACCATACTAAAGAAGCGTATGTGATCAGAAGTGTAATTATCATCCTATATGACCAATAGATCATTTTCGGTTTCAGACCCCAGGTTTTGCTGAACAATTTGCGGCATGTCCAGAACGCTGTCGTGGCTCGCTTGATTATTCTAGTCAAATGAGGATTCCAGGTAAGCTTTTGGTCTAGGACTATTCCTAGATATTTAGTCTCACTTGAGAAGTTGAGTTGAACTCCATTCAGAGTGGGAGCTGTTAGATTAAGCTTCCTTCTCTTCGTGAAAGGAATTATAATTGTTTTATTTGGGTTTACATTTAACCCTCGGTTTGAACACCAGTTGTTAATGGTGTTCAGGACTTTTTGCATTAAATCCGACAGGATTTTATCGTTTTTGCCCCTGATAATGACAGTAATATCATCTGCATAACCTATTGCTCCAACGCCCGAGTAATACAGTATATTTAGGGGGGTCATCAACCACGATGGACCACAGAAGTGGAGATAAAACACCTCCTTGGGGACAACCCCTTGCTGCGCTCACTGTGACTGAACAACTGCCTAAGGTTGCTTTGATCCTCCTACCATCTAACATGGAGACAATCCAGTCGATGGTAGGTTTCTCAAAATCTTTTTTGATAGCTGCTGCTTTTATGGATTCATATGAGGTGTTATCAAAAGCACCCTCTATGTCTATAAATCCACAAAGAGCTATTTCTTTGTTTGAGGGTGCACTTTCTATCTTTTTGACAAGATTGTGTAAGGCTGTCTCTGTGGATTTGCCTCCTTGATAGGCAAATTGATTATCATGAAGCGGATTCTTTGACAGTACTTCGCTTCTAATGTGTTGGTTCATAATTTTCTCCATTGTTTTAAGGAGAAATGACGTTAGACTAATGGGACTATTTGATTTAGGCTGCGCAGACGGTCGTTTGCCTGCCTTTGGTATATAAACCACATTTACGTCTCTCCAGCTTATTGGAATGTAGGTTAACGTGTAACTAGCTTTGAAAATTGTAGCTAGTGGATTTATTAGTTCCATTATGCCGTGTTGTAGTAGAACTGGGAAGATTTTATCTTCTCCTGGTGATTTATAGGGCTCGAAGGAATCCACCGCCCATTTTATCTTATTTTTTGTAAATATTTTCCCCGCCAGGCTTTTTACTCGATTGTAGGCGCGTAAATGGCCCTCAGCAAACGCAGCACTGTTGTGGGTATTTCCAATTTCTAAAGATCCCGGAAAGTAAGTTCGCATAAGCAAACTTACACTTTCCAGGCAGTTCTTGGTGTAACTTCCGTCTTGGTGTTGGAAAAGTCCTATTCCATTGGATCTTTGGATAGGATTTTCTGGAGTCGCATTGACTGGGGCACTTCTGTAATCCCCTCAGAAAAGCTTCTCTAATGATGCTTTAAATTGTATCAAATGTTTAATTCATTGTAGTTAAATTTCAAAGGCACTCAAGCACGTAAATCTTTGAATATTAGTTAAATGTCGTGACTTAAAGCTGTTAGCACAGAACGGTCAACCGGATGTCGCTTTAAAAACAGGAGGACGTCGGCTTAGGTCCGGAAGATCCTTACTTGAGATTTAAGCTGGCTGCTACACTATGCATATTTAATTTCACGCCAGCCCGACGACCCCCACAAAACAGACTTTTGCTATTAAAACGTAAATTAGTAAAATATCGAATATCAGACTTGTTTTTTAAAATAAGCCACAGTAATCTTTTAAACGGGGCATCGAACCACTATTTTTTTCGTCCCAGTTTTCGGTTTTCGTTCCGGAAGAAAAATCATATCGGTTCCGTTCCGACAAAAATAGCGGTTTTTGGGGGACTTATTTTTGAATTTTTTAAAAGTTTTTATTTAAACTGATTTTCTAACATAATTCAGAAAATGCTCTCTATCTTTTTTTAAATATTACAGCATATAACTACGCTGGTAATGTTTAACATTTGAAGAAAATATTTCTACGATTTTTCGAGTTTAAAAATTTCACACTGAAACTCTGGATTCTGGGTTCATTTTGAGTAGAAACTTCAAAAAAACCTCGACCTTTATAAAAATATAAAACATGTTGATGTGACATTTTAATTTCGTTTTCTATGAGTCGGTGAGTGTAGATATTTATTTAAAAGTTCAGCTACAATGTAGTTTTATTTTTATTTAGCAATTTTCATAGCGCTCGGAAGATTTTGAACTTATCCCTAAGCTGACAAATTCCACTTACATTTCAGGCCTGCGTAGTTTTTTTGTAAGTTTAATCCACTCGCAAAGAGTAATCCCATTATGCCTCCAAAGCACTGCGAGTAGGATGCGGAAACAAGGATAGATGGTGACGAACCACCTTCTTAAGCAAGGATAGGTTGTAATTTTTAAGGAAAATTCCTTTCGGTAATGAGTTCCACAGCTTGGAAGTTCTATAGAAAAAAAAATCTCCGTAGACAGAAGTCCTCACTGTCAAGCTGGACAGCACAGGAATTTGCTGTCTCCGTCTTGTAAGCCTCAAGCATCTTGCCCTTGGGGGGATCAATCCTATTAGTATCTGCGAGCATCTTCCATAATATAATGTAAAAAAGGGGCAAAAAAGTGAGTAAACGGAAGGAATCTGGTGAAAATTGTTTATTTCAAGATGATTACTTCTAAAATTAACAGGTCAAACATTTCCATTTCCCAATTTTTAATAGGAGCATATTCCCAGTTGCGAAAATGTACTCTTTCCATGTAAAAAAAAATTAAGCAGTCTTGAAACTGCTGTCAGAAGTGAAAACTATCTAAAATAGTTCAACGTGCCAAAAGCTTTCACTTCAAAAAATTGATAGATCCATTAATTTTTATTACATTATAAGGTTAGCAAGAAAGACCAAACTAATTTGAAAATAATTTAAGTAGTTGATGTTTTTAACCCTTACTTACCTTCTAAACCTCCTGCGACGATTCGAATTGGGCCCATAACGTACATGCGCAAACACCAGATTTTTTTTCGAAAGTTCACTGTCTTTCAAAATTGATAAATTTCAGTTTTTGCAATTATTTCAACTTCAAGCAAAAAGCTAATCAAAAATACTTTACAAAATTATTAAATGTCAAAATTAAAAAAAAAATCGTACTTTTCAGAAAAATCGAATACTTCAGAAAAGCGAAAAAAATGTTGTCAGAAAGTCGTTACTTCGAGAAAAATTCGAATTATTTTAGGAAAGTTCACGTTTTGAAAATTTTCAGCACGCAAATTTCAAATCGTTTTTCAAAGATACAAAATAGTCGAAATTTTAAGAGAAAATACAAAATTTAAAAAACACCTCACATGTTTTTCAAGAATAAATTGAAATTTTCGAAAAGAATCAAAATGTTGAATCGAAATTTTTAAAATAAATAAAATGTTCAAAAAAAGCGGAAATTTTGAAACAGGAAATTTTCAAAATACGTTAAAATTTTGCGAAAAAGTCGAAATTTTAAAACAGAAATTCTCAGAATAAATACAATTTTGAAAAAGAGCCAACATTTTGAGAAAAAAAAAGGAAATTTTGAAAAAAAAAAGTGTAATTTTGAAAAAATGGAAATTGTAAATATCGAAATTTCACAACAAAAATCTTCATCCAAAAATCTGGAAAGGAGTGGATATTTTCTAAAGTTTTTTTTTTAATTCAAAATTTTTAAAAAAGCAAAATTCTTTAAATAATTGTGAACATTTTTAAAAAATTCGAGCATTTTCTAAAATAGTAACAATTTTAAAAAAGGCTGAGAATTGCAGTGCGTTTAATTTTCAAAAAAAGTCGAAATATTCAAAAAAATTGGAAAGGTCCAGAAAAAGAAGAAAAATAAAATTTTTGCAATAGAAATTAAGTAAAAAAGCCGAAATTTTCAAATAAATCTAAATTTAGAAAAAAAGTTCATTTTGAAAATCAGTTTTTTTTACAAAAGCGAAATTTAAAAAAATGATTTTTTCCTACCTAGAAAACGCCTTTAAGGCAAAGCTTAAAATAGTGTGACATGTTAAGGTATTAAAGTTTAAATTTCAAAAAGAACAAGCCAACATTTTGAGGAGTATAAAATTTTCTGAGAAAATGTTCGAAAAAAATCTAAATTTGATAACAAAGACTTCCACGGCCAGAGTCAGTACAGGATATACTTCTTCTGGGATTGGACCGTGTCAAAGAACTACTAAAAGTGTTCAAAGAACACTTTTAGTAGTTCTCCCGGAGGAAGTATATCCTGTACTAAAATCTAAATTTATTAACAGAAATTATGAAACAAACACCAATCTTGTTTTTAAATAATTTTCTTCGAATTCTGGGTGTAAACTAAAATTGAAACTAAAACTAGAATTTCATTTTTGTAGACTTTAGCGTTTGTTCAAAATTTGAATTTATCAAAATTCGTAGGGAGTTTTTAGGCTTGAAACTTTTAAAATTAAAAATGTTGATGTATTAAAAACATTCAAAACCTCAAATTTAACTCCAAAATGTTGAGGTTTTTATCTAGTTTACAAATGAAATTACAAATTTTCAACTTTTTCTAAAAATGTTATGAACTTATTGCATATGAACTACAAAATTACTTAAAATGTTGAATTTTTCCAAAAACTTTTTTAAAATGTTGATTTTAAACTCCAAATCTACGCTTTTTAGAAATGCTAATCAGATTTTTAAATATTTAGACTTCAATCATAAAAAATGCCATTGACTCATGAATATTTTTCCTTATATGACAGAATATCTTCTATCCAATACATTGATAAATTGCATTTATCGATATATTTATTTCCATAAATTCTAGTATCGATATGTACTGCTCGATATATTGTTCGATATATCAAACAGTGAAGTCCGTTTATAATGAACTTGAAGGGGAATGGATAACTGGTCATAATAAGCGAATTACGAAAGTACATTGAAGTTCACATTTAAATTCAAATGTTTTACTGTGTTTACGTCATTCAAAACGGTTGGTAACTATAAATGGAATCATAATAAGCGGATTTCACTGTATGTTTTCTGCCATCCCTAGTTGCGTTGGTTTTCAACGCCTAATACAGAGTAAACAACCTAAATTATATTCCAGTTATAATTCTCAATCTAAAGAAAACATAGCATTGCCTAGTGATCCAATAAGCCAACTTTTTTATGACAGTGTGTTTTTGATAACTTTTAATACGTAATTCAAATTTAATTTAAAGGTACACATCTGAGAAATATTTTATTCCTTAATATTAACGATAAAATTTCTTTTAACAATTTAAATTAACAAATAAATGCAATAAATTTATATATAAAATCGTTTATATACACCTGCTCTATCCCTATAAAGTCCCTTAATCACAAGTTTAATTTTTAAATATCAGGCCACAAACATTACAAAGAAAATAAAGAAAAATATTAATACAGCAAATATCTTTATCATAAGCCACCTATTTGATGTGACTGATTGAAAATATTTCAAAATTTGCGCATGAGCAGCTTCAATATTTAATTCGGCATCGCCTACATTAGTGTCGATTCGTTCTACCATTTCTTCTTGCTCTTTTACCATGTGAGCCAGTTGTTGAAATATACCACCTAACTCCACTATGGTAGATTCTATATTTTGCATCGTTTCCGCTCTCTCTTGCAGATAGTTATCCGTTTGGTCATACATGAGCGCGGCCTGCATTTGATTACGTTGCGGTATTAGGGCCGAATTTTCCAAATTAATACTAACACTGTCCTGCTCTTGCAATAACAAACTTCCTAAAAATAATAATTAGTTGTTATTAATAGCGAAAAAATGAAAACAATTCATAAAAAACTACTTGTCTTTATTGTGAGATTTGCACAGCGACAGTTTCAATAAGAGAGGATAATAAAAATACAAATACCACATGTGGCAAATCTCCAGTAGTCTAAAGTAAACTCATATTGTTTTTGATTTAATATCCTTAACATACCCTGTGTCACTGTTGAAGTTGGAGGTGGGAAACCACCAGGTGAAAACTGCTCACGTCTACTTTTCTGCTGTTTTAAATTTTCAGTTCTTACTTCTAAAATTTGTTTAAAATCCGTCGACATGGTCGCTAGCTTCGATTGTAAAGCCAAAACTACATTACTAGAATGCGATTGAAGATGTTTTCCACTGGTAGTGTGCCTTTGCCGCTTTGATACATCTTGAAGATGAGCTATTTGTTGATTCAAATTATTTAAATCTCCTTTAATAATGTAAGTCAGTTCTTGAATTTCCGTAGATCGATCATCAAACAAAGACTTCTTTTTTGCCACTAAAATTAACACAGACCACCATTAACTACCTGCGAATACTTCCTGAGAAAATTATGGCAACTTCGGTGATCCATATTGAATTTCATCACTTTCCAATTCATCGATATTTTCTGAGTAATTTGATTTGGTGAATTTTGCTTCACAAGATGCAAACGTTTTAAGAAGAAGATAAGAAAAAGTTCATAAGAAACTTTCCAGTTTTTTATGAACGTTTTCGGTTGCAACTAACAATTGGAGAATTAATTATTTGCATGAAAATCAAAATGGTCATGTGAATTAAATTTAATTTTAATCAGGATAAAAAATGTTCATTTTTATTTTTGAGAGATAGAATAAAGAAGTAAAATAAATTATAAAACTACTCGGTGTTGGTGCTCAATGCAAATATTGAATAGAAGATCATAAACAACTCAAAATTTTAAGTTACAACCGAAATTACAATTTTTCATTTACAACAATTTCTATTCTGTAAATTCTAGGACAAAAAGTTGACAACTTGGAATTTAAGCGAAAATTTAGGAAAAAATGTGGACAAAATATCGATTTTTTTTTCCCAGCCTGTATAAACAAGTATGAAACTTCTTAGTCAGTAATAAGATATTTTTTTGTGAAACGGACTGATCCTTGGTTAACTTCAAAACCTAAAATACAAATCTTGTCCCCTGAAACCAAGAAATTAAAAAACATAACAGAAGTTGCTCTAACGCGTTTCAGTATCTCTCTGAAGATGATAGCTTGGCTATCGAAACGCATTAGAGCAACCTCTGTTGTTTTTTAATCTTTCTTGGTTTCAGGGGACAAGATTTGTATTTCAATTTTTTAGTAAAAAGATAATAAATTACCAAGTTACTTACACAAAGTTAGTTTTTCTAATTTAGCATAAGAATTGGCAATATTTCTTCCAATGTTCCTAGCTATTAACATAAACTCCGAATGACTCTGTATAGCTTTCGATTTTCTCGGATCTCTAACTGATATTGCCTTAGAAATATTTCGACCCTGTAACGTTTGTATAGTATTTACAAATTCACTAGTTCTATCCCTTGCAGTCATGACGACAGGTTCTGGTTCAGTGTAATCTTCCTCTAAGTAATAATCACTTTGAACATTATTTGGAAACGTCTCGTTTAAATCATTAAACTTGTTACTTTGGGTATAAGCGTAATCGATCTTGGTTTCTGTTTCTGAGCCCGTACGACGTCTTCTGGGTAGCATTGCATAGTTAAACGGGGCATCCAGTGAAACTAATTTTCGTTAAAAATTATTGCACATACATTTTCACACTTTCAACCGATTGAGGTAAACTGTGTGGAGATACAGAATTTCTTCAAAGCCAAAAAACCCAGTCAAAGAAGTTGACTCACATTAAAATATGTTACAAGTTACAAATTAATTAAATCTCTAGAATACACGTCCAACTAAATTGACAGATTGAAAGTTAAAGGCAGATCACAAAACATGACAGAATCTAAACAAGTTAGGCAACTTAAATAAACAATTTATTTCATCGTTTTATTAGTAGACAACATACTTAGTATCAATTTTGTAATTTTTTTGCTGTAATATATACGTAGTTAATAGGTTTGTTAAAAATTTTCTTAGGGAATAACTAGTTAAATTAATTTAATTTAATTATTTACATTGTCATGTTGGCGAAGCTAACAAGTGACAAGTGAAACGTCAACTAGACACGTAGTTAACTGTCAAAACTTTGTTTTGAAATTTCCACCTTAGAAAATTTCGTCTGTTTTGCTGAAACTCGCAAGTATGTCTACGCTAAGGCAAAGGCAAATTAGTGAGGTTTTGAAAACATCGAAGTATTTTAATGCTGATTTTGATTCACGTTTTAGGTGCTATAAAGCAAATGCTGAACCTGAACCAGCAAAATCAAACAAAGTTGACCAACTCGGAACCTGTGTGGAAAATATTAATTTACGACAAAGTAGGTCAGGATATTATTTCGCCCCTAATATCAGTCAAGGAGTTGAGGGAGATTGGGGTTACTCTTTTTGTGTAAGCAAATATCGTGATCCGTGCACCTTTGGTGGATAAAAATATGTCAATGTTACCGGACTATATGTGAAACCGTTCTGACTTGCAAACAATTATTAGTTAATTAGGCTTAATTATAATTTAAACATTGAACTTGTTAAGTCTGCTATCATTTGGGTCTGTTCTTTTTAGTTATATGAGTGATCATATGTTGCGTTTCGAACAGGATTGTCCCATTTTAGATAGTCGTCTGCATGTCGCCTTCAAACACATCGATAACCAACAATTTTATGTAATAATAAAGAAGTGAAAAGTTGGACGTGAAGGTCATATAGTGTATAATGTTATAAAAACTGTCCCACATTGTCTAACTACAGACTTCAAGGGCCTTATTGTGAACATAATCCTGAAGTTGATGTGGACATTTTAATATTTTTTAAAATTCAATCCATTATTTAAATTTCAACTCTAACCCCGAAGTTTAAAGTTAAGAGTTGATATTTTAGAAATTAATTTTCAGCATCAAATTGAGAGGACTAGATTTGTATTTCAATCAAATTAAAATTTGAAGTTTTTTACTTTTGTTGAATTTTCAACTTTAATGTTGAAACTTTGACTATAATCTTGAAATCACTTCAGTATTGCCGTAAAAAAACAATATTCCTCATTTAAGTCTAAAATTTTGAGATAATCTCGGTATTTCCCAAAAAAAAGCCAAAATTTCAAATTAAGTCGAAAAAATGAAAATTCAAATTAAGTCAAAAAGAGGAAAATTCCAAATTGAATCGTCAACTTTAAATTCAGATTGTCAGCGTCATTCCTGGAGTACTGAACATAAGGTCTAAATTTTGTGAGCAAAGACGAAATGTTGAGGTTGAAGCTGAAAGTTTCAAATTTAGACTTTTGTGTGAAACCTCAACTTGAAATTTCAAAACCAAATTTGGGAACAAGAAATTTAATGAAATGTGGGAACTATTTTAGGGAGAGTAAAAATTGCAAATTTGAACATGGAATGTTTAGCAAATTTTTCAATTA
>CM053326.1:48386778-48540974 GCA_028583605.1 Dastarcus helophoroides | reverse complement strand
TGATATTATATAGTAGCTCCACTTTTTTAAACTATGATTAATTTTTTATTGTTTAAGAGCACTGATACTATAGTTGTTAAATTTGATAGTCATTTTTATTATATTATTTTATGTCAGTTAATTTGTTATATAATTAGCATTTGCCATTTTTATTATTGAATTTAGGTTTTTTCACATAACATAAATATTCTATATTAGTACCTATTTTGATTGGTTAATATATTACTTGTGTCTTTCAATTTTTTTTTCCCTTTTTAAAGCTTTCCTATTGTCAGCCAAGAATCTTATATTTTTGTTTAACATCTTAACGACAGCAGCTATATATCAGTATCATTACTTTGGGACGTTTCACAAGTTCTGAACTTTATTAAAGTAGTAATGTCGACACTGCTAGAGTCAAAACCACATCAAAAGTATACATGGTCTCGTTTGATTAACATAGTATTTAAACTAGGCAACGTTGAGAGGAAATAAAACAAGGGAATTTTAATGACCAAATAATGTCATCATCAAAATCATTATGTCACAATAAAGATACTTTTTATTGAAAAAGTATGAGTTTCTTAAAAAAACATTCGAGAACGAGCTACAGTAGATTGAATTTACAAATTAAGGAGCAATCCTGAAAAATTTGTCACATAACTTTAAAACGGAAGTAAACGACGGTAATTCCTTAGGTAAATATAGAATAAATCGACCAATGAGTTAATTTATTGTGGGTTACACGTACAATATTTACGAATATTGGGAAAATTCGTGCATCGCGAATTGGGGCAGATATCTCCTACGCGGGGACGATCGTTGGAGCCTAGATAGCAACTGTAGGTCAAATAAGAAGATTCATTTTGTTAAATAAAATTATCATCTAAAACTATCGATATTTTTGGAAAAATTTATTGATATAATCGATTTTGGTGGAACGGAATGGTCCTTGGTTATCAAAAATTGAAATACAAATCTTGTCCCCTGAAACCAAGAAAGATTAAAAAAAACACAACAGAGATTGCTCTAACGCGTTTCGATGGCCAACTATCATCTTCAGAGAAACGCGTATTCCTCTGAAGATAATAGCTTGGCTATCAAAATGTGTAAGAGCAACCTCTGTTGTGTTTTTAATTTTTCTTGGTTTCAGGGAACAAGATTTGTATTCAAATTTTTAGATATTATCGATGGTACTAACTATCGATGTATGGTGAACACTACCACAGAAGAGTACTTGATCCCTCTCCCGTCCCATGCGGCATATAACCCAGTGAAATTATACAGTACATTCAACTGGCAAATTTTTTTTTGTAAATTAGGTCTTAATTTTTAAAAAATGATGCCCCACCTTGAAAAAAAATGTTTGGTTACATCCATGCTATATGAAGGAAGGGCCCCATAAGATTGGCTTAGCCAGAGTTCCACAAAAGCTTAATCTAATTCGGCTACAAATAATTTAAAATCAGATGTACTGAATACTTCATAACTAAAAAGAGGAAATGGGACTAGACATAAACGCAAAATAAATTTATAATTTAATGAATTAAATCATTTAATGAAATGCTATTGAAATGAAAGAGATGAATGACGATGCGAATATTATTATTAAAATATAAAATAATATGGCTTAATTATATTAAAAAATATACTTTATAAATTAACAAAATATGTACATAAAAATGTTTTAATTATAAACTATTTACTCTCAACACCTAAATTCTTTATGTGTTCTTCTAGTAACGAAGCTAAATATTTCCTTTTAAATCTTAACGATTCGTTTATGATTAATCTGATCAACGTTATTTGTACATCCACATCACCTTTAATGGTCTTTATATTTTCAAACAATTCTGTAAAATTTTTGCCTGGTCTTCTTACTAATTTATTGAGAGTTTTTCTCAGTTCGAAATTATCAGCTTCAATCTGTTCATTATCCTCATTTGGAGCACAAATCTGTAAATATTCAAATCTCATGATCAAATTTTAACATGGAAAATAAATACACACCTCTTGTTTTACTTCCGGTGGATTATAATTCAAAGAATTCCGATCATTTTCGACGGCACTATTAGCTTTTTTAAGGATTTGGGAAATTTGCTTGTCGTCATTTAATGATGAACTCAAATATAAATCATTCACCGAATTAACAGTATTTGATTCTGAAGTGCCAGCGTAACTGTACGAAACAGTATTCGTCCGACCACTAGAAAAACTAACATCACCAACACTATAGCAAGGTGGATCGAGGGGTGGGGACGGAGATCTCGATCGTTCGCTTGAAGCTGGCGAATCGAAACCATTCTCTATTATGGAAGGTCGTTCGTCAAAGCTCGGAATTTCTTTTTCAATCGAACTCAACCTGAAAAGTGATGTTTTATTTCTGTCGTTATAACATAACAATTATCAAACCAAGGAATAGGAGACGGAGAAGGTGACTTGAATTGGCGAACTTAAAGGGGAATTTCCACCTTCTGGCCTCCTAATTGAAAAATTTTTAGGTAAAGGTCCGCGTTTTCTTTTAAATGGCAGTCTTGTGTTGTTGTCGGTATTGGGATTAGGTCTCTTAGTTACTCTATTAGAGCCGGGAGTGCCAACCAGATCTATATCAGCTTCATCAACCTGAAATGCCCACAATTAAGAAGAAATGTAGAAGAGGCACAGTCAATTATACCATCATCCTTTTATCGATTTTAAATGGATTTCCGAACATATGTTGCCTGACTGGAGCAGATTCGATTTCTCGAAGTTGTGGTGTTTGTCTTTTAAGGTATTCCTGATAGTTACCCATTTGTGATATGGGTAAAGAATGTGAACTATCTTGATCATGTGAAATCCAGTCAGATTGTAGAAAATTATTTCGCATTCGAACAACCTGTTGTATAAGACGATTTCTCGGTATGTCGAAGGGATTTTTGAAACTAACAGTTTGTCTCTCTTTATCTAAAGTACAAACAAATAAGTTTCCTTGTTCCATAATTTGATCTTTCTGGGAACTAAATTTATCCATGAGTAAAGGATGACTAATTAGATCTTTTTTCAGAGCAACTTTGGGCACTACTCTGAATTGCTCCGATGAATGGAAGTTACCTTTAGCGCCATTATTCTAAAATTATAGAAAATGAAATTGGCACACTTCAAATTGCAAGGTGCAATTTTCTTACGCTAGTTTGTCGCTGTAGAATTTCATTACAAAGTTTGTCATATTCCGCTTTGGCCATATTTTTTAACCGCTTCAAATAATTGGAAACTGTGAAACTCAGCGAATTTTCTGAATTTTCTGGTATGAGAGTTTGTGCAAGTGCTTGTGGTGTTCCTAAAATAAATACGTTAGCAATTAAACACATACCCGTTTTGGCTTAGACCAGCAGAAGATATATACTACCGACAGTAACCAACATGCAGCGAAAAGCAAGAGTAATATCAGTTGGTATAACTGTTATCAACAGCGCTGTCTTGGTTGTTAGTCGATGTAAGTTTAAAACTGAGTTTTAGGGTGCTCATATACAAAGTATTGCACTGTGTTTTAATGGAACGCCCGCTATATTATAGCATTATCACATCAAGATGAGGGCGGGTTATTGAAATTTCCATTTTTACTTCAAAAATTGCAATCTTACCCATTCTAGTCAATGCTCTTCTCAACGGGAGTGCATAGTAAGCTGGCAAGGTACGCATATAGTTCTGAAACTGTGTTCGCCATTCCGGTGTAGGTTTCCACCTATGTATCTAAAAGTCTCGTAAATAAAACGAAATATTTTTTGCATTTAAATACATACCTTTGACAACTCGTCAAGTAGTGGAAGCAAAACTGGATAATTATAAGGCATTACAAAAAGGTTGACACAACTTAAATTTGTACTTGCTTTTAAATAACCGAATGGATGACCAACTTCTGAATTTTTGTAACTATTGGCGACAAAAACCTAAAGCACAATGTTTTAAAAAACAATAATCAAGGGTATCATAGTTAAATACCTGCCAACAAGTTTTCGGTTGTTTGCGAGATAAGATGTATTGAGTCAAGGGAGAAGGTTCTAATTCATATTTATCAAAAGGAAGATTTTCAATTACCAACTGGTTCCGAACTGGTACAAGTAAATTTAACATTTGGATGCGCAGAACGTGGATGTAAAGCAGAAGCCGTGACCTCCGGCCAAAATGATTCCGGAATAGGCCAGAAACCTAAAAAAAGTACCAACTGTGTAAAAAACTGTGCAAAAATAATCATTCATAAAATATTCAAGAGAACCATTACTTACCTACACAATAAGATTTCTGGGTTGTTTTTGGAACATAAATCATTTTTCTACAATTATGCCATGAAGTAGATGCAGGCGTTTGGGGTGCCTTTTCATTTGTATTGTTAGCTTCTAGAGGATATTCCCCATCTCTGCTCGAACCATTTTCTTCTTCGCTTTTCTCAAACTGTGGAGGGGGCGGATCGGGTCCAATTTTTTCAAAATTTATCACTACTCCGTTCTGGACCTACACAATAAATGATAAAAATGTGAAGCGCCAATATTGTTTTTTTTTACCTTTTGTACTAAACTGTCTATGCACTGATTAAGCATACGATGTGAAGTAATGCAATAAGATCTTCCTCCAGTTACTTCGCACATAGCATCAATAGGGCTGCCATCACTAGGTACCAAACCGGTGTCTCTTTCGATAGCAGGAGTTCCACTCAGTCGCAATACCAGAGCAAATAATCTTTGATCCCATCTAAATGGTTCCCTAGTTAATTCGGAGCCAGGTATGGGTGAATGCATTGGTAAATTAAATTCCTCATGCACACCATTAACTAAAATATTTTGAATTTGTTTAAATTCGCATAAATGGTTAAGTTATACATACCAGTGGTTAATTTCCCACCGTCAGTAATAAGAACTATAACGGATGTCTCTAGAAAAAATGGACATCGACCTTGACCATATGTATCAATTCCTGATGTCATTCTGTTGATATTCAAAATATCAAATGCTTGTTTTACTGCAACACCCATGGTTGTCATTGAATAACATTGCAAATTTTTTAATTCATTCATAAAAGTGGATAAATTTTCTTTCCATCCTGTAATTGGGGTAAATGGTTCAAGTACATTAAAAGAATTAATTTGCATTTTAGTGGTATGTATTCAAATGAGTATTTAAAAAAAAATGACCATGTTTTTAAAACAGACTAAAAATTAAATTACTCCTAGTCGCATAGAGATTAATAATTTTTTTTTAGATTTCTGTCTACAGAGGCTCTTTCTTTTATAGAACTTCCAAGCTATGGAACTCGTTACCAAACGGAATTTTCCCCAAAAAATAAAACTTTCTTGTTTAAGAAGGCGGTTCATCGCCATCTATCCTTGTTTCCACATCCTACTCACGGTGCTTTGAAGGCATAATAGGATTATCCTTTGCGAGTGGATTGAACGTAAAAAAAGCCCATTTAGATTGTCTGAAAGTGTAACTATAAATGGAAAAGCGTGGGGCGCATGCAATAGATAACTAGTGTCAAGTCAGTCACTAACAAGTCTGATTTGTTATCTGCTGCGTTTTAAATATTAGATCTTTTCGTAACTGTTAAAAATTTATAATCATAAATTTTCAGGACGATTGTATGTGGGGTTAGGAATTTTTGTGGAATGATAAATTTGTCTTTGTCTTGGATTTTATCAAAGAAAATAATTTTCCAAAGGAGTTTCTTTTATTTTAGAAAATTCTAACCTCTTTGCATAAATAAGACGTCAAAGTGACACTTGACATGTCAACCAAAACAATCGATTAGTAATCAGATGCCTTTTTTATCTACAGAAAAATGACTTTTTCATTCGAACCCCCAATAACTGCAACTACAAATTATGTACCTTTAGAAACTTTTGAAAATAGAAAACAATGTTACATTAGGTATAAATTATTACATTTTAATAACATTTGCAAGCCTAAAACTAGAAATATCAATACATTTTTGGAAATATTAAAACATATGATCTCTTTGAACAATCAAAAAGATACTGAAAACGAGACTAAAGTTTATTTGAAAGGCGTTTTAGTTGAAAAAATGATTAGGAATATTTTTTTCTTCAATATTTTTGAATAAATGGGTGAATTACCTGCTTTAATATTGTTTGGAGTTTCCTCAAAAGTTAAGAGCATATACCTATCAATTCTACTATCAATACTTCTTTGCCTTATTTTTACGAAAGTTTCAACAGCTGATTTGGCAACATCCAAAATAGTAGTACGGCCTCCAATGTAGGTCCTAAAACATTCAATTATAATTTATAACCTATGAATATCAACAAAAAGATCTACCTTTGAAACATGGAAGCCGACGTGTCTATTAAAAATACAATTATAGTCATTTTCAAGGTAAATATGGAGCGTCTAATACTATGAAACCATTAAAATCACCATATCTTAGCCAAACTACACTCCTGCATGTCTAAAGAGCAATCAGAATTAATTGTCAAAGTCAAATGTCCGTTGTCCGGTCCAGTGTTGCCAGCGGTTTGATACCAAATGTCGCTACCCTGTATTTAATCTATGACCCTTTCTCTATGATGCTACCGGACGCGTGCCTACCAGACCTTTAAAATTCCGCTACCGGCCGCTACCCAAAGCAAAAAGGGTAAAAAATTCTACAAATAGCCTGACTTTAAAGGATAAATACCTTCAGAGAGTAATTAAAAGCAAGGATATAAAAAACCTTTCGTTTACCTTTAAAATAAAGATCGCTAACACAAATTAAAAAAAATTCTCATACTAGCTGAGAGCTATTTTGAATTATTAAATGGCCTTAAAGACGTCGAATAACATAGTTTCTTAGGGGACATACATATTTTTCTACAAGAAAAATAAAAATTAAGTTTTCTAAACATTACTGCAATGATTGTGATTAACCATCTACACGTAAAATTGTTATTAACTACTCTGTCAGATGGCGCAATTAAATAAATCTTTGTGTAAGTTACTCAACAACCAGTTTGTCTATTGTTGACTTGGGTTTTGAAAATAAAATGTAAAAATTTGGGCCCCTCAAAATTTCGCTACTTTTTGTTCAATTTATCCTCGTCGCCGCTGCGTCGCCGAATGCTTCAAATGTCGCTACCAATAGCGAAATTCCGCTACCACTGGCAACAGCGTCCGAGTCTATTTCTTACACTTTCTATGGAAGTAAAATATATATGTTTTGTGGTAAAAAGTTTCTATGGCACGTGAACCATTCGAAGAACTTCACGTTTCTAAAAATTTATGAGGCAGTTACTATTTAACAAACTGATAAAAAATATTAAAATTAAATAAAAATTAATAATCTCACATTGCTATTTATTTATTTTTTATAGAAATAATAGGAACGACCTTAACTTTGCATTTTTAGTAGTTAACTCGCTTAGTAGCCTAATGAATTAATAGGTTTTCTGAACCACAATAAATGACGGATAGAGGACATGTCACTGTCATTTTTGCAATTGCAAAACAAGTAATATGGTGGAAATGGAAGGCTATTGTGTAAACTTCAAAATAAAAAAGTAACATATTGTTTAAATGAATAGAAGTAATATACTAAACCAGTAACTAGTCCCAAAGATTTTAAAATTTGTGATGTCCTAGTTTTTATAGTATTAGAAATCATATAACCAAAACTTTAAAAAAATGAGCAAATTTGCTGATTATTTTGTTATAAGTGGTTTAGATCTGAATTCTGGCTTAGAGACTGATCATTTCTCAGGTACACAACATATTAGAAGAGATTAATAAATAAATAATGGTTTGTTTTGCAGAGGATCATTCGCACATTTCTCCTTTAGAAAGATCCTACAAAAACAAGATATTGGCCCACTATCCTGAAAATGTACCATCAAACCCATTTGATGACCATGCAGTCGCTATAGTATGTCTTATTCAGTTAGCTGTGGTCCAAATTGTACTTTTCTTTTGAATTGTTTACAGCTATGTTTACCGAATGGTTTAAAATTCAGAACACAAAAACATTCTGTGACGCAAGCACCAATATTCCATTCTTTTATAATTACTAGAGAAGATGGTAAGAGGTGCTATGGTTTTAGTCTTGTATTTTATGAAGAAGTAAAGAATAGGGATATATGCACAGCTATGCAAACTTTACAAGTGAGTGACATTAAATATTTATAGTTAAATCAGTACCTCTCTGAAGATGATAGCTTGGCCGTCGAAATGCGTTAGAGCAACCTTTGTTATGTTTTTTAATTTTTTTTGATTTCAAAGAACACGATTTTTATTTCAATCAGTATCAGATACCTATAAAACTCTCAATGTATCTATTTATACTATCAATACTGATCTGTAATTTTGTTAATTGAATTATTTTGGTGGAATTGGATTATATCGTTTTTAGTTGATAGTTGAATTGATTGTTTTTCACCAAAACTGAAAATCTATGAAAATTAAATAGTTTTGACAATTTAATCTGAAACTTGCGAACTTGCAATTTCTTGCCTTATTTTAGCATTAAACTTTAACTCGATTTAAAATTTATTAGACATTTTTTCTAAAAGTGTGAAATTTTGAAAAATCTTTGTTTTGAACTTGAAATATGTTAAAAAAAAGCATCCAGTGATTTTTTTAAAAGCTGTCCAAAAGTGGAAAAATGTTGGAGTGTTGACAAAATTAAAATCAAAGAAAAATTTGATTATTGAAGTAAGACATCGAATTTTCATGGTCGGTGGAAACTTGATTGGGATTAGGATAAATTAATCGATAAGGATATTCTGGATTTGTTTCTCAAGAATAATTTTGCGTTAACTGAATCATTGAAAACTGGAAAATTTGTGTCAAATGCAGCTTCTATTTTCGCTACTGCCTTAGAGGTGGCGCTAAAGCTACTTTGTACTCTAACTAGTTCAATGTGGATTAAAGTGATTACTTTCCGAATTCTTAATAGTTGTATAATGATGAAATCATTTTGCTATACTTTCTCCAGAAGGGGGTAAATAAATATCCCCTGCAATATAAATAAAAAAGAAACCTTTCTGAATTTGTTGTATGAAACTGTAGGACTGTATGAACTGAATGTTTTGGGAGTATTCTAAGACTGTTACTGTAAAAAAAACTGGAATGCAAGAATGTGGAAAACCAAATTGTTAAAAACAAATTTCATTTTTTGCTTTACTCTATTTCAAAAGCTGGAAGCGCAACGTCTAAAATTATTGAATGGTGACCAATATAAAAACGTGCCAAAGGTAAAATGGTCAAATTGAGAGAAGTGAAATTGATCAAAACGTAATCAAATATCAAATGGAATATAGTTCATATTTTTTACGGTTTGGATCTTTTTCAAATTCCAGTTTAGCTGGTTTTACATTTTTTTAAATAAAATTTCAATTTTTAACTTGAAATGTTAGATTTTTCTAAAATATTTGATTAATCCTAAAAATGTTGGTTTTTAGTCTCAAGTTACAAGTTTTTTTAATATTTCGTCGAATTTTCGATTGTTTTCAGGAATTTCCTATTCATAATTTAAAATTCTTTCCTAAAATTTCGACTAACATTTCAGGTTCCTTCAGAAAGTTCAACTTTTTTCTTTTTTTCTCGAGATTTTAGATATTTTTCTAGGGAAATTGAATTGAATCTTGAATTATGTTTATATTTCCTAACTTGAAATATGTTTATATTTCCTAACTTGAAATATGTTTATATTTCAGGTTTTAGCTAAACTTTCGAAATTAACAGAACATTTTATTTTATAGACGATCGAAATAACTAAAATATCAACTCAAAAGTCTCGAGTTCAACTTGCAATCTTTACTGACTAAAAGGGTGCGCCAAAAGTTGATTGGTAAAATGAAATAGGCGCCCCACCATATGCCATTGCTTGTTTCTGGTTACAAGACCGTCCCCGTGAACTTTTTGTAATAATAAATCTTGTTTTAGGCTATGTACGTGACTGAATTATCGAGTGGTAATAAAATGACTGCTGTGCAAAATGCTAGAAACCAAGGACCTCAGTCTAGATCTCTTCCGAGACATTTTAAATTAAGTACTCATAATCCGACCGGAGCAGCTCTAACTTATTACGACATATCAAAAGATAAGCTCTTCGTTTCAAAAAGTATTGCAATACTGTGCCAAACTGCTTATGTTCAGGCGGCTAAAGTGTTTCTAGAAAATTTATACAGGTATTTTAACAGTTCGTTTACCTGCAATACCAGATTGACTTTTTTTAATTTTGTAGATGCGTTCCACGAAAAACTGGTGTTACCAATGCTCTTAGTTTAGAAAGCTATGTATTTAATGTTCTTTATGAGGTAGGTTTTACATCAACATTTTCATGTTTGTTAGATAAACTACATCTCGGTGTACTGAAACTGTGTACTCAGCGAATTGTGAAACCAAAAAAATAACTATTTACAAGGTATAACTCTTTAATTAAAGGGAATAACTATTTAATTACGAGGAATAAACTATTTAATTACGAGGAATAACTATTTAATTACGAGGAATAACTATTTAATTAACAGGAATAACTATTTAATTAAAAGAAATAACTATTTCAATATTGCTTTTGGTCATTTTGAAGCTTTCAGATTGGCTTCTTTTATTTTTAACAATCTCGTTACTATAAAAATTATGACTAAAAAAAGTAGCTAATACAAACATGTTTTCAGATCCAACTACCTCCACCAGGTAAAAGTTTATTAATACATTTACCTCCTTCGGATCCTCAGTGGCCCCCAGTTAATGCTATATTACAATGCCCTGGGAATGTATTCGAGTTACCGCACCTGGATTATTCTCTAAGACTTATGTTTTTTTGGCTCGGTGTTGATATCGTTATTCAATTGTTTACTTGCTTATTATTAGAAAATCAAGTACTTCTTAGAAGTACAGGTATGTGGGACGCCGAAACCTTCATATTGTTTCTTATAAAAGTAAATTTTAGATTGCCAAAGACTTATGGTTGTAGCTGAAGGTATCACTTCGTTATTATTCCCGTTTAAATGGCCTCATGTATATGTGCCAATCTTGCCAGCATCTTTGCACCATTTTTTGGATGCGCCTGTACCTTTTTTGATGGGTAAATAAAACTAATATTTTGTATATGTATGTTATTATTATTTTTGTTACATTTATTATTAATACAGATTAGTGATGTAACGAATATTCGCATCTTTTTTAATATTCGCTTTTTTAATTTTGCAATATTCGCAGAAATTATGCGAATATATTGCGAATGTATTTGGCAATAAGACAGGAAATTATTTATGAAATAACAATGCAACTGCTAAGGGTTTCCTAAACTAGGGTCCACCCTTGAGAGATCCATATCATAAGTGTTGGGGGCCCATGGGTAGCGTAGCTAACAACATTTTTGAACATAATTACTAATCCAGTACTTTATCTAGTCCCAGCTCATAAAAATTATTTTTAAATTCCCTTGTTTTCTTTTCCTATTAGCTAGTTACAATATGGCAGGGTGGGGACACTTGCCCCGGTTCATACACCCAATTGAAAATGTATGTTCCCAACTGCGGGAGCCTTTTCCACGAATTTTTATTTTTTTATGAAAATTAGTCCTTTCCTCGAGTTTTCGAGATTTTCTCGAAATCTCAAGAAATGGACATTTTCTTGAAATTTCAACTTTTTTCTTTAAATCCGCATTTTTTTACAAAATTCTCTTTTTCTTTAGAAGTTTCGAATTCATTCTAAAGTTCAACTACTTATATCAAAATACGACTTTCTTAAAATTTCGAACTTTTATCTCAAAATCCGTTTTGTTTTTTAAAATTCTATTTCTCAAAATTCGACTTTTTTTGAAAATTTCGACTTTTTTTAAATTCATCTTTCTGACAAATTCGACTTGTTTATCAAACATCGCGTTTTTCTGGAAAATTGCTAAAAAAGTAAAAATTTTTAGAATAATATTCAGTCCTTTCCTTGAGATTTCGACATTTTCTCGAAATTTCAACTTTTTTCTTAAAATTCGCATTTTTTTCACAAAATTCTCTTTTTCTTTAGAAGTTTTGAATTCATTCTAAAGTTCAACTACTTATATCAAAATACGACTTTCTTAAAATTTCAAATTTTTATCTCAAAATCCGTTTTGTTTTTTAAAATTCTGTTATTTCCCAAAATTCGACTTTTTTTTAAAATTTCGACTTTTTTTGAAAATTTCGGCTTTTTTTTTAATTCATCTTTCTAAAAAATTCGACTTGTTTATCAAACATCGCGTTTTTCTGGAAATTGCTAAAAAATTAAAAATTTTTAAAATAATATTTAATCCATTCCTTGAGATTTCGACATTTTCTCGAAATTTCAACTTTTTTCTTAAAATCCGCATTTTTTCACAAAATTCTCTTTTTCTTTAGAAGTTTCGAATTCATTCTAAAGTTCAACTACTTATATCAAAATACGACTTTCTTAAAATTTCGAATTTTTATCTCAAAATTCGTCGTTTTGTTTTTTAAAATTCCGTTATTTCCCAAAATTCCGACTTTTTTTGAAAATTTCGACTTTTTTTAAAATTTATCTTTCTGAAAAATTCGACTTGTTTATCAAACATCGCGTTTTTCTGGAAAATTGCTAAAAAAAGTAAAATTTGTTAGAATAATATTTATATGGAAATTTTAAAACATATTTTGGAAAAACTTTGAACTTTTGTTAAGAAACTGAAACTTCTAGAAATTTCAAATTCCATTCTCAAAATTTCGCAGCTTATCTCAAGAGTGGATATTTTATGATGTCACAATTGGACAGGGTTAAAAAATAGTCAAGAAATGTCGACTCTTACTTGACATTTCGACTTTTTTTTCTGAAATTTTTCCCAAAATTCGCCCATTTTTCGAAATTTCAACACCATTAGATTTTCTCTGAAAAATGTTGACTTTTTACTAAATTTCAACGTTTTTCTCAACATGTCGATCTTTTTCTCAAAATGTCAGTCTTTTTATCGAAATTTTCTCTGGAAAATTTAGACTTTTTACTAAAATTTTGGTAGAACGGACTGGTCCTTGGTTATCTTCAAAAATTGAAATACAGGACTTGTCCCCTGAAACCAAGAAAAATTAAAAAACACAACAAACGTTGCTCTAAATTTTGAAAAAAATGTCGACCTTTTTCTCAAAATGTCAATCTTTTCCTCGAAATTTTGATATTTTTTCAAAATTTGGGTTTTACAAACTTGTGATTTTTATTTCAAAAATCGTCTTTTTCTCGAGATTTTAATATTTTTCAAGCAAGTTTTTAAAAAGTCAGGTTTTTATATTGAATTTGATTTCCTGAAAATTCCAGCTTTATACCAAAACTGGATTTATTTAATTATAATTCGTCTTTTTCTAAATTACGACTTTATACGCAAAATTTTCTTCTCTTAAAATTTTAAATATTTTATAAAAATTTCAGCGTTTTTTCGAAATTTTGAGTGTCTGCAAACTTCAACCTGTTTCTTAAAATTCGTCTTATTCTCGGGACTAAATTTCTACTTAAAATTGAGCTTTTTAACCAAAATTCGGTTTTTTTTCAAAATTGGTTTATTTTTTTAAATTTGGATTAAAATTTTAATAAAAGCATAAAAATTTTGAGAACAATAATTTTACGAAATTTAAAATATTAATTGTAAATTACGAGATGATGTCAAAATTTAAATAAAAATAAAAACTGTATGAGAATTATTTTTATTTTGGAAAAGTTTCTTACAAAATTCTTCAAGTGGTAGTGAAACAGCCAACATTCGCATTCGCGAATGTTTGAAATAAATATTGGCATTCGCATTAGCGAATATGGGAAAACCAACATTCGTTACATCCCTAAACAGATTTTAAATATTTAAATTTTAATTTTTTACTGGGATCCTCAGGGTTGAATGCTTCATCAGAGAACATTAAAGTAGTATCCGAAGCTAGTCTTTGTTATGTGGATATAGATAAATGTAAAATACAGTTACCTGAAGATATGGCCTCTTTTCCTCACCTTGAAGCTTTTACTGCCGAGATTTGGTCATCCCTGGATAAATATGGTATTCATGTTCCCAATTCAGAAAACAGCAGAAATAATCAGGTATTTTTTTTTAAATACTTACTAAAATTGTACCATATTGCCATACAATAAATAAACCAAAACCACTTTTACAGGAAACAGTTTCAAGAAGTTGTACACTGCCCACTCGTCCACAAAATCGGCGAAAGCTATCGATCCACGATACGTTGGATTGTGAGAGGCCGCCGTCGCCTCCCGGTTCAGCGCGATCTGAAGCACTTCAGCGCATCGCCGACATCGTTCGAAGAACTGGGGTTGCTTTGGATCAAATTGACAATTTGTCTCCCACGGATTCTTACCTCGAAGATCTCAGGTTTAATAACTCGATTAGGGAAATATTTTTCAACAGATTCGTACATATTTTTCAATCGTATGAAAATTTCGTCATTTTTCCGACTCAGAACAAGGAAGATTGGTTCAATAATAGGGATTCGATGCAAAATTTCGATAAGTCTCCGTTTCTCAGCGATCAACCCGAACAACATCGACTGTTTCTTTGCCGTTTCATAGAAACTCAAATGTTCGCCACACTTATCGACAATAAAATTTTATCGAATTGGGGCGAAGTTGATAATAATTTAGTGATATTTGACAATAGAATAAAACAATTGAAAAACCGATATGATGGTGAAAATCTTATCAGGTCTTTGAATTATGAACCATGTACCATTGCACACACCACTCAAGAATTAATTGAAAAAAGGCTGAATTATCCAGATTTTGAATCTCCAGCACCAAAAGAAATAATAAATCGCAAACTTACAGTGCACAAACAGTTCCCTATTTTGGATAAAGAAATTTTGAATAAAACTCCGATTATTAGCAAAGGGAGTATACCGCGAGCTAGTGCGTTCAAAAAAGACTTAATGCCTTCCAGACAGAGGCATATGTCTGTGCACAAATCCAACAGTAGCGACAATAATCAAGATATGTCTCCTGCATTAATTGCCCAAGCCAATTGGACTTTTGTGGAGAAACTTTTAAAAGTAAGTAATTTTGTTAGTGTGCATCTCGTTCTAGCTGCTAGACCATAATGAGATGCTGCACTCTAGCATAAGCGCAGTTAGGTCATAAGACTTGTAAAAGCTGCACTCTAGCATAAGAGCAGTTACGTCATGAGACTTGTAAAAGAAAGATATATCGCCATGTACAGTTATAGGTCCCTCTTCAGCAAAACTTACAGATTTTCCATCTCTTGACCAAATTCATTTGTTCGTAACTATTATTATTAACGATTAAAACAACAACAGATATTAAAAATTCCAGGATATTTCTACAAATATTTGCCTCGACCGGACCTAGTTTCGCTTTTCAGCATCATCGGCGGCGAAAATGCTGAAAAGTGAAACCAGGTCCGGTCATAGCAAACATTTATAGAAACATCGTGGAATTTTTAATGTCTGTTATTGGCATTTAATCGTTAATAAAGTTTAATAGTTATGAATATTGAAGAATTCCACATAGTAATATCAGTTATTTGAATTCAATCGTTCAAAAACTTGAACTTCATAAAAAACCTTTCGTCGACTTTTGTTTAAAAATTTCGCGAGGAGCGTTTTCTTTTATAGTTTAACTTTTAATCTTGTAATCTTTTATAATTTTCCAGTTCTTGAAATTTTGTGTTAAACTTGAATTTGTTTTTTAATTAAAATTTTCTCAAAATAGTATAGTATTAATCATCAAAAACAGTGCAGATTGGGGATGTAACGAATGTTGGTGTTACCATATTCGCGAATGCCAATATTCATTTCCAACATTCGCAAATGCGAATGCAAATATTGACTTTTTCACTGGGACTAACTTAGATTTTGTAAGAAAAGTTGCAATTTCCAGAATAAATCGAATTTGGAGAAGAAAAACAATTTTCAAAACTATTTCTCTGACACTTTTTATTTTTATTTAAATTTTGACATAATGTCGAAATTTACGAGATATTTTTCTCTAAATTTCGTAAAAATATTATTCTCTAAATATCTGTACGTTTATTAAATTTATTGATTGAATTATGAATTGAATGTTGAGAAAAAGTCAAATTTTGGATAAAAAAACTCAATTTGAATCTTCTAGAATAGGACGAATTTTGAGAAACAGGTTGAAATTTCTGGACGGTCAAAATTTCGAGAAAAAGGTCGAAATTTCTATAAAATATTCAAAATTTCTAGTAAAGTTAAAATTTTAGAGGAAAGAGTAGAATTTTGAGTAAAAAGTCGAATTTAGAAAAAGACGAATTCTAATAAAAAAAACAGTTTCGGGATAAAGTCGGAATGTTCAGGACATCAAATTAAAATTAAAAATTTGAAAAATATCTTAATTTCAAAGAAACAGACGTTTTTCGAGATAAAAATCGAAACTTTCGAAAACACAAACTAACTTTAAAAAAAAAACCAAAAGTTCGAAAAAAAGTAAAAAGTTCGAAAAAAAAGTCAAAAGTTCGAAAAAAGGGCGAATTTTGAGTAAAACTTCTGGAAAAAAGCCGAAACTTCAAGAAAAAGACATTTCTTGACTAAATTTACTTTTTAACGATTACCTGCGTAAAGGATAAGCTCCTACTACCCCTTGCCCTACTATGACATCAGAAAATATCCACCATTGAGATAAACGTCTTCGAAATTTTGAGAAACGAGTTAAAATTTGAATTTTCTGGATTTTTTTTTACAAAAATTTAGTATTATCAAAAGATATTTTTAAAAATTTGCAGATAAACAATATTCTAAAAAGTTTTACTTTTTTATCAAAAGTTTCACCAAATTTTGAGAAAAAGGCGAAGTTTGATAAACAAATTGAAATTTGCAGACACTTCTCTGAAGTAATGTACCCACTTAGTAATCTTTCAGTTGAACCATCATCAACACCCCTTCCTAACCATCTGCCACATGGAAACCTAGCAATATTAATTAGTTATTATATATTATTAATTAATTTAATTTAGATATAAAATAAGCATCAAAATAGTTGGATCAAATCAGTAATATTAAACGGAATCTTCTTGTCATTAATAGAAATTAGAAAATAGAATTAGAAAAAAGTTGAAATTTTTTGAAAAAGTACGAATTTTAAGAAATTGATATTTTGAAAAAAAAACGACGAATTTTGAGGAAAAAATTTCGAAATTTTGAGAGTCGGATTTTGAAAAAAGAAGTCGAATTTTAGAATAAATTTGAAATTTCAAAGCAAAAAGGGGATTTTTTTTTAAAAAGTACGAATTAAAAAAAATCGAAATTTCGAGAAAATGTCGAAATTTCAAGGAAAGGGCTAGTTTTCAGAAAAAATGGAAAATAGAAAAAGTTCCCACAGTTGAGAGTATACATTTTTATTTGGCTGTATAAACCAGGGGAGAGCAAGTGTCCCACCCTGCGTTATTGTAGCTAGCTACTAGGAAAATAAAAGAAGGGGATTTAAAATTACTTTTTACTAGGGGTGGTCTGGATAAATTACTGCATCTTCAGTATCTTAATAAATGTTTATTCCTCAAGGGTCCATGGACCGCAGTTTAAGAAACTCTGCCTTAGCAGTTGCATTGCTATTTTATAAATAATGTTCCATGTTATTGCCAAATAGATTCGCAATATATTCTCATAATTTCTTGCGAATACGAATATTAAAAACATCCGAATATTCGCGAATGTGAATATTAAAAATATCGCGAACATTCGCGAATGCGAATATTCGTTACTAGTGCAGATGTATTGCCTACGTCACTACAAGATTTTTATTTTAAGGACTGCAAATCCAAAACCAAACGAATGTTGCTCGCCAAGTTGGGAGCTGAAGGAGTTACCTTATCCGGTAGCGGTTCCTCAGATAACTCCGGCGCAGTGGAGGAAAGTACCTTAGTGGCATCACTATGTGATTTTTTGGAACGCGTCTGGAATCATGGCTTACAAAGGAAACGAGGGAAATCCGCACTATGGTGTCATCTGTTGGGTTACCAAGAAGCCCATCAAATTCTATCGGTTAAAGAAAACCATTTTGTGTCGCCAAGTAAGTTGTATTGCTTTAATTGGCCGATCTTAACAGTTTTCTTGTAGGAGAGATATCTGATCTAGTTTCTCATTTGGAATATTGGAATGGATCTAATGCAAATAGTACAAATTCGGAGCTACCTGTTCTTTCAGACTCTCTGTTAGTCGATATGTGGTAATTATAAATTCTGTTACAATTCTTACAACGTTCAGTTACAACGTTCGAATTTTATTATATTTTAGCAATATACAATCAATGACTGATGTTAAAACTGGAATAGGACGTGCAAGAGCTTGGGTGCGCTTGGCATTAGAAAAGAAGCAACTATCTAAGTACCTTCAAACACTTCTTTCCGATCAAAATCTTCTTAGGGCTTACTATAAGAGATCTGCTTTTCTTCGATGTGAAGAGGAAAGAGAACAATTTTTATTCCACTTGCTTTCTCTCAATGCTGTAGATTACTTTTGCTTCACAAGCACATACCCAACTACTGGTAAAATAGTCTACATTCTTAATATATGTTTCCTGCATTTGTCTACCTTTTTTAGTGATAAATTACAGAATTGTGATAATACCGTGTAAAAAAGGAACAACAACATCGGCCAATGTATGGATGGTCTTATCTGGCACTTTATCCGAAACTAAAAGAATTGCTGTGCCCAAAGGATCATTAAGTTTCAAGTACAAAGTATGTTTTGGAAAAGCGTTGCGAAATAATGTGCAAATCTTGTCCGTTGCGTAATAATTGTCCCCTGAAACCAAGAAAGATTAAGTATCTCTCTGAGAATGATAGCTTGACTATCAAACGAATATTTATTTCATTTAAATCTTGACAGCTACGGTCGGGAGTGACATGGGAAAATGCGAAGACTCAAGTTTATACACTTTCGGGACTTCTATCGTTAAAACGAATAATCGAAGGCCAATACAAAAGCCAAATTCGGTAGCAGCATCTCAAAGTTGACTAAAATAAACACATTTTACATTTATTTCATTTAGATCTTGACAGCTACGGTCGGGAGAGACACGGGAAAATGCGAAGATCCAAATTTATGCACTTTGGGATCTTCTATCGTTAAAACGAATAATCGAAGGCCAATATAAAAGCCAAATTCGGTAGCAGCATCTCAAAATGGACTAAATTAGACACACTTAACATTTATTTTATTTAAATCTTGACAGCTACGGTCGGGAGAGACATGGAAAAAGCGAAGATCCAAATTTATACACCTTGGGGACTTCTATCGTTAAAACGTACAATGGAAGGCCAATTTAAAGCCAAATTTGGTAGCAGCATTTCAAAATTGACTAAAATAAACACATTTTACATTTACTTCATTTAGATCTTGACAGCTACGGTTGGGAGAAACATGGGGAAAAGCGAAGATCCAAATTTATACACTTTGGGGTCTTCTATCGTTAAAACGAATAATCGAAGGCCAATACAAAAGCCAAATTCGGTTGCAGCATCTCAAAATTGACTAAATTAGACATATTTTACATTTATTTTAATTAAATCTTGACAGCTACGGTCGGAGGAGACATGGAAAAAAGCGAAGATCCAAATTTATACACTTTGAAGACTTCTATCATTAAAACGAAGATCGAAGGCCAATTCAAAAGCCAAATTGGGTAGCAGCATCTTAAAATTGACTAATATAGACACATTTTACATTTATTTTATTTAAATCTTGACAGCTACGGTCGGGAGAGACAGGAAAAAGCGAAGATCCAAATTTTTACACTTTGGGGTCTTCTATCGTTAAAACGAATAATCGAAGGTCAATACAAAAGCCAAATTCGGTTGCAGCATCTCAAAATTGACTAAATTAGACATATGTTACGTTTATTTTAATTAAATCTTGACAGCTACGGTCGGGAGAGACATGGAAAAAAGCGAAGATCCAAATTTATACACTTTGAAGACTTCTATCATTAAAACGAAGATCGAAGGCCAATTCAAAAGCCAAATTGGGTAGCAGCATCTTAAAATTGACTAATATAGACACATTTTACATTTATTTTATTTAAATCTTGACAGCTACGGTCGGGAGAGACATGGAAAAATGCGAAGATCCAAATTTATACACCTTGGGGACTTGTATCGTTAAAATGTATAATCGAAGGCCAATACAAAAGCCAAATTCGGTAGCAGCATCTCAAAGTTGACTAAAATAAACACATTTTACATTTATTTCATTTAGATCTTGACAGCTGCGGTTGGGAGAAACATGGGAAACAGCGAAGATCCAAATTTATACACTTTGGGGTCTTCTATCGTTAAAACGAATAATCGAAGGCCAATACAAAAGCCAAATTGGGTAGCAGCATCTTAAAATTGACTAATATAGACACATTTTACATTTATTTTATTTAAATCTTGACAGCTACGGTCGGGAGAGACATGGGAAAAAGCGAAGATCCAAATTTATACACTTTGGGGTCTTCTATCGTTAAAACGAATAATCGAAGGCCAATACAAAAGCCAAATTCGGTTGCAGCATCTCAAAATTGACTAAATTAGACATATTTTACGTTTATTTTAATTAAATCTTGACAGCTACGGTCGGGAGAGACATGGAAAAAAGCGAAGATCCAAATTTATACACTTTGAAGACTTCTATCATTAAAACGAAGATCGAAGGCCAATTCAAAAGCCAAATTGGGTAGCAGCATCTTAAAATTGACTAATATAGACACATTTTACATTTATTTTATTTAAATCTTGACAGCTACGGTCGGGAGAGACATGGAAAAAAGCGAAGATCCAAATTTATACACTTTGGGGTCTTTTATCGTTAAAACGAATAATCGAAGGCCACTACAAAAGCCAAATTCGGTTGCAGCATCTCAAAATTGACAAAATTAGACACATTTTACATTTATTTTAATTAAATCTTGACAGCTACGGTCGGGAGAGACATGGAAAAAAGCGAAGATCCAAATTTATACACTTTGAAGACTTCTATCATTAAAACAAATGATTGAAGGCCAATTCAAAAGCCAAATTGGGTAGCAGCATCTTAAAATTGACTAATATAGATACATTTTACATTTATTTTATTTAAATCTTGACAGCTACGGTCGGGAGAGACATGGGAAAAAGCGAAGATCCAAATTTATGCACTTTGGGGCCTTCTATCGTTAAAACGAATAATCGAAGGCCAATTTAAAAGCCAAATTTGGTAGCAGAATCTTAAAATTTACTAAAATAGACATATTTTACATTTATTTCATTTAAATCTTGAAAGCTACGGTCGGGAGAGACATGGAAAAATGTGAAGTTCCATATTTATACATTTTGGGGACAGCTACGGTGAAACGCGTTAGAGCAACCTATGTTGTGGTTTTTTTAATCTTTCTTGGTTTCAGGGGACAGGATTTGTATTTCAAGATTGAAAAACACAACAAAGGTTGCTCTAACGCGTTTCGATAACCAATCTATCATATCACAAGATTTGTATTTTAATTTTTGAAGATAACCAAGGACCAGTCCGTTGCACCAGAAATAATGTAGCTCATTTTTTTATTTTTTAGCATCAAAATTTAGGAGTTCTTACTACTTTGAGGGTGGGACACGATAACTCAGGATTGTATGCCAAATGGATGATAGATTACATTCTAATTAGAAATGACATAACTGGACATGCATATAAGTGAGTTACTTATTAAATTTTGAAACATTGTTGTTGGTACAGTGGTCACTGATTTTTATTAAAAAAATATTCAAAAACTTGTCATGTGAATACTTTTTTAATAATAAAATAGCGTTTGCTCTGGTCAGTATGCCTTATCATTGCACCTGTTGAGTGGGTGATGATAACATAATATAAGCCGATATTCAGATCTTGTCCCCTGAAATCAAGAAATATTAAAAAATCACAACAAAGGTTGCTCTACCTTTGTTGTGTTTTTTAATCTTTCTTGGTTTCAAGGGACAAGATTTGTATTTCAGTTTTTGAGGATAACCAAGGACCAATCCGTTCCACAAAAAAAGTTAATATAAGCCTCTATTGATCTATGAAATCATAAACCGTTTATGGCGATCACTATCTAGTACGCCTCAAGAATCTTGCCCTTGGGGGGATCAATCCTATTAGTTCCTGCGAGCATCTTCCATGATAGTACTTGTAGAAAAGAGACAAGTCACCAACCATACGCCTGTGCTCTAGTGTTTCGAGAGAGTCGGTCAGACTCTGGTCATCAATTAGGCGAATCGCTCTTCTCTGAATGATGATTAAAGACATTATGACTGAGACTATTAATGACAAGAAGATTCCGTTTAATATTACTGATTTGGGTTCTAACTATTTTGATGTTGATTTTATATTTAAATTAAAATAATTAATAATATATAATTAATTAATTATTATTGCCAGGTTTCCATGTGGCAGATGGTTAGGAAGGGGTGTTGATGATGGTTCAACTGAAAGATTACTAGTGGGTACATTACTTCCGAGAAGTGTCGAAAAAGAGGATATTGCACACAATGAAAGCAGTGGTCATACAACACCTAGAAGTAAATCACCAGGTCCCCCGAGAACTGAACTTAAAGCTTCTCAGATTCAACATATGCTTGGTAATTTCTTAGTTACTATTTAATTATACAAATTACCAGACTTTTTTAGGTGACTGTGTAAATAATATTGTTAAGTGGCACTATAAGAGAAGTTCTGAAAGACATACGACTTTAGCAGCTTTATTATGTGGTGAAAATGGATTGGTTCACTGTTTAGAAAACGTTTTTCTCTTAGGTTTTAAATCAGCTAAACTTTTTGTTGGAAAACACTATCTGTGGGATTATTTGGGTAAATATAGTCAACTGTTCAATTAATATAGTCAACTGTTCAATTAATATAGTCAACTGTTCAATTAATACAGTCAACTGTTCAATTAAAACAATCAACAATTATTCATTTAGGGAAATACAAGCAACAGTTCAATTTTTAAATTTTTAGTCCGAGTTAAAGAACAATTTGAAATTGATTTGCAAGAAGATTTCTCAGGCAACAGAAGTGCTAGTTTAGAAAGAAATCACAAAGAAACTGTAGCAGTTTGGAGGTGTTATTGTCATTTAGTTGAGGAAATTTCAAGTGGCAGCTCAGCTCTTGGCAAAGATGGAAAATTTCAACTTTTCATATGTCTTAGTGTCAGGTATGTTTTTAAACTGTGCTTCCTTATGTCGTAGCGTTAGGTATGTTTTTAAATTTGTTGTCTTCAGGTACAATTTTAAAGTGTGCTGCAATAATTTCTTTTCAGGGAGCATCTTCTACATCGAATGCTAGTACCAATGGCAGCTTGTAGAGTAACATCTGAAATGTATGAGGAAAATTCGTTTTTACGCAATCGAGGCCTACTGACTTTTTTGAGACAGATTTTGCTTCCTTTAGATGAATTAGATGTTGTTTTAGAGAATTCAGTTACTCATGGTATATCATCCCGTGTGTAGTCAAACATGAACATTTCTTATGGTTTCTTATCTGAAAACAATGTAGATTAGAAATTTTTACTCCAACTACCAGTACCTTAGTTAAGCCTAAATTAGAACAAATCTTTTTATTTTGTAGTTACCTAGTGGAGAAATTTTGTCCAATATTGATGTAAACATCATATAAAATTACATATTCCTGAATTTATTCATTCAATCTGGAATTATATTCTTGTTTTTACAACATTTTACAAATATATCTGCTAGGTGCTGCGCCCTTTTATCGTCATCCATTTGTAATTTTACATTGCTGATTGTTAATTGTTAGTTTTTCAAGAATCTGATGTATAAATCTAAAACTAATTTTCTATTGTTTATTATAAGTAAATTATAAGGATTCTAAATTTATATATCTATAAAGACTTTTGTTACTTGTGATAATATTTCTCCTATATTTATACAAAAAAGATTGACAATTGATATTATTTAGTGATATTTTATTTACCCCTTGTTAATATATTTTTGTAAACTGATACTGTGTCTTAAGTTAAATGTTCACCATTGCAGACCTCTGATTATATCCTGATAAAGTATTCCTAGCAGGCAATTTTTTTTCTTAATGATCAATTGAACTACAAATTTTGTCCCCTGAAACCAAGAAAGATTAAAAACACAACAGAGGTTGCTCTAACGCGTTTCGATAGCCAAGCTTTCATCTTCAGTATTTCTGAAGATCATAGCTTGGCTATCGAAACATTTTAAGCAACCTCTGTTGTGTTTTTTAATCTTTCTTGATTTTAGGAAACAAAATTTGTAGTTCAATTTTTGAAGATAACTAAGGACCACTCTGTTCCACCAAAATTAGTGATGAATTCATTTAAAGTCTAGCTATATTATTTTGCGAGTCATCTTCGTAATAATTAAAAATAGAATTAATGTATTAATTTTACCATTTTGATTTCCAATATTAATGGTGAACAATTAATTTTGGATCAGTTGTACAATCGTAAAATTAATTTTATTGAAAAAAATTGTGTTCAAAAAATTTATGCATGCTGAGGATAAATGTAAATGTTAAAAATATTAAATAAAAATATTTTGAAAAACGCACCCCTTTTTTACAACAATGGTCAACTAGCCAATTTTTAAATTTAATTTTACCCAGAGAGATACTGAAGATGATAGCTTGGCTATCGAAACGAGTTGGAATAACTTCTGTTTTGTTTTTTAATCTTTATTGGTTTCAGGGGACAAGATTTGTATTTCAATTCAAATTACAATTCACAACTGCACGACACATATTGTAATTGATGTGGATTCAGCTTAAGAAAGAAATAAAGCGATTTGTTAATTAATTTTTCTTTTGACATTCAGATGGTAATGCTTGATAACGATTGATGTACGTATCATGTAGGGATACAAGTTAATTGTAATATCCATATAAATTTTTACATTTTTACAGCAGACAAATATCGAACAATTTTTTTACCGATATTTGGGAAATGAACAAACAAATTTATGAACAGGTTCCAGTGTTGGAAATTTCTATGTATTTCGGGCAAATTATTTTTGGTGACCTAAAAAAAAAAGATCCTCGATCTCCATATTTCTATCCATCTTTGAACCTTTGACGGCGATTGGACAATTGTTATCGACTATTGGGCAATATCGATAATATCATATCGACGAGATTGTAATATCGATAATATCATATCGATGAGATTATAATATCGATATTTTTGCTTCGATAATATCGGTCGTCCGATATATCGTTGCATCCCCAGTATCATGTGTACAAAAGCTTTTCCAATTTAGTGTGATGCTGTCGTTTTTTGACATTTTCACGTATGTTCCTTACTTGATTCATAGTCACCAAATTGACATTTAACCTTGACATAAGAATTCTGCAGTACTATTAGAGATCCATTCATGATTGCTTTTTGGGGCTTTTCGAAAGTAGGATTCAACAGTGAAAGATCTTTCTTCAATTATAACATTAAATAAATACAATATTTTTTAAGGTTATGTTTGCTCACCTGTCTGTCGATCAAGTAAGGAACATACGTAAATATGACAAAAAATGACAGCAGCACGATTAGAAAACTTTTTGTACACACGATATATACCAGGAGGGAAGCCCGAAAACGAAAAATGGTCGATTTTTTACACAATCCCAGGCGTCATACATTCTGTCAAAGAAGAGTCTTGCAAACCTATAAACACAAAACCTATAAATTAGAGAAGGATTGCTATTTCAAAAGCTGCTACATCGTAGCAGTTATTTAGCTGAAGCAGATTCAAGCTTCTGCTCAATTTTAAAAATAGCTACTTCGCTGCTTCCTATTTTACATCGTAGTTCTCTTGTCAGCAATCGCGAAATCGAAAACTCCGATAGCAATCGATAATACTCGAATATCGCTTGCTGCGATTTATTATCAATCGTACTCTGTGATCTACACTTTATCAAAACGATAACACTATCAAACTACACCATAGTAGGATCTCGTGACGCAAAGCAGTTTGCAAACCGTAAATTCCTACAAAGAAGCAAATAGCAGGATGCCATCATCGAACTACCCACAACCCTGCAAACTGCTATTTTTAAGCTGCTACTTATCAGCTGCTTTTTAAAAGAAGCAGTAACTGCTACAACTGTTATTTGAAAGTAGCAGGTTTGCCCATTCCTGCTATAAATGAGGAATGTCGATCTGAGATCGATTAATCGCATAATTTTTTCAAATCTCAAGAACGATTTTTTAGATCGATCTCAAATACAAGATCGATCTAATAAACAATTCAAAAATCTAAGAATCGGATCGATTTACCTTATACGCAGGTCACTAAATTTAATGACAATATTTGTTCACGTAAGTGCATTTATGTCGTTATGTTATTTTCTTCCATCAGGTGGTAATAGCTACATTAATAAGCCAACAGATAGCAGCATTAACATTTCTTTTCATTCAGTACGTCGTTGACTGAATAGGAAAGATAACTGTGGCGCTATCATTGTTTGTTCCGCTAAACTGTTATTCTGTCTGTTTTCAGTGTGTTTGGTCATTGACATTTTATTTCTTCGATTGTTAAATGAACGTATTTATTTTGTCCATTTATTTTAAAATTACACTGAAAACCTATAAGAAAGAAAAGCACCATGGTAAACACTAACCTTAGTTAGTCAACTTGAGTTATGTACAAAAAACCATATATGTATTACATATATGCAAAAAACGTACAAAGCATAGAATATAATAAATGGGCCCAACTGTCAACCGCAATTTGGACATAATGGTGGCACCAGTAGGGATGTCGATTCCTTTTTAAAATAATTGATTTTTGGATCGATTCGAATCGTGCGCAAAAGAATCAATTCCCGATTAATCGCCTTGGTGAAATTTTTAAACATTTCTAATAAAAGAAATATTGAATGATAATGATTGGCGTCATATCTCCTATATCAAAAATATCAACTCTAAGTGATACAAAGGTTAAAATGTTGTGACAAAGCATTCAAAAAGGGAAATTACGTAATAATTTATAGGCAACGCAAAGTTTATAGAAAATGTTGCCAGCATTATGTCCAGCTTATGGTTGACAGTTGGGCCCATTTATTATATTCTATGCTTTGTATATTTTTTGTAGATAACTGCAAGTTGATTAATTGAGGTTAGTGTTTACGATTGTGATTTTGCGTTTGTTATGAATTTTCAGCGTAATTTTAAAATAAATGGACAAAATAAATACGTTCATTTAACAATCTGACTACTGACAGAATAACAGTCTAGCGGAACAAACTATGATGGCGTGGCAGTTATCTTTCCTATTCAATCAACGACATAATGAATGAAAAGAAATTTTAACGCTGCCATCTGTTGGCTTATTAACGTAGCTATTGCTAGTAGATGGAAGTGGAGAAAAACCTAACGACATAAATACACTTACATAACAAATGTTTGTCATTAAATTTACAGTGACCTGCATGTCGGGTATATCGATCCGATTCTTAGGATTTTTGAATCATTCATTAGATCGATCTTATATTTGAGATCGATTTAAAAAATCGACCTTGAGACTTGAAAAAATCGATTTTTTGATTAATCGATCTCATCCCTATTACATATATCGTTGATTGAATACATATACTATACTATATTCAATCAACGCATATATGAAGAAAAGACAAACAAAGCAGAGATGCGCATCGAATTTCGATGTTTTGCAAAAATCGATATTACGCAACTAAGCATCGATGTTTTACTTCCGATCATGACATCGATGTTGATTAAATCGATTTTTTAGGTTATTTATATTTTTGAAGGCAGTCTTACGAAAATGGGCTATTTGCACTACAAAAATGGTTTCTTTAATTTATTGAAAACTTTTGCTTATACATTATTATTGAAACCGAGAACTAATTGATTTATTTATGTTATGTTAATCTTCCTTAATCTCTATGACAGTGATTTCCAACCTGTGGAGCGCGCCCCCCTAGGGGGCGCGAGACTGTTGCAAGGCGGGCATGCACCTTTTTCCAAAATATCTTTTTCAAATACAAACCAAAATATATATATATATATTGTATATTGTTTTGTAGCCCATTAAATAAATTATAGTATCAGTTGAGTATTTATGAAATTAGATAGTTAGAAAAATCAAGGGGGTGCAACAATTTTTTTTTAAAGGGTGGCGCAGGTACAAAAAGGTTGGAAACCACTGCTCTATGGTGATCTAATTTTTGAGCGCCATCTAATGGTGAATAGCATAACCATAACGAAGAATTCGAGGAAATACTTCTTTAATTTGCTAATATTTTTAAATTAATAGTTTACCTGCATCCTAATAAATGACACGATGAAACATTGTGATGATAAATATGGAAATAATGTGGTAATGCTATTTTGTACAATTTTAAATGTATTACCCTTTGGTTAGGCATGCGCATAGAGTATCGATGTTTTCATTACGATGTATCATCCACATCGATTGTTTTTATGATTTTACTATCGATCACAACATCGATGTTTAGCTAATCGATGCGCATCCCTAAAAAAAATTTGTCAACAATGATAGTGACAGTTGCAGTTGTCGATGTAAATAGGAAAGTTACTAGATGTTTTGTGGTTACTAGCACGGATGATAGAAGAAGATAGTGCACGGCCTATATTGACCATGTATAAAAATTTGTCCGAAATGCGTCTAGAAAGTGGAGGAACTGTTTCTTTTCTCTCCCTTTCGTTGAAAATCATTGGTCATGTTAAGCGCGCAAGAGATCATAATAGCAATTGCAGCTCAGTTATTCTGTTGAAAAACTACAAAAAATCGCTTAAAACAGTTTCAGATTTCTCCTACATCATTTTTTTCGTAAAAAATATGAATTGAATACACCAAGAAATAACATTAAAATTAAACGAAATCGGTAAGTTCTGACATTTCTCAACAGGTATTTAATAGCCATATTTATTTACTTCCTTCCTCATTGGTAGTAGAATTTCATCACTCCTGATATCTGGTAATATCTACCCTCTTGACACTTTTTCTTATCAACTGTCCTTTTTGATCTCTATGTTGGTAATTGTACCCTATGACATGACAAAAATTAGGGGTAGGTAGTTAAGGATGCAATGTAATCTTAATATCGATATAAATATTGCCAGCAAACAAATATCGATAATATCGAACATTTTTTAATCGATATTTTGGAAATTATTAACAAGAAAGTTTTTGAACGTTCTTCACTTTGAAATCCGCGTACTTCGGACGTGTCATTTTTGGTGACCAAAACAGAAGGCTCTCAATCTCCATATTTCTGTACTGTCCGTCCCCACTTTAAGGACTTGTCTTGGCTATCAATAATATCGTATGGACAATGTTCTGATATATAAATATCGATATTTTTGCTTCTGTATGATCGATAGTATCGGTTGGATATATCGTTACATCAACTCTGGTGAGCAGTGTCCACCTTTGACTATACATTATCTAAGGTGTCCACCCTCCACAATAACAAGATTAAAGATTAGATATTTTAAATCAATCAAAACTCAAAATTAAATTCTGCGACGTTTCTGTTTGTCATATTAACGTGAAGAGGACTCAGGGAGATACCTGGAGAAATCAAGGCGATTATTTAAATATTAAACTACTGAATTATTTAGTCTTGAATTTGGAAGTCACATTTACGTCACAAAATAAATAACAAACCGAAGACTAACTCGCATCATGTAACCGTTTAAGTCCCGTAACCTTCGAGCCCGTCTATATTGAAAATCTATGTTGAAAGTACCAGTGCAGTAGAATGGCAAGACCCGAGATTTTAAAAGAATTCGAGTTCGGTTACATATCCAACTCTTGGACCCTTTTTTTTAGAATTGAAGAATCATATTTCGTTCTACCAATGTTAGTGAAGGATTTAATTCTTGAAAGAAAATTCCTACAATTACACAAATATTACCAAAACACAATAATTGAAATAATGTGCGCTACGCCTGTGTAAAAAAAGCCGTTTGTAACAATTCGAGGTTACAGGCTGTCGGCATCCCCACAAAGAGATAAGGCGAGAGTTAACCTTCCGGTTGTTATTTATTTTGTGTTTACGTCATGATACAATAAACACGTCTTTCGCTCCACAATAGACATGTCTTTCGTCCCTTGAATAGTTACGCCACTGGAGTAAAACCAATGAAACTAAATTTTATGATGCGTTAATGAATAAGATCGTTCAATCAGCGATAAGATTGATAAATAAAGGATAATCAGTAATTAATAGGACTCAATTTATGTTAGTTACATTTCACGAATGTTATGATTATTCTTAGATTAAATTGTCCAGCAATATAACTCGATCATAAACATGTTTTGGGTAATTTACAATTTGGCGCCCAAATTTTGAATATGTGCCAGAGGGCGCTCTTCCATTGTTTAGTAAAATATTAAAATGGCCGATGTAGGTTTGATCAGCTAAATATTATTGGTTTTATTCAAATTTAGCTATTAGATATGAATGAAAAGTGATAAAAACTTGAATCTGAGTGTTACACGACTATGTAGTGCCTCGTGTTTAATTTTAAGGTGAATCTTATTGTTTTTCTTATGTTTTAGTGTTTGTGTTAGTTGGTTTTAACTTGCGTGTTTCTTTCGGGGCCATATTTACCATTATGTGTAATAAAATAATTAACAGCATAATTAAGACTAATAAATAAAAAGTAAGTGTTATTTGCAGCAATAGCGGTTATTCCGTAAATTTTGGTTAAGACGTTTTACTGTCACTAAACCCAAGTCGTCTGGGTATTGTCTGCAACTGCGAGAGGTCAGGAATGTTTTATTTCGTGTGTTTAATAATAAGTCCTACCGTGAAATCTGAATAAACTGAATTAACAAAATATACGTACACTTGGGGAAATGAATGTATGTATGTATATCTCGTTTTGAATCTAGTAGGATATTCTTTAATATATCTTGGTCTCTTTATCTTGCATTAATAATTTTCAAGGTTACACAAATTTGCATTCTGCATCCTAACCCAACAGCGTTCAAAATTTGGCGCTTTTGACTTTTTAATGAATGCATTTATGTCTTAAAAATAAGCAACCTTCCTTGTTTACGTTGTAATAAAGGATACATTTTCTAGAACCTTAAATGTCACCACTTTCAATTAATGTAATGAACTGTGTAACCTGTAACATGTAAAGTGCTTCTTGTTTAAATGTTATTTGAATTTAAAGCCGAAACTTTGCTACTAAAATTAAAATTTTGACAGTACTTAAGACCTCAAATTTTGAGAATATTTTTGTCATCTTAAATTTCGATTTAATCTCCAAATTTATATATTTTTTGGGAAAACTACATTATTTTTAAAATAAATTTTTATCTCAATTTATACTTGTTTTTTATAATTAGAGTTTAAAATTCAAGTCTTTTTTGTATTTCGATTTTTCCAAGGCTGGCATTTTAAATGTATCTAGTGTACGAAAAGTTTTCTAATCCAGTGTGCTACTGTGATTTTTTGACATGTTTACGAACGTTCCTTACTTGAATCATATTCACTAAAGTGATATTTAACCTTGACATAACAATTCTGCAGTACTATCAGCAATAGAAGAGGTCCATTAACTATTGTTTTTTTGGGCTTCTCGTAAATAGAATTCAGTAACATCAGATATATACAATTTTTTTTAAGGTTATGTTTATTCACCTGTCTCTTTAAAATACCAAATAAGTAATGAACATACGTAAACATGACAGCAGCACTCTAGATTAGGAAACTTTATACATACGAAACTTCAAATTTCAACTTTTTTTTTATAAATCTCGTTGCGAATTTCGAAATCTCCGCTGAGATTTTGGAATTGTAAGTACGATCTTTTAAAGTTGGAGGAATTTTATTTTTTTTACAGATGGGATGGGAAAAGAACTAATGCTATCGAATAAACATGGATCCAGTCGGACCATGGTCTGCCTATCCTTATAATCGCCTAGCGGCCGGTGTGCAAGCGACCACCAACGCCGGCGAACTACATCACTTAACGGCTCCTGGGGCAGCACCAACGCCCTCTACAACAACTGCTCAGATAATTCCAGGCAGCTTTCTTTCACCACCACCGGTGGGTTACGAGGTTTTTAGCCCATTATTTCACCATGCAGCAGCCGGAACGAAACCCGCTACCCATTATGTCACACAAGTCGCTCAGCAACGAGCACAAGCCCTTGTTCAAGCACAGGCATCTGCGAAACAGCCGCCGGATACGGAATATCACCCGGCCCAAGCCTTTTTCGATCAAGGGGCGGGGGCTTGGCAACAAAACAGCCCTTTCGGCATTCTTCCTCATGAAAGTGTCGTAGCGACAACGACTAGTAAAAATACCGTGTACGAGACTTTTAATGCACAGTTTGCCGCCGCCCAAAGTTTAAATCAATTAAATTCGCAATTGGTTGCCGCCAGTGTAAAGACGGCGGCAAGGTCGCAAAGTCCCCAAGTTTCGACAGCAAAAACCACAGCGGCTGTTACTTATTTTCAAGTACCTTCGACGTTCACCGTGTCTGAAAGTGCTAATACGAAGTCATTTTCCACCGCGAATTCATCTAATTTGCAACAAACTTGCATAGTGACTTCGCCTTCTGTGACTGTTACTAAAGAGTATAGAGTGCCGCAAGGTCCGACTAGGACGTTTATCAGTTCTCCTAATACTACAGCGACGCGACCGGTTACGCAGCCTCCTAAACCACCACAACAGCAGCAACAACCCCCACAAGGTCAAATACAAACTAAAGCTCAAACTAAGATTTATCCAGAGTTGTCGGCTCAAAGTGAACGACAGAGAAGTAATGAAGAACATGGTCAATCTTCTCCCATCAGTTTTTCTATTATTGGTAAGTTGAAAAGAGTTTTGTAGGATATGGAAGTTCGTCATGTTAGAAAAAAACTTTATATACAAAAGCGTTTTTTATGTATTTTAGACATATTGGAAATAATAGGTCAGCATCCGAAAATGAACAAAAAATTTGTGCTTTAAATGCAAAATATAAAAAAAAACCTAAATTTTTAATTATATGTTTACGTGATTAATTGTTATTCTCCTAGAAGCCCCAGTGCGGTATACCGCCACTAATTCTTCAGCTCCGAAAAGGACCGCTCAATACCAGCATACTAATTTCCGCCAATATCAGCAACCATCGACGGCAGAACAGGATTTTCAGAGGCCAAAAAGTGGTCCCGATTATAGTTCTTCAAATGGTCCCGATTGTAATGTAGTGGTACCAAGAAGACCGAGTCCTTTACAAGCCCATTCCCAGGCATCCCCACTGGGTCATGCCCCGAGCCCAGCCTATCCGTTGTACAATAGTCCAATGAACTCGATATCATCACCTCAACAATCGAACAGCAACCAAGTTACCCCACCTTCACCCCTTGACGTTTCAGTTCCTAGACCTAATTCTCAAAATACCAACGTGGCGTACCCATCAGTCATCACCAGAGCTCTCAATACCGAAAAAACATTTTCTGAAAGGTAACAATCTTTTGAAAATTTTGTTGTAGATTACAAAGTTCTAATTGCAGATACGACCGCAATAACCAACAAAATCAAAACTGCTGGGACGAGCGGCAACAACAAAGTCGCAAGTTTCAAGCAAATCAGAGTAACGTCCAATCCAATAATTATTCTTCGAATTCTATAGAAACACCCTCGCGACAAATTGAGCTGACCAACAGAACTGAACAAACAGGTCAGCGGCCCGTCCCAGTCGCAATAAACGAACGACAACAGACATATTTTGATTCGAACAATGGCCAAATTCAATTACAAGATCTTTCAAGCTGCCGAGGTGATCCTATGACTATTGTGAAAAATTTACAGCAGCAGCAGAGTTGCCAAATTCCACAAACCGAAATAAAACAGGAAATCAAGCCACCGGCTAAAAGAAGAAAAAGCAGTGAAAAAGTTATTACAGTACCGGCTACTGAAACTGCAGGTTCTTAAATATATGATTTTTAAATGAAATAATTCTAATTTGGTAATGCTTTAGGGCGGATTCCTCCCCCTGCTCACAGCTCTGGAGTTAATCCTCAACAACAAAACGGTGCCTATTTCGATTTTGATAGGTGGAATCTACCGACGCCACCTACTAAAATCTTCACTACTCAGGCGATTCATCAGCAGCATCAGGGATTGATGGTGCCTCATCCCCATGGACCACACCCCATACCTTATTTCCCGCCTTTCCATTTAGCCCCGCCACCGACCGAGTTTCAAAATTCCGTGGAATTGACGCCAGTTCCCACTTATGGGGAGCAACAGCAGTCGCCTCAACCCACCACATCGCAATATAACCAACCTGAAGAACACCCCAAAGTTGTCGTGCCTAATATAGAGGAAGAACTCAATTTCCTTGCAGGAGGTAGGTTCCGCCTTTTTATTAGACTGTGGAGGAAGATTTATAAATTACGTAGTTGTATGCGAAATAATTTCTCATTCAGTACAGTCTCTAATCTGGCACTGTAAATGCCCAAGAGTGCTGCATTAGTGGATTTGTCGGTTTTTTCAGAATTAAATCCTTTTTGTAACTTTTGAGTTTAAATTCGAAAATTTTCTATAATTTCGACTTTTTTCGAATTTGTTTCGACTTTGATTATAATTAATATCCAAGTTTAGATTTTTTTTCTTAAAATTCTAAGTTACACTTTCTTTCATGTTTCTTAATTTTCAATTTATTTAAATTCCAAATTTAAACCTTTTTAAAATATTTTGTTTTTTTATTTTTCAGCAATTTTGAACACCACTAACGAAAATTTGTTTTGACTTTGACGTACCAAGCGCCCTATTTATTTCTAAAAAAAAATTTCAATTCTAATATGATCTTTTTTTTTTCAACTAGGTACGGTTCGGGCTCCTTCTTCGGTATTACAAAAAAGCACTACTGCCAACTCAATTGGGAAACCCTTAGATAAGCCATCAGGGCCTAATATGGGCTTTATGAGTAGTTACCTTAAGTTCCTTCAGGGCGAGCGAGATTCTTCACCACCTCCTGCCGTCAGAGGAGGACGTAAACAGACTTGGATTAAACCCAAAACGGAAACACTCGAAAATAAAACTGACACCAACGGGATTCCTCCCGCTCCACAACCGCCTCCACCGCTCCCCACTCCAAAATTATCTCAAGGCGATCCCCAAGATGATCCTAGATACTTTCCATTGCCTAAGGAGAGAAAGAGGAATAGTTTTGATAGTTCGGATGACGGATTCAGTTCGGAAGATGATTTCTTTAGTAAAAGGATCATGACCTCGTCACACGATTCGAAATCTAAAGAAAAGACTGGTAGAAGAGGGGGACGACCTAAGTCTGCGGCTTCAGCTGAAAAAAAGAAGCAAAAACAGTTAGAGATGATGCAAAAGAAACTGGAGAGGGAGCGCCAAAAAGAACTGAAAAAAGAGAAAAAAGAAAAGGTGAAAGAAGACAAAGGTAAATTGGGAAATTTCAGTATTTAGTATATTGAGGGACAAGAATTCTGAATCAGCTCAAATTTTATTTTTTAAAGTGCATTTTGTGAAATATTTGTTTCTATGTAACATCTACTGTATGAGAATGAGACTATGCAAATTTGGATTTTGTGATAGCTCTTTTCAAAAGTCTTGTAGTTTCCATTCATCAATTTTAGGCAATAGAATTAGAAATTATCGATTTCAAAATAGCATGTCCACACAGAAAGAGAATATTTTATCTTCACATAACTTTATTAACGATTATTATGGTATATTTATGTTTATATTTTTTAAAATTGAGTAATGTTTAGATATTATGGTATATTTATGTTTATATTTTTTAAAATTGAGTAATGTTTAGATATTCTCTGTATCGTCTTTGCGAAGTTTCGTTAATTCCATTAACAAAAAAAAGATATCTTAAAATTTAGACGTCTGTAAGAAGCAACTGGCGAAGAAATTCCAATGAGTTATGTTTATTTTGTTAAAAGAAAATAATATTGAAAGTACGCTTGCGACTCTACTTGCCCATCCCTGGTATAGATGATGAATAATATTTTTCTTGCAGTTAAAATTATAACCGTGGAATCCGTGCCTAGAAGAGAATCTGTTAAAAGAGCAGCTAAAGAAAAACTTCAAAAACTGAAAGGTGATGAAGATGTTGAAGATCCTCCTGATTTCGTCGACTCTGATACTGATCCTGCCTGGACACCAGCGGCAAAGGAGGAAGAAGAGGAAATTCCCCTAAAGAAAACTAAAAGAAGCAGACAATGTATATATTTTATTTATTTTTCAAGTTTAAAATTTCACACATTGAATTTGCAGGAAAATCATAACGAACATTTTGAAAAAAAGTACTAACAAACATTTTAAGAAAAAAAGTACATTTTTTGTATTTAAGTTCAAATCGAATCTTTGATTACAAAATTTATAAAAATCAACTCGAAATTTACAGAAAAAGTTTAAAAAACCCACATTTTGGGGTAAAGAAATTTTGAACAGACTTTTCTTAAATAAATTAAGCCATTTTCTGTATCTCGACTCTTTTTTGCAGTTGTGAAATAACACACAATATAAATTTTGTTTCAAACCTCAAAGATTTCAATAAAATATTCTATTTTCTAAGTAAGATACCAACTTTTTTATATATCATATAATGCAAAAATCTATTCAAAAGTTCGGGAAATTTTCCTAGACTGGGCACCCCTCAACTTTGAGATTCTATGCCTCTTCAAACAGAAAGTCACCAGTATTTCGAGATCGAACGCGTCACCAACATTTCCAGATCGAATGCCTCGCCAGTATTTCCAGATCGAACGCTATGTTACCAGTTTCATTTATTTATTTACTTTCTACTTTTCTCTATCTGCTGCTCTGTCTGCAGCATTAGAACTAAATTTTATTCTTAGTTATTTTTATCGTTATGTTCTGCTTCAATTTATATATTTATCTGCAGCAGGAGGCGCTAAAAAACGTGGAACGAGAAACCTAATTGCCGCAGCAGCCCAAGGTGCAGGTATTAATGTTACAGAAGATTATTCCACCGACATTGTACCTAATAATCATAAAAAAAGAAAAACAGGTGAGATTTGTATAATCTTTATTTTCTTCATGATGGACTCTTATTGGTCCGAAAACATTATGTAGACATGTTAAATAAAATTAATAAACATAATCTTTATTTTATCTTAAATGAACGAAAAATTTGTTTTGTTGCAGGTGGGAGGCACAAGCAAATTCCACCAACATTAGAAGACAACATTGCGGCCTCATTGTCAAACAAAACCGTCAATGAGACAAGTCCTTATAAGGTACATGTTTAAAATAATTATTTAATTGTTATTATTAATATTGCCTGTTGCTTATTAATGCAGTCAAATAGATTAAGGGAAAAGCAGCATCAGGTACACTCTAAATAACCATTCTTAATGTTATTTTATTAAGCGAAACCTTATATTTCAGCCAGGTGAGTTTGTGGTATTGAAAGACGACTTAAAACAAGAATGGCCATCCATTTGGAGAGTCGATGGAAAGAATTTGCTTCAAAAATATGAGTCTTTCGAACAAGATGGTAGAATTCTTTACAGAAATATTTCCACAGTAAGTTTGTCTTACATTTTACCCCGCAATATTTAACTGATTGTTTTCAGTACACCTCGTGGACACCTGAAAGTAAAAAACAATACACCTCAGTGCCAGTTAAGTATCATTCACAAAGTCAGTTAGGAAACAATTAGTGGAATTCTTGAAAAAAGAAATGGTCGTCATAGATTATGAATATCAAGAGAAATGTATGAAAGAGTTTGAGAAGTTATCAGGATAACTTCGAAGTATATATTCAAACTCTAATTTCCCAAGGCGCTTGATAGCAATTTTCTGAACGGAAATCTTCCAAGAGAAAGGTTTGTATTTTATGTGGCTGTTTTTTTTTGTGTAGCTGTTTTTTTTGTGTAGCTGTTTTTTTTGTGTAGCTCTTTTTTTGTGTAGCTGTTTTTTTTGTGTAGCTGTTTTTTGTTTTTTTTGTGTAGCTGTTGTTTGTTTTAATAACTGTCCTTTTTGCAGATGAATACTTCTTATCAAACGTGAAGACAATAGATGATATTACAGACAGTAAAAAGAATAAATTGCTATCCTTACTAAAGTGGCCACATTCAGTTCAATCTGCAGTGTGCACTTGGCCTTGTTTTAACGTGATCAGTGAAATTAATGTAGCAGATGCCCAAAATAAACGTTGTGCAGCTTGTACAAACTTGGGAGTTTCTGTCCGAGTATTAATGTACGGTCAGCCATATAATTCAACTACTTTGGAAGGATGTCCTCCAGATCCTAATGCCATAAATGAAAAGGTTAATATACAGACTTCTTATAATTATAAGACCTTTCCTATTGGAAATGCAATTCAATTGGAAAAGTCTCTTTCTAATTCATATATTGAAACAACTCTAAATTTTATAAAGAAGATATCCACGAATTTCCATTTTAATCATAACATTTTTAGTTTAGGCTTGAATATTTCACTTCCAGAAATTTCGATTTGGTTTTTACATTTTAAGCTCAAATTGAAATGTACTCTTTTTTAGAAATATTGTCTTTTTTTTTCGAAACTTATACTGTAGTTTCCAAATTCCTTTTTTTTTATTCAAAATTTGAATAGTAACAAACAAATTTATTGTATCATTGAAAATTAAGTGTCCTTAAAATTAAATCTTTGTGATAATTATTAACCTCATAATATTTAGCAGCTTCATATTAACTTAGTAGCACATAATACGTTAGTTACCTATCCTAATACCCTAAATACAAATTTCATTTTAAAAGTTTGTTTATTTTTTTATGTCTTTGTTGTCAATGATACGATAAAGCTTTAAAAACAACTCGAGTATTAGCGACTTAAATAATCTCATAACACTAATAGCTATTAAACACAAACATAAAATTAAGAAACTAAATTGTTTTAAGTTTAAACTTGAAATTTCGATATGAATATTTGTCATGTTTTATATATTGTGTGAAGAAAGGGTTTTCAAACAAGAAAAATTATTAGGACAAAAGAGTTATAACGAATGACAATTATATTTGTTTCAGGACTTTTTTATGTGTAAGATATGTGCAAATAGGGTATCACTTACAAATAAAATAACACATCAAAAGTATCTAATGTATATAGAGTGTGCAAAGAGAGTGGGGGAGAAGAGAACATCAGATCCGAATAAGGATACCACTTGTATATTAAATGAATTATTAGCAGATGAAAATTGGTTAAATCAGGTATGTTTTAAATATATTTTATATGTATTCTCTAAGCTATTTTACTTTTAGCTATTTTTGGAAGTACGGACGAGTTGGTCTGAAGTGGATTGCATAGAATATAGTTATAAAATGAGAAACAATACAGTGATTTGAAACTAAAAATGTGAGATTTTTTATGGACAATTTTAAATATTGTGTATATTTCTGAAGAGTTTATATATATATATTGAATAAAAAAACAAATTGAAGATAGGTTTAGTTTGTCAAGAATGTGTTATCGATTCATAATTTTTATCAAATTGGTTATACATGTCATGCTGTGCATTTTTTGTAATTGTGCTCATTACATTTTTATACATGAAAGTGATATTTTGTTTAATATATTATTTAAACAGTGGTTATCATAAAAGAGCACACACTCAATAAAATACTAAGATTTTTAATTTTGCTTCTTTGTTTCATTGTGTTTACTTTGCTATTCCAGATACGTTTATAGTACAGATCTGAATTTATCACCTTCATCCCATTAAATTTAATCGACTTCCTGATTTAATTTAATGGTCTGGCTGTCGTCTAACTCAATAACTTTCAATTTTGTTACCCAATATATTATGGATCTGCTATGTTCTTAATTCAAACAAGAAACAATTTAAAACCACACAAAATGCTTAAAACTGATTTGTCGACTTTAAATGTTAACTTATAACTTTGCTCATTAAATTACAATATAAACAAATATTTTGCGACTACAACAGAAAATTGAGGGAAAAAGCCAACCTTTAAAGAAACAATTTAAAATTTGGGGTCTGTGATTTTGGAAAAAAAAGATCAAGTACGAAATTGAAATGGTAAAAAAAATCCAAGAGAAAAATTTAAAGAAATACTTAAAAATCAAATTTTAAATTAAACTCCTCCACGTGACAAAAATAAGCCATCTAAGATCGGAATTTTTAGTATAAGTTTAATATTTATTTTAAAATAATAATAATAAAATGGGAAGGTTACACTTTCATTTTTACTTAGAAGTTAACATTTTGACAACAGAATGATAATCGCCCAAAAAAGACGAGCTTTTGGATATGAAGTAGACATTTTGGGGAAAGAAAGTAACAATTGTAAGTTCAAATTCGCAATTTTGGGACAATCTAGCAAACTATTAGTTGCAATCTGAAATTTCAAGAAAAACGTTGAACTTTCAAGAAAACCAAACGCTTTAAGAGAACAAAAAAATCTTGAGATTGCCGGCAGAAGTGAACACTTAAAACTACGAAATATGTAGCCACACTAGTAAACAAGTCAGAATATTGGAAATATTTTTTGTTTTAAAGTTTTGAAAATTTGAAAATAAATACTGTCAAAGTGACACCAAAATCGCTCAAAACGTCTAAAGAAGTTTTCAAAAATATAAACGTTGAATTCTATACTTAAACAAAGAAATCGAAGTTTTTAAAAAGAGCTTAAAAAAAAGCCTGAATTTGGAAACAAAAGTCGGTATTTGTGGAAAATTTTTAAATTTAAACTCAAAATTTGAAAAAAAGAATCAAAATTTCTAGAGTCAAAATACTGAGTTGAGGTCAATTAAATCTTGAGTGTGTACAAAAAGTTTCTAATCTAGTGTGCTGCTGTCATTTTTTGACATGTTATCGTATGTTCCTTACTTGATTCATACTCACCAAATTGACATTTAACTTTGACATAAAAATTCTGCAGTACTATCAGGAATAAACGAGATCCATCAACGATTGCTTTGTTGGGATTTTCGAAAGTAGGATTCAAAAATAAAAGATTCTTCTTCTATTGTAACATCCAACAAAATGTTTTTAAGGTTAGGTTGCCTGTTTAAAATAGCGATCAAATATCGATAAACAATGAGAGCAGCACACTAGACTAGAAAACTTTTTGTACACATTATATTATCAAGAATCGAGTGTACAAAAAGTTTTCTAATGTAGTGCACTGCTGTCATTTTTTGACATGTTCACGTATGCTCCTTACTTGATTCGTACACTCACCAAATTGAGATTTAACATTGACACAAAACTTCTGCATTACTAGCAGGAATAGAAGAGATCAATTCACGATTAATTTTTTGGGATTTTCGAAAGTAGGATTCAACAATAAAAGATTTTCCTTCCATTGTAACATTCTTTGACTATATTTATATTATCTAAGGTAACATCCAACAAAATATTTTTTTAAGGTTATATTTGTTCACCTACCTGTTTGTGGCAGCAGCACACTAGATTAGAAAACTTTTTGTACATACGATATATCCGATGAGTGCACGAACGTAGAAAACGGTGTCGAAAAAGCGTCTAGAGAGTAAGTAGTAGGCTCTCGTGATATCAGGAGTGATGGATTGCTACTGTCAATGAGGAACAAGTAAATGAATATGGCTATTAAACAACTGTTGAGAGTGAAATAGAAAAAAAATAGTCGCAGCTACTCCACTTTCTAGACGCATTTCGGTAAAATTTTTATACATAGCCAATATAGGGCATGCACTATCCTTATTCTAAAATCCGTGATCCGATGTTTAATTCTGCAACATTTAAGTGCATTGTATCTACTACCGTAACAAACCTACTGACTGAAAACTCCAATGACCTTAATTATTTTTAGTGAACTTGCGTATTTTATAATTCAAACAACATTTCGTCAAAGAAATAAAGGTTTTTTTGTAGAATACAAATTGGCATTTGCTCCTTATTTCCCGATCTTCTTTTCCAAAGATACGACACACCACTAATGCTGTGATTTACTAATTCTTAATGTTATTATATTGAATGAAATCTTATATTTCAGCCAGGTAAGTTTGTGGTATTGAAATATGAGTTAAAACAAGAATGGCCATCCATTTGGAGAGTCCATGGAAAAAATTTGCTTTAAAAATATCCGATTTTAATTCTGTAAGGTTTTATTTAGGGATGATCGATATTAGAAAAACATCGATATTGACATCAATAGTAACTAAAGCACTGAACTAAACACTGTGGCTTGTGATTAAGTCCAAAGAAGGTTTCACCCCTTTAAATAAATAATTACGCGATAGGTATTTCGCCAGCAGAACTGGCATTTTCAAGCGCACTAATCTAAAAAGATTAGCAAAAGATGCATCGATGTCATCTGCATTGAGATTCAAATCGATCAATAGTAACATCGGTTCAAAAGTATCGATGTACGATGAATATCGAAAGAAAAATATCGATGTCCGAAAACATCGATGTTTTAGGTAAAAAAAACCAATCCATTTTATTAAAAGGTATACATATAGTAAGCGACGTAAGCAAATTCATGGTAGATTGTTGGGTTATATTACTGCAAAGTTTGAGTTTACTGGACAAACATAGATTACAATATATGTACAGTAGATTTACTATACATATTATTGGGTTTTCGAAGTTTCATTACTAAAAAAAAATTAAGTTCTACCAACACTCGCTCCCACTTTATTCTTAGGTAAGAAAAAAAGTTGACCATGGCTTGAAATTGACAGTTTTTTATTTTGTTGGTTTTAATTTGATTACATCGATTAGCGACATCTAGTGTAAATTGGGTGAAGGTAAAATAATACTAATAGCAACGTTAATCGGCAACATTAATTACACCTAATCACGCTAGATGGCCTAGCCCTAGACTTAGAGTGTATCGATATCGATGTTCCGATTTTATTCTCATAACATCGATATGTCAATATTATCGAAAACTTAACATCGATATTAAATTCTTCATGGTAGACCCTTATTGACCGGAAATATTATGTTTTTTTTAATTTATTTAACATTTCTTCGGCCCAGTTTGGAAATATTTAAATTTTTATGGTTTGTTGACAATTTTCTAAACAGTTTTTGAAATGCGACCACGTGATATTTAAATTTATTGAAAACGTCACTTCATGACAGTTTACAAATTGGGAGGTTAGCTTATTTTACATAGAATAAGAATAATGAAAAATAGGAGACCAAAAATTAGATATGGATAAAAATAAAAATTTGTTTTTTTGATAAATTAGGAAAATATAAAAAAATACATAAAAAAAGTTGTAGCACTGGACATCGATGTTTCGCTCTCATTTGAGCTCGTCAGCAGTGCATAACATGGAAAGGGAACACTGAGGAAGAAATACTTAAAAATAAGAATTTTTTAAAATATAAAAAGAAAAATAAAGAAATTTTAACATGAATAGACGTTTCATCATCAATTTACTGTGTTAAAAATTTAAATATTTGAAGCCCGATCCACAAGAAGCAACTACTCCGAGGGCTAATACCCCTTCCGGCATTGAACTACACTTGTGGGTCGAACTTACATGCATTTCAAAAATTGTTTAGAAAATTGTCAACAAACCATAAAGTTTAAATATTTCCAAACTGGGCCGAAGAAATGTTAAATAAATTGAAAAAAACAAAAATCGATATTAAAACATCGATGTTTTTTCACTAAACATCGATGTTGATTCGCCATCGATGAATATCGATCATCCCTAGTTTTAGTGCATTTCATCTACTATCATAACAAACCTACTGCCTGAAAACGCGAATAACCTTAATTATATTTGGTGAATTTGTGTATTTTATTAATTCAAACAATATTTCGTCAAAGAAATAAAGGTTTTTCTGTAGAATACAAACTGGCATTTGCTCTTTATTTCCCGATCCTCTTTTCTAAAGATACGACACACCACTGATACTGTGATTTAGTAACCAGAATTAAATAAACAGTTTCACAAATTTCATGTATAACTATTGCCAGTATTTACAACTTCCCAGACGAACGCTTTAAAAAGTGAAATGTACAGCAACCAGTTTATTTCGTATCGTGATAATTAAGGTTATGGTTTATATTTCAAATTTGCCGCTATTTCCGAAAGTTATTTCCGCCCAAACGTCAATTAGCAAGTGTAAAGCCATATCCGTTAGAGAAATTGTCGGCTTTTCGATGGAGTGTTCTCTTCGGTTGTCAACAATTTCATAGCATTTTTTGTATAGAATTTTCTTTAAAAACTATTGTTAGTTCTTATTTTATTTCTTGGGTGCTTAAGGTTTCGTCGACGAGTGATAGTTTTGTAGAAATATAGGTGGAAAATGCCTTCTGCGGCTAATGTCAAAATTGACAAGCAAATCTCTCCAGAAAGTGCTTTGGCCGATTCGGGAAATTCTACTCCTCTTAGACAGGCCATTACAATTATAGAACATAAAATTAGGAATTTGGAAAAAAGAAAGGTAAGCGCGACCGTTTTTTATTTTGGTTTTCTCTTTATTCATCATCAAGGTCTATGTGGTCCATGTCCCACATTCTTTATTGTTTTTTAGCTGCTTGACACCGATTAATTGCGACTTAATTAATTTTTTACTTAAAATCGTAACGTGGTTTCTACTTTATCTAAGAATTCAACTTAGACACATGTTTATTTTAAAGTTTTGGATTCAATAATTGAAAATCGGTCTTATAAATTATAAATTTTCTGAATTTAATGAAGATTTTGTAAGTTATGAAATGTGTCTGTTTTAAATTGAATTAGATGTTTTAACCCAATTTGATGAAGTTGTAAATTTTTTCTTTTTTAATTTTATATCTGCATCTTAGTTTATAATAAAGAAACTGCACATTGTTCCCCATTAATTTGTCTTAAATCTTTCTGAATTCCAATAGAGCAAACATTACGCTTCATTAGTACTATCATTTGCGGTGATGATGTTGATTTGATCAAGTAAACATTTTTTATTTATAGGCAAAATTAGAATCTTACAGAGAACTTCAAAACGCGGGTAAGGAATTGAACTCCGATCAGAAGACTGCCGTAGCTAAATATGACGAAGTGATACAAACATTAGATTTTGCGCGAGACTTATGTAAACAGTTCCTAGGCATTGCAGCATGTTCAGAAAAAGAAGCCAAAAAGTTGGCAAAAAAGGAAGCTGCTGCTAAAAATCAAGCTGAACTTGCCAGATTAAGGGAAATTCTGTTGGTACAGGATGCTCTCCATCAAATGGGCAATGAACAGGTTCGGGACGATTTTTTGCACGGCCGGAATGGTGCAGCTCAGCTGTCTGAGACAGATCTCAAGTAAGTTTCTGTTTGTTCTAAAGTTTTCTTCTGTCAGTGAATATTCGTGGTTTTTAATTTTGTAAATATTTGTCCTGATCCTTTGTGGTGGGAATTCGATTTTGATTTGTTTAATTTTATTTCATGTCTTCTAGTTAAATGTGTGGCAACTAAACCACTAAAGTTAAAGTTTGCTGAATAATTAAAAGTATAATTTTAATATTAACGTTTAGTTCCGAGTTTTAATTTGAATGTTTTTTTATAAACGTTCGGAGTTAAAATTTTAATTTTTGGTTCTTTTTAGGCCGAATTGTTTTTTTTTTTGCTAAAACTGAATCTTGGACTTCTGAATACGCTGGCTCTTATAAATAAAAAAAATGTCAAATGGCACAAAATACTTTTCGATAACTTCTAAAGTTTAAAATAAATCGTAGGCATAAGCAAAAAATTATAATAAATCAAGAACTTCCTTTTTCCTAAATTCTCAAAATTTCAACAGAAATTGGAATTTAAAGTTGTTTCGAAATTTCGACTTTTTCTTAAGTTTATGCTAAATACCTTTTTGCGAAAACTTATACTTTTAACTTGGTTTCTCATTTTGACTTTTAAGAAAGGCTGTTTGAATAGAAAAGAAAGCGCTAACGAGTAATCCCATGTAGGAAGTAAATCTTTTTTAAAGATCTGATAAACACCTTATTTATCTCTTACCGTTTACTTTTCTACCTCAACATTTTTATAGTAATAAGTATTTATTTACTTAGCTTCGCCCAAACACCATCAATCTGTAACTTAAATGCTAACCTACATTTTAGATTGTTGGACGATCTATATCCTGCTGTGACCCCCAAGCATGAAGTTGGAAATCCGACAGCATTTACAAATGAGGTACAAGCAGCAGCTGAACATTTGCTGGCAGTTGTAGATGGTAAACCTAAAGAAGCTTTTGGTGGAACCTATAGTCAGATTAAAGAAGTATTAGGAAAAATTCATGAAAGCGGTTATTTCGATCAGGCTCAAGTGTGTATTTACAAATTCTATTTTGAACATTTATTTGAAGTCTATTTCCTTAGGAAATTGTAGAAACCGTTGAAGCTCAAGAAATTGTCCAAGTTGAAGGTAACTTGGATAGTGAAACCCTTCAGCAAGGTGATCAATCATCAGTCATTCCGCCAATGGAACCAATTCCTGTTGAAAATGTAATTCCGGTTTCGCATCCACCACCTCTAGAAACGCTTCCTGTGGAACCGTCTTTGCCTCCGGAACAGATTTTTTATCCGCAACAACCACCTCAACCCTTGCCCGCCCAGCAACCCCTTAGACCGATCACTGAAATGCTAGGAACTGGCAGCTTTTTCTTTCTGCAGGTATATGCAATATAATTAGTAAATAGTTTCATAAACACTACTGCATTCAACCCAGAATTTTACTTAAGTAATAAATAAGATTTAGAATTAAGTAACAAATAAGATTAAATTCAATGCTACACAAAACTTGCATTTATTGAAAGTGATTTTTAAAAAATTATATCTCATGTGAGTATGAGGGATACCACAACCTTTCAAATTATGAAAATAGGGAACCCAAAGTTTCCTTATAAATGAACTTTGTTGCTAACTGGTAAATAACTCTTAATTTTCTCAGATCCAAAGTATGTAACTTTTTTTTTATTGCAGGACTCTGAAATAGATGCACCTCTTGATCAACAAATTCCGAGTCAAACTTTTACCAATCAATCTTTTGTGAACGCTCCTCCGCCACCAATTCCAATGCCGCCGCATTTTCAGAATATGTCGAGCAACCTTCCACCACCCCAAATTGTGCAACCTGGCAACAATGGTTTGGACGACGTTTACCACAAACAAGAGGAACCGCACAAACAAAATGCAACTGGCAATAGACCCCCTCGTAATAATCCGAGTAACAATGCTAATCAGCAATCCTATTATCAAAACAATGGTTATAGCAACAGGCCTAGGCAAAATCGCAACCAGGGTTCGAGAACTTCTAATAGGCACAATTAATGCGGCATGGCTTTAACCCTCAATTTTGGTTTCGAATATAGTCATTTTGATTTGATACTATGTCAATTTTTCCATTTCCAAAGTAGGACTTAGTTGCGCAATTGCAATAAAGGAAGCCTACTTGAGAGATAATTATAACTTCAATTTTTTTCTTATGAGTAAAATCTCGAGTGCTTTTGCAAATATTGCTAATTGATGTGACTGTCCACTTATCTAAAATTCCATAAAATCCAAACCAAAAGTCAAGTCAATAAAATTTAACCAAATATAATTCAAGTTGTGGCTTTGCTTCAAGATGGCCATGACACTTGTAATTAAATTATTTATTGTTTTTCAATGTGTAACAGTTCTACAAAGTTTAGATCTAAGGATTAAATATGCATTTTATGTTTATAAGAAAATTAGAATTTTTCGTTTTTTTTTCTACATTACCTTCAGTATATATAAAGCATTTTAGTTTATAACAACTTTTAACCATATGTTGGAATAAAAATATCCCTTAGTATAATTTTAATGATATTTGCATTATTAAAACATTGATGATTATTGATTTTATTATTTTTCCTGTCCCTTTTATAAAACAGTTATGGTTTCAATAATGTAAGGGTTTCTTTACTTAGGAATACATTTAGTATTTATATTTAATTAAGTACTAACATGTCGAATATATACAGAATGTCATCAGTGGGTCATTGATTGGTGGCATGATAATAAAAGGTTGAAAAAAAATCACATGAAAACATAAAATGATTTGTAACAAGGGCTGCATCGCCTAAAATTATTTCTGACCAGATCGTAATTCAAAATTTATGTTCTGGAAACATTTTTTTTCTTAAATAAGAAAGCTCATTAGCGCCTTCACTTAGTTTGAGTGCTCTAGAGCAGATTTACTTAATCTGGAGTCAAAATATTTTGATGATGCGTTACCTATATTTCAGGGGCCATTTGGAAGAAATAATCTAAATCTTTTTATCGGCACTATAAACAATTTAATAATTTTTAGCAGAAATTTACATAAAATGTAAAAGAATCACTTCTCCGACAACAAATCAAAATTTTTAATAATATTTAGGTTAGAATTTTAAGAACACAGAGCATCATTAAGCAATATCACAGCGTTGCCATACTACTATATCTAAATGTTACTAGCACTACCACTAGTGGTTTGTGATTACTAGTTCTTGCTGTTGCTACTACAATATTAAAAGTTCAGTGCCTGATCTGATGAAGATTTATCTGAAATGGACTTTACCTATAAACCTACCTACCTACCTATAAAAAAAATATTTATTTTTCAAACAACTTATTAATCTTCGAAATGTTTTTCGCGTGAAGGCAGCTTTATTTCCGGTTATTGTTTTTTTAGTACTACTACTCTAATGCACATTAATTTGAAGTGGACTATACATTAATGATAAGTCAAATGAACTACTTTATAATTCAGAAGCCAGAAGGAAACAAAAAAACGAGGGAGTTCTATAAGAAGGAGATGCATCGGTAACGTAATTTGTTGAATGAAAATGGGACTGATTTCTACACAAACCATACTGTTAGTGGTTTGTGGATTTCCACTCACTGACATCAGCGGCCTCTGTTGTGTATTACCAGTAAGTATTGTGCGTAAACTGTAAAATGAGAGCTTAAGTTGTACCTACCGATGACAGTGGATGATGGTAGTCGTAGGTACAATGTATCCAATCGGTCACAACACTGTTATGTTAATCTTTTCTTGGGCTTTTCCTAGGAAAGTGTGTCTAGAACATCGTTTATTCATCTTTTAGTCAGGGAGGAGCGTTTAGCGTTGAAGTTGAAACTACTTCAGTCCTTTAGGTGTACGTTTTAACTACTCGTTTCGCAATGTTTGACCTACGATAAAATAGAATTCTGTGGTGCATAGTTTGCGGATTAATAGATGGCGCTGCTAACAGAGGAATGGTTTCAATCTCATTTTAAAAGTCGGCGTAACGCAACCTTACCTTCTACATAACCATAAAAAAACAAACGTCAAAGCAGCAAAGGAGGTTAAGAAATTTGAGAATTACGAATAAAATGATTAATATATAAGTTTTGTAAAATTATTCCTAATAATTGCCAGCGCGCAAAAAAATAAACATGTCAAAATTGATGGGAAGTTACTATTTCGTTATTGTTGGACACAAGGATGCACCATTATTTGAAATGGATTTCACAAATAGTAAGGAACCAAAGGTGATTTTTACATCCACAACCACAACTAGGATTTACCGTGTAAATTTTTTTCTCTAGAAAGAAGACCATAGACATCTGAATCAGTTCATAGCGCATGCAGCTTTAGATTTAATCGATGAACACAAATGGAACACACATAATATGTACCTAAAAGCGGTCGATAAATTCAACCAATGGTTTGTCTCAGCATTTGTAACTGCCAGTTTGATAAGATTTGTAATGGTTCATGATAATCGTAACGAAGATGGTATCAAAAATTTTTTTTCTGAAATATATGAAGCTTACATCAAACATTCCATGAACCCATTTTATGAAGAGGACACCGCTATTAAGTCATTAGCATTTGAAAAGAAGGTGCAATTGTATGGAAAGAAATATTTAACAAATTAATAAAACTGTTTCTACTTATTTTATGTCAGCTTTTTTGTGATAGGGGCTGTCAACTTCTCACTCAGACCAGTCGGGATAACTTTTCTCTTAAAACGTCAGACATAACCTTTAACTTATTTCATGTTATAAAAATCTGAAAAAATTGACATACAAATCTTGTCCCCTGAAACCAAGAAAGATTAAAAAAACACGACAGTGGTTGCTCTAAAGTGTTTCGATAGGCAAACTATCATCTTTCTTGTTTTTAGGGGACAAGATATGCATTTTAATTTTTGAAGATAATCAAGTACCAGTCCGTTCCACCAAAAAAAGTAAGAATCTGATGTTTGAAAAAAAAACACTCAATATCACTCGTGTATAGGGCTTTGACATTAAGATTGCCATTGTGTCACAAATTAGGTCACTTATACCTAGAAAGTGTAAAAATTTAGCACCAATTGATTATTTTAGTAATATCTATAATGGCTCTACTTCTTGAATAAGTTGATCTTGTTGATATTCTCAATAATAGTCATAATTCAAGAATGATCAAAATGTATCATTGTATTTTTGCTCGAGGTTTTTTTTTTGACCATTTACATAAAATGTTTGCTTCAGTATACCATTCCTGCTCTTCAGAAGAGTTTCACCTTTGGTATGGTGGACATACTGAGTTACCGTGCTCTTCTGTCTAAACTCTCTTATCCTTTGTACCAAATTTTCAAAACAGAAGATTTTCGCCTCTGGTATGGTGGACATACTGAGTTACCGTGCTCTTCTGGCCAAACTTTCTTATCCTTTGTACCAAATTTTCAAAACAGAAGAGTTTCGCCTCTGGTATGGCGGACATGCTGAGTTACCGTACTCTGATGTTGGAATTGGCTTTTATCATTTTTGTATATTTCCTTGTATTTATTTTTTTATTCATTGTTTCTTTGCTCCTGAAGAAGCTCCCTACGATGGTGGGTGAAATGTCGAACACTTTTAGTAGTTCTCCGACACGGTCCAATCCCGAAGGAAGTATATCCTGTACTGACTCTGGTTGTGGAAGCCTTCATTATTACATTGTTAAACTTGTTGCTAGATTTAACATTTTCAGTTTAATAAGACGATAAACTACTAGCCTGCAAATGGTTACAAAATATTCATCTGATATGGCTAACTACTCTCAATGAAAGGGCATCAATTCATTTTAAATAAAAATCAGGGCAACAGATTTTAAATAACTGTTTAATCCTATATACAATCGTTTATAAATAATATAAAATCTCACTTTACATTTCTTCCCCTAATAAAGATAATTGTTTTAAGAACTGATTTGCATTATTTAATGTTGAAGCACCATATACTATTCGTTTAACGTTGCCTGCTGCAGTTTTTTGCTGAAAGAATTTTAAAATATTAGTATGAAGTTTACCACTGGTAAGATACATACCTTGGCATAATCCACCAAGTTTTGATACTCAATATAATTACCACCACCTACAATAAATACAAATGCATCTTGAAATGGTGATCTATTTCTCGGAATTTCTGTTACTTTCAGTTGCTTAGGATCTAAATAATAATACTCGTCCATTTCCTGACAATTTTTAAATTCCATAAGATGGTCTACAATTCTCGTTACTGGAAGATTCTAAAAATTGTGAATAAGGTGTGATATTGATGTAAGATTGTTTGAAATTTACATGTCTTTTCACAACCAAGTTCTTGACTCCTTCCATGACAAAATTCGAACCTTGGGATACCAACTTTGAGAACATACTGACAGTCTTGGTTCCACCTCCTTCATATTGATTGGGGCTGGCAGCCATTTTAGTGTAACTTCTAGAAATTATACCATACGTAATAATATACTGTTTAAAAATTACGAAATTATTGATATTTATTAAAAAGGAGCTTTTGAAAAATTATAATTTATTAGTTGTAAATTAACTTACTTCCATCGTTTAATGTAATTTATAGCCGATAAGTTACATCCAGCCTCTTGCAAGAGCATTTTCATATTTCTTCAATTCTGTTTCATTCAGATGAGGTGTACATATGTAAAAAATAATAAATAATCTAAGCTTGTCATCAGGAGTCCCAGTTTCTGGATCTGTAATTATATCGAAGATACTTTTATCAACAGCCTGTGCTTTTGACATTATTTTTTCTTCCAACTCAAAAAATGTATCCAGCTTCCTTTGCTTAATTGTATTTAAAATTACTGTTGCTACAGAAGTATGCATATCAATTAACCTCTTCTTTTCTAGTAATTGTGGCAGAGAATTTACAGCCGATGTTATCTTAGCTGTATTATCTGTGACTAACGACATAGCGATGTCGTTTTCATTATCAATTCCCATAGATGATTTTAATTTTTTCACTTCTTCTTCTGATGACTTTATATTCTTCCAGTTGCTCCTGAATCGCTTCAGCTACTGTGGGAAATGGCGACCCCTTGTGTGAAGCCCAAAATTTGTCCTTCGTGTCCAGTTCACATACCCGATTTTTTGATTTCGTTCCTGAATAAATAACAGTGCTTAAATGGTACAAGGTATTTTTAAAGAACTAACCTCCCGATGAAGCTGATTCATTTATAATCACCCTATTTAAAGTTAAATCTAATAAATCATGGGCAAGAGCTTGGTATGTCCACGTGTGGTGAAATGGTGTAGCCATATCTACATTTCTATCCAAAATTATTAAAAGTGGTCTTTGGAAATTGAAATTTCCCGACTGGGTGTCTGTATGAAACAAATTATTCCGAGCGTCAAATAAATTATCCCTCAGCTTCTTATCGAGTTTTGTGGCTACCATTTCAGCTGCGTTTCCTTTAGGACTGCGAATAATTGGCACTGTACCTATACAAGAAATGAAATAGTCAGTTAAGTGACCCCTATTTGTAATTTTTACATAACGGAGTTGGTCTCTTGATGGATACATAGTATAGCTCGAGTGTTACGAACTTTTGTTAGACTTCAACTTATCCGCATAAATGTGCCCATGTCATTATTAAATTCAAGTTTGAATTTCGATGGATTTATATGGAATGACCTTAAATGTTATCCTCAGATACTCTTCTATTTTCTCTTTCTATTTTTAAGATATATAACCAAAGCAATTCTTGGTATTTTCTTATAACAGTATTTTATTTATTATGTTTGCTTTGTAAATATGTATTTTTATTCACGAAGTTTAAAGCAGAATTCTATTTTCCTTAAACTATGATAAAATCTAATAATTTACCCAAAACCAAATTTTATTAATCAAACTGAAGAATTAAATTTTCAAAGATGAGGTTTCTTTGAGCAATAAAGTCAAATATCAATCGACTTTTTCCAAAAAATGTACAAGCCGGCACTTTGGCGATATATCACAAAACGGATTAAAGCATATCTTACCCATGGTCACAAATACTGAGAAAAGACTGTCTACAATCCCATTCATAATGTTATCCATTTCTGTGTCTTTGATTTCGCCTTTGTTAATTGCTGCAAAAAATAATATTACATAAAATGCAATACATATATATTTAGAAATACCATAATAGGATAACGAATCACTTTTTTGATGTTTAAGTACATACATATCATCTTCTAAAGAAATAAAATTCACATATTGGTCATACACCTGAAAAGAATAACCATGACTGATAACAAACCGAAAGCTGTCTTAAAGGTTTATTACTTTATGTATGTTGGCAACACAATTTGCTTCTAATGCGGCAGCTGCAAGATCTTCTAATTTTCCTCTTGAAATTGGTGAGATGAAATTTAAATGATAAATATCATACAGACCATTTCTAAAATCTTGACCTATTCTGTCCAAATTTTCTTCACTGGGAGTACAAAAGTAAATTGCTGGAACTTCGGGAATAGAATCCCTTTCGGAATGTAATTCACTAAAAAAATAATAATAAAATTACTACAAATTATAAATTTCTAACACTTCGATCGACACTAGTGACTATGACTTTTTCTTTCATTAAGTTCTATGCTTATGCATTCAATTCCTTCATTTCTTAAATTGTCGAGCGCTTAAACTCAAAACTTTATCTTTTTCAAGAGAATTTAAATTTTTTCTCGAAAGTTTTATCTTCATCCTCAAGATTTAATTGAAAAATTTGCTAAACATTTCATGTTTAAATTTGCAACTTGCTAAACATTCCATTGTTTAAATTTGCAATTTTTACTCTCCCTAAAATAACCCCAACATTTGATTAAATTTCTTTCCAAATTTGGTTTCGAAATTTCGAGATGAATTCCAAAAAAAAAGTCTAAATTTTAAACTTTCAGCTTCAACCTCAACAACTTTGCTCACAAAATTTAGACCTTACATTCGGTATTTCAGGAATGATGCTGACAATATGAATTTAAAGTTGACGATTCAATTTGAAATTTGCATCTTTTTTTAATTTAAATTTTCGTCTTTTTGAATTCATTTAAAATTTCGGCATCTTTTTGGGAGATTACCTTAAAATTTTAGATTTAAATGAGGAAGGAATATTGATTTTTTTTATGGCAATACTGAAGTGATCTCGAGATTATAGTCAAAGTTTCGACCATAAAGTTGAAAACTCAACAAAAGTAAAAAACTTCGAATTTTAATTTAATTGAAATACAGATCTTGTCCCCTTAATTTGATGCTGAAAATTAATTTCTGAAATATCAACTCTTAACTTTAAACTCTGGGATTAGAGTTGAAATTTAAAAAAAATGGATCGAATTTTAAAAAATATTAAAATGTCCACATCAGGATTATGTTCATAAGGCCCTTGAAGTCTGTAGTAAGACAATGTGAGACAGTTTTTATAACATTATACACTATATGACCTTAACGTTCAACTTTTCACTTCTTTATTATTACATAAAACCGTTGGTTATCGATCTGCTTGAAGGTGGCATGCAGACGACTATCTAAAATGGGACAATCCTGTTTAAAACGCAACATATGATCACTCATATAATTAAAAAGAACAGACCCAAGTGATAGCAGACTTAACAAATTCAATGTTTAAATTATAATTAAGCCTAATTAACTAATAATTGTTTGCAAGTCAGAACGGTTTCAAATACATTTCGGCAACAGTAACATATTTTTATCCACCAAAGGTGCGCGGATCACATTTGCTTACACAAAAAGAGTAACCCCAATCTCCCTCAACTCCTTGACTGATATTAGGGGCGAAATAATATCCTGACCTACTTTATCGTAAATTAATATTTTCCACACAGGTTCCGAGTTGGTCAACTTTGTTTGATTTTGCTGATTCAGGTTCAGCATTTGCTTTATAGCACCTAAAACGTGAATCAAAATCAGCATTAAAATACTTCGATGTTTTCAAAACCTCACTAATTTGCCTTTGCCTTAGCGTAGACATCCTGCAAATGAGTTTCAGGCTGAACAGACGAAATTTTCTAAGGTGGAAATTTCAAAACAAAGTTTTGACAGTTAACCAGTTACCTACGTGTCTAGTTGACGTTTCACTTGTCATTTGTTAGTTTCGCCAACATGAAAATGTAAATAATTAATTTAAATTAATTTAAATAGTTATTCCCTACAAAAATTCTTAACAATTCTATTGACTACATATATATTATAGCAAGAAAATTATAAAATTGATACTAAGTATGTTGTGTACTGGTAAAACGATAAAATAATTTGTTTATTTAAGTTGCCTAACTTGATTAGATTCTGTCATGTTTTGTGATTCTGCCTTTAACTTTCAATCTGTCAATTTAGTTGGACGTGTATTCTTGAGATTTAATTAATTTGTAACTTGTAACATATTTTAATGTGAGTCAACTTCTTTGACTAGGTTTTTTCGTTTTGAAGAAATTCTGTATCTCCACACAGTTTACCTCAATCGGTTGAAAGTGTGAAAATGTATGTGCAATAATTTTTAACGAAAATTAGTTTCACTGGATGCCCCGTTTAACTATGCAATGCTACCCAGAAGACGTCGTACGGGTTCAGAAACAGAAACCAAAATCGATTACGCTTATACCCAAAGCAACAAGTTTAATGATTTAAACGAGACATTTCCAAATAATGTTCAAAGTGATTATTACTTAGAGGAAGATTACACTGAACCAGAACCTGTCGTCATGACTGCAAGGGATAGAACTAGTGAATTTGTAAATACTATACAAACGTTACAGGGTAGAAATATTTCTAAGGCGATATCAGTTAGAGATCCGAGAAAATCGAAAGCTATACAGAGTCATTCGGAGTTTATGTTAATAGCTAGGAACATTGGGAGAAATATTGCCAATTCTTATGCTAAATTAGAAAAACTAACGTTGTGTAAGTAACTTGGGTAATTTATTATCTTTTTACTAAAAAATTGAAATACAACTCCCCTGAAACCAAGAAAGATTAAAAAACAACAGAGGTTGCTCTAATGCGTTTCGATAGCCAAAATATGATCGTCAGAGAGACACTGAAATACGTGAGAGCAACCTCTGTTGTTTTTTAATTTCTTGGTTTCAGGGGACAAGATTTGTATTTAAGGTTTTGAAGTTAACCAAGGATCATACGTTTTACAAAAAAATATCTTACTACTGTCTATAAGAAGTTTCATACTTCTACTAAAAAGTCGATATTTTGTCTACATTTTTCCCAAATTTTCGCTTAAATTCCAAGTTGTCAACTTTTTGTCCTAGAATTTACAGAATAGACATTGTTGTAAATGAAAAATTGAAATTTCGGCTGTAACTCAAAATTTTAAATTCTTTACTATCTTCTATTCAATATTTGCATTGAGCACCAACACCGAGTAGTTCTATAATTTATTTTACTTCTTTATTCTATCTCTCAAAAATAAAAATGAAAATTTTTTAACCTGATTAAAAATTAAATCTAATTCACATGACTATTTTGATTTTCATGTAAATAATTAATTCTTTAATTGTTAGTTGCAACTAAAAACGTTCATAAGAAACTGAAAAGTTTCGTATAACTTTTTCTTATCTTCTTTTTAAAACGTTTGCATCATATGAAGCAAAATTCACTAAATCAAATTACTCAGAAAATATCGATGAATTGGAAAGTGATGCAAACCAATATGGATCACTGAAGTTGCCATAATTTTCTCAGGAAGTATTCAACAACGCTGCTAGTTTAATTATGGTCTGTTTTAATTTTAGTGGCAAAAAAGAAGTCTTTGTTTGATGATCGGTCTACGGAAATTCAAGAACTGACTTACATTATTAAAGGAGATTTAAATAATTTGAATCAACAAATAGCTCATCTTCAAGATGTATCAAAGCGGCAAAGGCACACTACCAGTGGAAAACATCTTCAATCGCATTCTAGTAATGTAGTTTTGGCTTTACAATCGAAGCTAGCAACCATGTCGACGGATTTTAAACAAATTTTAGAAGTAAGAACTGAAAATTTAAAACAGCAGAAAAGTAGACGTGAGCAGTTTTCACCTGGCGGTTTCCCACCTCCGACTTCAACAGTGACGCAGGGTATGTTAAGGATATTAAATCAAAAACAAGAGTTTACTTTAGAGTCTAAAGTAAACTCTTGTAGAGTCTAAAGTTTAGACTCTGGAGTTTTGCCACATGTATTTGTACTATCTTTTTATTATCCTCTCTTGTTGTAACTATCCCTGTGCAAATCTCACAATAACGACAAGTAGTTTTTTTATGAATTGTTTTCGTTTTTTCGCTATTAATAACAACGTAATTATTATTTTTAGGAAGTTTGTTATTGCAAGAGCAGGACAGTGTTAGTATTAATTTGGAGAATTCGGCCCTAATACCGCAACGTAATCAAATGCAGGCGGCGCTCATGTATGATCAAACGGATAACTATCTGCAAGAGAGAGCGGAAACGATGCAAAATATAGAATCTACCATAGTGGAGTTAGGTGGTATATTTCAACAACTGGCTCACATGGTAAAAGAGCAAGAAGAAATGGTAGAACGAATCGACACCAATGTAGGCGATGCCGAATTAAATATTGAAGCTGCTCATGCGCAAATTTTGAAATATTTTCAATCAGTCACATCAAATAGGTGGCTTATGATAAAGATATTTGCTGTATTAATATTTTTCTTCATTTTCTTTGTAATGTTTGTGGCCTGATATTTAAAAATTAAACTTGTGATTAAGGGACTATATAGGGATAGAGCAGGTGTATATAAACGATTTTATATATAAATTTATTGCATTTATTTGTTAATTTAAATTGTTAAAAGAAATTTTATCGTTAATATTAAGGAATAAAATATTTCTCAGATGTGTACCTTTAAATTAAATTTGAATTATTTACATATTAAAAGTTATCAAAAACACACTATCATAAAAAAGGTGGATCTGTTGCGATGTCTTGGTATATACCTGTCAGTCGCCCACTCCAGTTTTCTTGCTTGGGATCCTGGATCTAACAATGCTCGACACTGTTGGTCATTACCGTACCGGTTTTTGACAACTTCAAAAATTCTAGACAAATTCATTATATATTCAATTGCCCAGAATGTTTGAAATTGTCAAAACTAGGTATGGTAATTACCAACAGCGTCGGGCATTATTAGATCCAGAAAACTGCAGTAGGGCGACCGATAGGTATATACAAAGACATCGCAACAGGATCATTAGACAATGCTATGTTTACTTTAGATTGAGAATTGTAACTGGAATATAATTAAGGTTGTTTACTCTGTATTAGGCATTGAAAACCAACGCAATTAGAGAAAGTTTGGAAATTACATGAGGTAACTGGTGAGTTTTGCTGTGAGTAATTAACTCGAATTTTGCCTTATTTTGATCACTTGGGTATTTTTTATCATATACTAAGATGGTCTAGATTTAAGGTCAATTATCTATAAAACAGCAGACATACAAACTGTTACCTTTAAATCACAAAAGTAGGAGATAGGCAGAAATATTCTGCAGTTTGAAGCTGGGGGCAATTTTATTTTTAAAATTTTGTTTTTTTTTAGTTTCAGTTTTCTGAAATTTCGAAAAATTTTGTTAAACCATTGAAAGACATTTTAAATGTATAGGTACAAATTTTCTAAAATTTTCAAATCCAGATTTGAAATTAAACGTTTTATTTACAAATTGCTGTTTCTTCGCTAATGTTTTTTTTTTTTTGCAAAGCTTGAAATTTTCAACCCAAATATTTTAGATTTATTATAATAAAATATAAAATTCGAGAGTGTTAGAATTTGAATTATGTTTTCAATTGGGCATTGCTCCTGCGTCAAGCAATGCAACAAAAAAACGTAGCAAGATAAGAAGACGGCAACTTGTAACAGCCGCAATAAGATATAAGAATTTCACGCGGCATATTCAAGGCAAGCAACGCCACCACCATTATTACAGTTAACAATAAATAGTTAAGATCAATCAGCCAGTATTCTAATCCAGCGACCTAACAATTCAGAAATCACACAGAGTATTCCAAAATTTGTATTTTTTGAAAACTTTCGAAACACAAAATAGTAGATTTTTCCCAAATGTTCGACTTTAAATTTAAAATTTTGTTTTTCTAGAAATTTAGGCGTCAAGTGAAATATCGGGTTTAACTGTGGAACCTGAGACAATTTGAATATTCGGAATTAAAATTGAAATTTCGATATTATGTTGAAATTTCGATGTTATGTTGAAATTTCGATGTTATGTCGAAATTTCGATGTTATGCCGAAAATTTGAGCTGAAACTCGAAGTTTTAAGAAATTTTTATGATACAAAATGTCAATGTTTTTTAAATGTTGGTTTCCTCTTAAAATTATTACTTTAAACCTACAATCTCCAATGTTTTCTCTAAAATTTCGATTTTAAATTCTACATTTGGAATTTAAAATCGATTTTTTAGGAAAAAAAATTAAATTTTTTTTTGAAATTTCCAAATTTAAATAATGTCGACCTTTTTCTCTCAACATTTTTTTTTTCGATTTGGTTTTTTTGTCTAATATTAAATTTTTTCTTTTTTTTTTGGATTGTTTCCTCAAAACTTCGTTTTAAAATTTTAAATGCCGTGAGAAAATATTTGTTATGAATTTGGAGTTTTTTTTTAAAATATTTTTTCCTGCAAGTTTTCAGTCTAATTTGAAACTTGAAAATGAATTCTTTTTAAAATTTCAGCTTATATTGGAATTTTAAATAATGACTTTGTTTTAAGAATTTCGAGTTTTTCTTACATATTTTTTTTAATTTTATTTTTTGTTTTTTTTTAAGTAATCCACTCGTAAATTATGCTTTCAGAGCGCTACGAGTAGGATGCGGAAACAAGGATAAATGGCAACGAACAGTCTTCTTAAATAAGGCTAGGTTGTAATATTTAGGGAAAATTTCTTTCAGTAACGCCTTTTAATTATTATTTTTGAACATTCCTTAATCAACTCGAAATTTGAACTTTCGACGGAATCGGAGATTCGGCCGATTTCAAAGCGAAACTAATTTTTTTTTGGCCAAAACTGTTCGAAAACGAAATTTTGGTCGATCCCTAATAAAAATATTGGAAAAGTTAAATTTGCACTCGACCAGTAAAATTATAACGTTCCGATTTTACTTGAAACTCTGAAATGTAAAAAAATAAATAAATTACTATCGAAATGTTGGAATTAGTGTCGAATTATTTGGTAAAAGGTCAAATTTTGATGACTTGAATGTCGACATTTAATGGACAAAACATTGGCACAAATATAGATTTTTAAGGTCAAAATGAAGAGAACAAATGGAAATTTTTGATTAAAATATATTAAGAAAATAAAAATTAATCAAGTTTATAATGAAAATTTTGTGAAGCAAATCAGTTAGTATCTCTATGATAATAGCTTGGCTATCGAAATGCGTTAGAGCAACCTTTGTTGTGTTTTTTTAATCTTTTTTGGTTTCATAGAACAAGATTTGTATTTCAATCCAAGAAAATCAAAGTTTTTAGAAAAGAACTCAAGTTTTGTGAAATATTTGTTATTAATTTTATGCCTGAAGTTAAAATAACTGCAAAAATTAAAATTTATTAATTTTGAGACACTGAAATTTCGAAAAACAAATCTGATGTTTGCGCACGTACGTTTTGGGCCCAATTCGAATCGTCGCAGGAGGTTTAGAAGGTAAGGGTTAAAAACATCAACTACTTAAATTAGTTTCAAGATTTATTTTAATTATCCATAAAAACATCAAATTAGTTTGATCTTTTTTGCTAACCTTATAATGCAATAAAAATTAATGGATCTATCAATTTTTTTGAAGTGAAAGCTTTTGGCGCGTTGAACGATTTTAGATAGTGACAGATCTCTTCAAGTCGTCGTCGTTGGTATCTCATCCGAGACATTTGCGATGAACGCAGGGGTGCCTCAGGGGTCTGTTTTGTCTCCTACTCTATTTCTGTCACATAAACGATCTCTTAGCTTTAACTTCCAATCAATACATATATATATATATATATTAACTGAAGTAAATTTACACTTCATTTTGAGGGTTCCTACACATGCATACCCCTCTAACCTTAACTATTACATAATATTCTTATTTAATTACATTTTATTCCCACTTCGGTTTGCCGTATGTTCCTAGTCTAGTCTAGTTTCTAACCTACATTTAATCTGCCTAACCTACCCTTCACCTTAACCTAATCTAACCTATTTAACCTAAAGTTCTAATCTAACGTTCCTCCTCGCGTAGTCTCTTTTTCTTTCCTCTTGCGTTACGTCTAAGGCTGGGTGCTCAATCCCCCAGCTTGTGCCATGTCAAGGTACTCGATCCCCTTGACTTCGGATGGTTTCCAGGTCAGAACTTGGAGTTCGACAGTAGGCTTCCTCCCATATTGTCCTATTCCGCTTTCTCATAGATTCATTTCCCTAGGTACTCGATCCCCCAAGTACTCGAAATCTACTGTTCCTCAAATGAGGACTTGAGTTCGTCAAGCTTTCCAGCGGCTTGGTTCAGAACTTCAAAGAAATTTGGGTTCCGAGCCGCTTCATCAATCTCCTCGATACTTCTTGGCCAGAGCACTCCCTTTCTTATCGCTAGTTGCTCTGTTCTGTTCCTCCATTCCTCCCGATTCCTGCATACGAACATTACATGATCAGCATCCTCGGGCTCTCCGCATTGGCATAATGGTGAGTTCCTTTTCCCCATCCTGTGGAGGTATTCCTGAAACCTTCCGTGGCCTGTAAGCAGCTGTACGCATTGCTGCGTAAGCTGCCTTCCTCTTAGACGCCTGTAGCCTTCAACTCTTCTCAGGTAGCGATGAGTCCCTCTCCCTGTTGTGGCAGAATCCCATCGTTGTTGCCACCTGAAAAAAGAGCAACGCGACAGTCTGTTCCTAATAAGCCCAAAGGGCACCTTATCGTATTCATATACCACCACCATGTTATTATTATCATTATTGCCTAAACTGCATGCGCCTTTCGCGAGCTCGTCCGCCCTTTCGTTGCCAGTGACTCCCCGGTGTCCCTTAACCCATTCCAATCGCGTTTTCCTTTGTTCTTGAAGCAGATGTTGCGCTTCCTTAACAAGTTCCGAATTTGGTTTATTTTGCATGGCAGCTATTGCCGCCTTACTATCACTCCTTATAATGTAACTTTCCAGCGTACGAGCTCGTTCTAGTGCTTTCTTAATAGCTAATACTTCCGCCTGAAACACCGAGCAATTGCCTCCGAGCCTGTATTGCCCCTTACCTATTTCCTTTCCTATAAATGACGTAAGCTGCTCCTGTTTCCTGTTTGGATCCGTCTGTACAAATTTCGTATTCCGTTGCTATTTCTTGCTTCTTTTGGTCTACTTCCTTTACCGGATGTTTCCTTCTCTTCTTGACCTTTTTCTCTATCTGTTCTGCGTTAATCTCCAGTTCCGTTTCTTCACGAATTTTTTCCCCTGTCCATTCAAATATTCTTTTTCTGTTTCTTATTTCTTCTAATTTAATATCTATTGGTACCAGCCCTGCTAATACCAATGCCGCTTCCGTTGACACTGTTCGATAAGCTTTCCCTGCTTTAAGTGCCATTATTCTTTGTACGCTTAATAGCTTCCTTTTTTCTTTGACTCCCATTTTATCGTACCATAAGTTCGCCCCATATGTTATAATAGGTTCGATTGCTCTTTCGTAGATAGCTGCAATGTTTCTCCCTTTAAGACCCCAGTCTAGGGCCGCAGCTGCTGTAATTTTCTGTGCTACATTCTTTGCTTTCCCTGTTACGTGTTTTATGTGTTCCTTATAGTTTAATTTCTTATCTAGTATAATTCCTAAATATTTAAGCGTTTCTTTGCACCTTATTCTGCCACTTCCCATCCTGAAAGTCGGCTCTTGTTGATTTGAACTTTTTCCAAAAAATATAGCTTCCGTTTTTTCTGCATTAAATTTCACCCTACTCCTTTCGGCCCAGGCTTCTAGCATTATCAGTGCTTCTTCGCCCGCTTGTTTTGTGCCCTTCCATGTGTTATTCCTTATGATAAGTGCCGTATCATCAGCATATGCTATGATGCGACACCCATTTGGCAGCTCACATTTAAATATATCGTTATAAAATATTTTCCAAAATAACGGTCCAGACTTCGATCCTTGGGGGCATCCCAAGTCTGCTGTTTTATTTACTTCAACTCCTTCTTCCTTCATTATCGCTATTCTCTTTCTAAAATAATCTCTTGCCAATTGGACTAAATTATCAGGACATTCACATTTTATCATCTCGTTTATTATTTTTGGCCTCCATGCGTTATCAAACGCTCCTTCTATATCCAATGATATTATTGTACAGTATTCCCCCCTTTCCTTTGCAAGTTTAACTTCTTTAACTACCTCTTGTATAGCATCTTCCGTGCTTTTCCCTTCTTCGAATCCATATTGATCCTTGTGAATCTTTCCTCTTCCCATGTTTATATGATATTCGATCCTACTCGCCATCAGTCCATCCAGCACTTTCCCAAGTACTGGAATAAGACTAATTGGTCTATGTTTGGTTTTATCGTTTCCTTTTGGGATCAGCTTAACCACCTGTTTTTTCCAGATGTCAGGAAATGCTCCTTTTTGAAGACATTTATTGAATAAATCAACAAATACTTCTGGTTTGGCTTCAATTGCTTCTTTAATGATATCAGACGTTAATCCATCTATTCCTGGAGCTTTCTTTGGGCTCATTGATTTTATTATCCTTATTATTTCTTCTTCTATGAATTCCTGATCGTTCTCTCCTCCGTTTAAATTTTCAGCCCTTTGTTTGATTACCCCCTGTTCATCAGATTCATTTTCCTTATCTTCATTTGGAAAGTACTTCATTAGAAGCTCTTGTGCTGTCTCTTCAGCCGTTTTTGTGTATTCGCCATTCTTTTTGCGTACGCTTTGCATCAGTACGCTACTTTTCCTTTTTCCTCTTATTATTTTGTATGCTCCTTTGCACGGATTCTGTCCCTGGTTTCTACTACAGAACTCCCGCCATCCGTTTAATTTTGCGTTTTCTATTTCCTTTTTAAATTCCGTCCGCTTTTGCCGATAAACTTCTAGCTTTTCTTCCCTCTCTTCCCCTTGTTTGTCTTGATAATCTCTTCGAGATTTGTTTACCTCTTTTTTCTTTTCCGTTAATTCTGAAGTCCACCATGGCACTGCTTTCTTATTTCCTTTCCTTTTGGGAATTACTTCCCCTGCTATCCTTTCGATAGTCTTATTTATTTTCTCGGCTACCGCGTTAATTTCTTGTTTTGTGTGCGCTTCAATCCTATATACAGTTATACAGATGATAGTAACCTTGTGTCATCTTTTTTCTCCGACAAACCATTATCTATCGCTGCTTCAGATCGACTAAGGGAGCAGCAGATACAGACGATTAATCGGGATCTTGAGATTCTTCTGGAATGGGGTAAGAACAATTTGGTCGACTTCAACTTTTCAAAAACTCAGGTCGCGGTTTTCTCTAAGAAAACATCAAGGGATAATGCAACAAACATACTAATGGACGGTAAAATCCTTCCGATGGGATCTAATCTATCTATCTTAGGAGTGAATGCGAGCACTAACTTCTCTTGGGACGATCATGTGCGCGCCATTGCCAAATCCGCCTCTCAGAAGCTAGGCTTTCTTTTTAGAGCTAAAAAGTACTTTACATCTCATCAGCTATTAACACTATACAAAGCTCAAGTGAGGCCAACACTAGCCAATGCTGTTCTCATGTTTGGAGTTCAGCCCCAACCTTTAGCTCTTTTGCATTCAATTCAAAGAAGAGCGATTCGCCTAATTGATGACGAGAGTCTAACCGATTCTCTCGAAACACTAGAGCACAGGCGTATGGTTGGTGACTTATCTTTTTTCTACAAGTACTATCATGGAAGGTGCTCGCAGGAACTAATAGGATTAATCCCCTCAAGGGCAAGATTCTTGAGGCGTACTAGACAGTCGGAGACAGCAAATTCCTGTGCGGTCCAGCTTGACACAGTGAGGAAGGACTTCTGTCTACAGACACTCTTTTTTCTATAGAACTTCCAAGCTATGGAACTTGTTACGGAAGGGAATTTTCCCCAAAAATTATAACCTATCTTTGTTTAAGAAGGCGGTTCATTGCCAGAGTACATTTTCGCATCTGGGAGTATGCTCGTAATAAAAATTGGGAAATGGAAATGTTTGACCTGTTAATTTTGGAAACAGTCATCTCGAAATAAACAATTTTCACTAGATTCCTTCAGTTTACTCACTTTTTTTGCCCCTTTTTTGCATTACATTATGGAAGATGCTCGCAGGAACTAATAGGATTGATCCCCCCAAGGGCAAGATGCTTGAGGCATGCAAGACAGTCGGAGACAGCAAATTCCTGTGCGGTCCAGCTTGACGCAGTGAGGACTTCTGTCTACGGAGACTTTTCGATAGAACTTCCAAGCTATGGAACTCGTTACCGAAAGGAATTTTCCCCAAAAATTACAACCTGGTTTAAGAAGGCGGTTCATCGCCATCTATCCTTGTTTCCGCATCCTACTCGCAGTGCTTTGAAGGCATAATGGGTTTACCCTTTGCGAGTGGATTAAAATTAAAAAAAAATTACGCGGGCCTGAAATGTCCGTGGAATTTGTCAGAAAATACTTACAGGAACTAATAGGACCCCCAAGGGCAAGATGCTTGAGGCATACAAGCTAGTCGGAGATAGCAAATTCGTGTGGGGTCCAGCTTGACACAGTGAGGACTCCTATCTACGGAGATTATTTTTTCTATAGAACTTCCAAGCTATGGAACTCATTACTGTAAGGAATTTTCTCATTACAACCTATCCTTGCTTAAGAAGGTGGTTCATCGCCATTTATTCTTGTTTCCGCATCCTACTCGCAGTGCTTTGAAGGCATAATGGGTTTACCCTTTGCGAGTGGATTGAAATTAAAAAAAAATTACGCGGGCCTGAAATGTGCGTGGAATTTGTCAGAAGATACTCACAGGAACTAATAGGATTGATCCTCCCAAGGGTAAGATGCTTGAGGCATACAAGACAGTCGGAGGCAGCAAATTCCTGTGCGGTGCAGCTTGACACAGTGAGGACTTCTATTTACGGAGACTCTTTTTTCTATAGAACTTCCAAGCTGTGGAACTCGTTACCGAAAGGAATTTTCCCCAAAAATTACAACATATCCTTGTTTAAGAAGGTGGTTCATCGCTATCTATCCTTGTTTTCGCATCCTACTCGCAGTGCTTTGAAGGCATAATGGGGTTACTCATTGCGAGTGGATTAAACTTAAAAAAAAAATTACGTGGGCCTGAAATGTCCGTGAAATTTCTCATCTTAGGGATAAGTCGAAAATCCTCCGAGCGCTATGAAAATTTCTAAATAAAAATTAAACTACATTGTAGCTGAACTTTTAAATAAATTTCTACTCTCACCTATTCATAGAAGACGAAATTAAAATGTCACATCAAAATTTTTGATATTTTCATAAAGTTGAAGGTTATTTTGAAGTTTGAACTCAAAATGAACCCAGAATTCAGAGTTTCAGTGTGAAATTTTTAAACTCGAAAAATCGAGAAATATTTTCTTCAAATGTTAAACATTACCAGAGTAGATGCTGTAATATTTAAAAAAAAGAGAGAACATTGTCTCAATTATGTTAGAAAATCAATTTGAATTAAAACTTCTAAGAAATTAGAAAATAAGTCACCCGGAACTGAACCAAAAATCGCTATTTTTGTCGGAACGAAAACCGGACCGATATGATTTTTTTCTCGCAACGAAAACCGAAAACTGGAACGAAAAAAATAGTGGTTCGATGCCCTGTTAAAAGATTACTGTGGTTTATTTTAAAAAACAAGCCCAAAATTCGATATTTTACTAATTTACGTTTTAATAGCAAAATTCTGTTTTGTGGGGGTCGTCGGGCTGGCGTGAAATTAAATATGCATACTGTAGCAGCCAGCTTAAATCTCAAGTAAGGATCTTCCGGACCTAAGCCGACGTCCTCCTGTTTTTAAAGCGACATCCGGTTGACCGTTCTATGCTAACAGCTTTAAGTCACGACATTTAACTAATATTCAAAGATTTACGTGCTTGGGTGCCTTTGAAGTTTAACTACAATGAATTAAACATTTGATACAATTTAAAGCATCATTAGGTATTGAGAAAATACAAAAATTCTACCCTCGAGCACCAGTTTACTGGAGCCTGAATCAGAGGAAACATTTGATGATCCTAATGCGAGGGACATCAGTATATTTATTGAAGGAAACTAATAGGATTGATTCCACCAAGGGCAAGATTCTTGAGACATACAAGACAGTCGGAGACAGCAAATTTCTGTGCGGTCCAGCTTGACACAGTGAGGACTTCTATCTACGGAGACTCTTTTTTCTATAGAACTTCCAAGCTATGGAACGACGCATTACCGAAAGGATTTTTCCCAAAAATTACAACCTATCCCTGTTTAAGAAGCCGGTTCATCGCCATCTATCCTTATTTCCGCATTTTACTTGCAGTGCTTTGAAGGCATAATGGGGTTACCCTTTGCGAGTGGGTAAACTTAAAAAAAAAACAAAATCTTAGCTTTTTTCTCAAGCTGAAAATAAATCGAGACGGTGGATGATAACAAAATTACTCCAAAACTCATCTTAAAATTATCATCTTTAAAACTATACTTTATCCTCGATCATTAATCTTACTTTAAAATTCGGGCAATTTTATGCAAAACTTGCCATTATCCTAACTGTGGTGGCGCAGAGTGACGGACTTATCTCGAGGCCTGCTCGATTACGGAGCAAATCGCGTGTCATTTGTTAACTCGGGGAGCGCTGAGAACACACAGGTGTATCCAGGGTAATTTGACGGGATTTACTGCCATACAACTCCACCAACGTCTTCATGGGGCACTCTTTTTTTAAATGATCGTTTTCTATTGGCAGCATCCATTACAACTCATTTATTAAATTGAATTGAAATACAAATTTTGTTCTTTGAAACCAAGAAAGATTAAACAATACAACAGAGGTTGCTCTTGTGTTTTTTTTAATTTTTCTCGGTTTCAGTGAACGAGATTTGTATTTCAATTTGTGAAGATAAGCACGGATCAGTCGGTTCCACCAAAAAAAAAGATTATTAATAAAAACAGTTAACTGTGATGACTCAAAAATTATTCAGAAAGCAAAAAATTAACAAGGCACTGGTAAATATCTTAACAAACCATTTTTAATCGATTTTTTATTACTGTGGGCGTCCGTTGGGTTATAACTTTTTATTTTTCATTTTATTTTTGAAGTATTTTCCTGTTTTGGAAAATGGGAGGGGTGAGTTAAAAAGTTGATGACAAAGCTTATCTTAGTAAAACGTAACCTGTTCGGGCGTTGGCTCCAAAAATATTGTGCTGCAAATTGTAAACGTTCTGTAAACAACATTTCGGGTTTAAAATTTGAATTTCGCGTTTAATTTCTAAAAAAAAAAAAAATTAATTCTTGACTTTTCCGTTACTACGCGCCTGATTGTGCTTCAAATTGTAAACGTTCCACAATTCCATCAATATGTCTATGCTTAAATAATTATTGTATTAAGACGGATTATTAAAATGTTAGTGTCGGGAATAAAGGCACCAGAATACTATATTTTCAGCCTATAAACTAGAAGGCATTAGATAAAGTGGATCAGTTAAAAACTGCCATACAGTAAACTGGGTACCATGGTAAACTTTTATTATTAAAGTGATAAGGTTTTAGGAAAAAATACTTCGTTTTTAACATTGCTTTATCCAGTAATTAACAGATATACTTTTATGTATGTATTTATTCTTACAATTATTTAAATAATTAAAATGTTGTTATATTCAGATTATTAAATTCACTTTTACTTTTAGATTAATTAATTTTTTTGTTGCATCTATTAATCATATCACAACCTCAGTAAAGTAATGACATTAAACATTCATTTTTGGCAGTCATTTTTTGAAACACAAATTTAATTTTAATTTAAAGTGAAATTGATGCGGTGACATCTCAAACAGATTTCACATTTTAATTACATCAAAAGCACCATTCGTAAATGTGTAATATTTATTCGTTAGATGCCTAATGTCGCTAATAATAGTAATAGTCATTATTATGAGGTTTATCGTAGTAATCATATGGCTGCCTCGGTAGAGGTCTCCTAAATTCCAAATTAACAGGATCATGGTGATTATCATGTCGCAATCCGTCGAAATTCCCAGCATCATTATAATATCGAGGATCTTCGTAAATTGTAATTGTTCTTTTAGTGGTAGGATAGTATGGATTATACAACACTCTGTTGTAAGGAGGTCGATCGGGATAATGTGATAAGTCGTGATAATGAGGACGCTCAATATGATTTGCTTCAACATAGTTTCTTCCACCCCCATAATGTTCACCTGCGTCTTTATGGGCTACCGCTTCGTGTCCATCGTTGTAATTATTTTCATTATAACCATTCTGATTAGCTGCGTTATGTGCAACTTCTTCACCTTTATGATGATCACCATGCTTTCCATAACTGCCATCGTATCCCTGCTTGACAAGATGATGATCCTTATGACCAGCGGATTGAGCGTTTCCATAACTACCTTTGTTGCTCTGACGTTGATATACATCCCCTTCATCGTTAGCATCATCGTAGAAGCTTGTATTTTCTCCAGTTTCGTCTTTATGATAGCTGTGACGATACCCAGATTTATGGTGTCCTTTTTTATGCGCCGCTTTCTTTCCGTAATCTTCTACATGTCCTCCCGAATTCGCATTAAAATTCTCATCGTTGTGTTTGCCTTCGTCATAAAGGTGTTTACTATTTCCTGATGCTTCATCGAACTTTATATGATCTTGAGCTTTAATAAATTTATTTACACTATCTTGATTGTAACCAGCCCCATCGGCGTACCTCGCATATCCTTGTTGAGCGACCTTATCGTATATGTTATTGTGATGATTATGACCTGAATCCGATTGAACACCAGATTTTATAAACACAGGAAGAGCTTCTGCACTATAAAACAATAAATATACGAGTATCGCTAACATCACAGCACTGTTTTGATGGAGAACACTTTGGTCGAGGCAGCTTGTGACAGACTAAAGATTTTGTTATTTGGTTTTTCTTTATATCGCACAGGTCATTGGATCACGCGACCTTCTTCAATCTATTGTACTTGTCGTTATACTGCTTGAATGATATTTCATGGTGTAATGTCACCGGAGATACACCTTTTAGTTTTTGTTAATACCAAATTAAAAGACAAATCAACAAATTGTTTAAAACTAATCAGTGCACTTAACCGTTTTCTAGTTATACAAAGGGTTAGATATTCTTCAGATTCCTTAAAGAAATAGACATCGCGATGACCATTTGACCATCCATGCAAATCAATGTCAGTTAAAACAAATTTACTTTGACCCGGACAAAGACAAACCATGACTAAATGGTGGCCGAATCATTCTTATGAAAGCAATTTGAAAAAATGATGTGGTAATATGTTAAAAAAAAACTGTGTTTGCACTACGAACTTTCACCTAATAGGCTTTTTCATGCTCCATTTGATTGACAATAGGGAAAAGCATTTTTATAAAGAAAAGGTGAGAATATTTTGGAAGAACAGTGCGCTAGTGGTTACCACTGTTTCAAAAAAATATGCCATGACTGCGCCATTTTTTAAATACTCGAGTATAGTTGAAATTTGGTTCAATCGATAAAGAATGATCTTCCAAAATATTTTTGAATTATTTTAATTTCTCTAGAAGTTATTTGCGTTTTTTGGAACTATTTTTTTAATTAACAATAATTTTATTTACTCAATTACTCGATCAGCACCTAACACAAATAAAGCCTTTGTCACAATTATCTCTGCATATTCCTTGATCTTAATATAATAATAATAATTTGGCATTTTAAAATAACTATTTGCTTAATATAATAATAATAATTTGGCATTTTAAAATAACTATTTGCTTTAATTATTCCAAGTTATTTAGCTTGACAGCAAAGACTTTCACTTTCAGATATGATTACAAGAGTAGTTTGTAGGGACAAAAAAAGTTTAACAACGAAATTTTCCTAATTTTTTGAAAACTAAACAAACAGGTTATAAATCGAGTTTATATACACAAGTAAATAAATAGGTATTTTTTTTTTAAGTTTAATTCACTAGCAAAGGTAACCCCATTATGGGGCACTGCGAGTAGGATGCGGAAACAAGGATAGATGGCGATGAACCGCCTTCTTAAACAAGGATAGGTTGTAATTTTTGGAGAAAATTCCTTTCGGTTACAAGTTCCATAACTTGGAAGTTCTATAGAAAAAAGAGTCTCCATAGACAGAAGTCCTCACTGTGTCAGGCTGGACCGCACAGGAATTTGCTGTCTAGTACACCTCAAGAATCTTGCCCTTGGAGGGATCAATCCTATTAGTTCCTGAGAGCATCTTCCATGATAGTACTTGTAGAACAGAGACAAGTCACTAACTAACTACTAAAGTTGATAATAATCAAATTAATGCTATTAATAAAGAGGATCCTCATATAACTGTTCGAGAGATTTTGGTGAGGTTAAATGTATCACACACAACCATTAAGAATCACTTGTCTTGAACTGGTTAAAAATATTTGGGTTCCGCTTAAATTGAAAGATATTCATTTGGCACAACGAATCAATATTTGCGATACGCATCTTAGGAGCAATGAAAATGATTCCTTCTTGAAAAGAATCATTACTGATGATGAAAAATGGATCACCTGCAGTAACATCATTCGAAAACGATCATGGTCCAAGCACCACCACCAGCACAAACCACGTCAAAAGCTGAATTGCATCAAAAAAAGGTCATGCTGATTTGGTGGGATTAAAAATGTGTTGTGTATTTTGAGGTGCTTCCAAAGAATCAGACGACCAATTCAGCTGTGTACTGCCAACAGCTAATGAAACTGAATGAAGCAATCAAAGAAAAACAGAATTAACAAATTGGAAAACGATTGTGTTCCACCATGGCAATGCTAGGCCTTATTTTTAAGTTTAATCCACTCTCAAAGGGTAACCTGATTATGGTTTCAAAGCAGTGCGACTAGGATGCGGAAACAAGGATAGATGGCGATGAACCGTCTTCTTAAACAAGGACAGATTGTAATTTTAGGGGAAAATTTCTTTCGGTAACAAGTTCCATAACTTGGAAGTTCTATAACTTGGAAGTTCTATAACTTGGAAGTTCTATAGAAAAAAGAATCTTCGTAGACAGAAGTCCTCACTGTGTCAAGCTGGACCGCACAGGAATTTGCTGTCTCCGACTGTCTAGTGCGCCTGAAGAACCTTGCCCTTGGGGGGATTAATCCTATTAGTTCCTGCGAACATCTTCCATGATAGTACTTGTAAAAAAGGGACAAGTCACCAACCATACGCCTGTGCTCTAGTTTCGAGAGAATGGGTCAGGCTTTCGTCATGAGTTAGGCGAATCGCTCTTCTTTGAATTAAATGCAAAAGAGCTAAAGTTTGGAGAGAAAAGTTTGGAGAGAAAGAGAGAGAAGAGAAGAGAAGAGAAGAGAAGAGAAGAGAAGAGAAGAGAAGAGAAGAGAAGCGAAGAGAAGAGAAGAGAAGAGAAGAGAAGAGAAGAGAAGAGAAGAGAAGAGAAGAAAAGAGAAGAGAAGGGAAGAGAAGAGAAGAGAAGAGAAGAGAAGAGAAGAGAAGAGAAGAAAAGAGAAGAGAAGAGAAGGGAAGAGAAGAGAAGAGAAGAGAAGAGAAGAGAAGAGAAGAGAAGGGAAGGGAAGAGAAGGGAAGAGAAGAGAAGAGAAGAGAAGAGAAGAGACGAGAAGAGACGAGAAGAGACGAGAAGAGACGAGAAGAGACGAGAAGAGAAAAGAAGAGAAGAGAAGAGAAGAGAAGAGAAGAGAAGAGAAGAGAAGAGAAGAGAAGAGAAGAGAAGAGAAGAGACGAGAAGGGAAGAGAAGGGAAGAGAAGAGACGAGAAGGGAAGAGAAGAGACGTGAAGAGACGAGAAGGGAAGAGAAGGGAAGAGAAGGGAAGAGAAGGGAAGAGAAGGGAAGAGAAGAGAAGAGAAGAGAAGGGAAGAGAAGGGAAGAGAAGGAAAGAGAAGAGACGAGAAGAGACGAGAAGAGAAGAGACGAGAAGAGACCAGAAGAGACGAGAAGAGAAGAGAAGGGAAGAGAAGGGAAGAGAAGGGAAGAGAAGGGAAGAGAAGAGACGAGAAGAGACGAGAAGAGACGAGAAGAGAAGGGAAGAGAAGGGAAGAGAAGAGACGAGAAGGGAAGAGAAGAGACGAGAAGAAACAAGAAGAGAAGAGAAGGGAAGAGAAGGGAAGAGAAGAGACGAGAAGAGACGAGAAGAGAAGAGAAGGGAAGAGAAGGGAAGAGAAGAGACGAGAAGGGAAGAGAAGAGAAGAGAAGAGAAGAGAAGAGAAGAGACGAGAAGAGACGAGAAGAGACGAGACGAGACGAGACGAGACGAGACGAGACGAGACGAGACGAGACGAGACGAGACGAGACGAGACGAGACGAGACGAGACGAGACGAGACGAGACGAGACGAGACGAGACGAGACGAGACGAGACGAGACGAGACGAGACGAGACGAGACGAGACGAGACGAGACGAGACGAGACGAGACGAGACGAGACGAGACGAGACGAGACGAGACGAGACGAGACGAGACGAGACGAGACGAGACGAGACGAGACGAGACGAGACGAGACGAGACGAGACGAGACGAGACGAGACGAGACGAGACGAGACGAGACGAGACGAGACGAGACGAGACGAGACGAGACGAGACGAGACGAGACGAGACGAGACGAGACGAGACGAGACGAGACGAGACGAGACGAGACGAGACGAGACGAGACGAGACGAGACGAGACGAGACGAGACGAGACGAGACGAGACGAGACGAGACGAGACGAGACGAGACGAGACGAGACGAGACGAGACGAGACGAGACGAGACGAGACGAGACGAGACGAGACGAGACGAGACGAGACGAGACGAGACGAGACGAGACGAGACGACGAGACGAGACGAGACGAGACGAGACGAGACGAGACGAGACGAGACGAGACGAGACGAGACGAGACGAGACGAGACGAGACGAGACGAGACGAGACGAGACGAGACGAGAAGAGAAGAGAAGAGAAGAGAAGAGAAGAGAAGAGAAGAGAAGAGAAGAGAAGAGAAGAGACGAGAAGAGACGAGAAGAGACGAGAAGAGACGAGAAGAGACGAGAAGAGACGAGAAGAGACGAGAAGAGACGAGAAGAGACGAGAAGAGACGAGAAGAGACGAGAAGAGACGAGAAGAGACGAGAAGAGACGAGAAGAGACGAGAAGAGACGAGAAGAGACGAGAAGAGACGAGAAGAGACGAGAAGAGACGAGAAGAGACGAGAAGAGACGAGAAGAGACGAGAAGAGACGAGAAGAGACGAGAAGAGACGAGAAGAGACGAGAAGAGACGAGAAGAGACGAGAAGAGACGAGAAGAGACGAGAAGAGACGAGAAGAGACGAGAAGAGACGAGATGAGAAGAGATGAGAAGAGATGAGAAGAGATGAGAAGAGAAGAGAAGAGAAGAGAAGAGAAGAGAAGAGAAGAGAAGAGAAGAGAAGAGAAGAGAAGAGAAGAGAAGAGAAGAGAAGAGAGAAGAGAAGAGAAGAGAAGAGAAGAGAGAAGAGAAGAGAGAAGAGAAGAGAAGAGAAGAGAAGAGAAGAGAAGAGAGAAGAGAAGAGAAGAGAAGAGAAGAGAAGAGAAGAGAAGAGAAGAGAAGAGAAGAGAAGAGAAGAGAAGAGAAGAGAAGAGAAGAGAAGAGAAGAGAAGAGAAGAGAAGAGAAGAGAAGAGAAGAGAAGAGAAGAGAGAAGAGAAGAGAAGAGAAGAGAAGAGAAGAGAAGAGAAGAGAAGAGAAGAGAAGAGAAGAGAAGAGAAGAGAAGAGAAGAGAAGAGAAGAGAAGAGAAGAGAAGAGAAGAGAAGAGAAGAGAAGAGAAGAGAAGAGAAGAGAAGAGAAGAGAAGAGAAGAGAAGAGAAGAGAAGAGAAGAGAAGAGAAGAGAAGAGAAGAGAAGAGAAGAGAAGAGAAGAGAAGAGAAGAGAAGAGAAGAGAAGAGAAGAGAAGAGAAGAGAAGAGAAGAGAAGAGAAGAGAAGAGAAGAGAAAAAGATAGCTTGGCTAACTAAACGCTTTAGAGCAACCTCTGCTGTGCTTTTTAATCTTTCTTGGTTTCAAGGGACAAGATTTGTCGAGTAGATTAGGTTGATGGGTATCTACATCAGGAATTCTTGTGGGTTCCTCAACTAATTGCGATGATTGTCCACAAGTGATGGCGAAAGCCTCTGCTACCCTTCCAACGTCGTCAGTTAGGGAAGAAATAAAAAAAATTACAGTGTCTTTGGGATATAAAAAGGTAAGTTTTCACTAAATTTCGTGAAAAAAAAAAATTTTTTTTGTAAAAGATAAAATAAAAAACCATAAACCTACTTTTTTGAATTTTTCACGTGAATTTTCAGGTTATGTTAAAAAAGTGTAGAAACAAAAGTTGTGGATCTTTTTATTACCTCCAACTTTGCTATTTAACTTTTTTCCATAGGATTTGTAATTTTGCCAGAAATTGGGATAAACCGTTTTTTACCCTTAAAAACTCACCCGACCTCAGATCGCCCGTAATTTATTTTTTCTTTCATTTTTGTTGCATTATTTTTTTTTCTAATAGGTTTCATCCTAGTATAATTTTTTTCACTTTTTATCGTTTTTGAAGCCTTCTACCCTGGTCTACTAAGCTATCATCTTCAGAGAGATTCAACAACATTAGAACAACCTCTGTTGTGGTTTTTTAATCTTTCTTGGTTTCAGGAGACAATATTTGTATTTCAATATTTGAAGATAATCAAAGACCAAAAAAATAATAAATAAAATAATTTGTCAACCAAATTCACGCTGATGCATCAGCAATATCTAGAATTCATTCAGTATATTTCATTGGAAACTATCTTATTTTAGATTATTTTCAATTTCTTGATTCCTTTACTTATCTTAACGACTGGGGGATTGGTAACATTAGTGTAACTTTATATTGTGAATATTTAAAATTTTGAGGTATGTTATGGCTCTGATTAATTTGAAATCCTTAATAAATTTATAGAGAAGAAGATAAAGAACAATATAGTATGGATGGAATAATCTTATAGATAAATAGGTGCAATAAAATAAAAGTAAGGTTTACGTGGACGAGGGAAAGGTTGAATGACGTCTATCTTAACAGTGTATTGGAATTTGGTATCCAAGCAACTTCTTTAAAGTGTCCGATGCAGAAAAATGAAATATTTGACCGGGGGGTCATCTTTATATCCATTTCAATTGTATACAAATTCCTTGGCACGAACGATTTCAATTTTGTCCAACCCTTCAACTGGTGCTTTTTATTTTACAAAAGATATAAAGTGCCATCGGCATTTTTACCATCCTTTGATATATGTTTGAAAGAATTTAAATACCAAGAACGTAAATTAAACAAAGTATTTTTATGTCAACGATCTAAAATGTTCAAAGTACAAGATTTACATTACATTTGTGCAAAATCGAAGGATTTGATAAAAAAATTAAATAAATATTGGGGAAAACAAAGGTGTAGAATTTTTGACTTTCTATTTTTTATTTTTAAATCGTATTCATATAATAAGACAAACTGTATGCTTACTTAGCAAAAATAATATCTTAGGTCTTAAAAAACATGGAAATTTAAATATAGTTCCACTGACGCATCTTAGATTTTATCAGCAAAGAAAGCTGAATTTTTTTTTTGAAAATACGGTCTCTTTTGAAAAACGTCAGTTTTTAAAGTTGAAATTTTGAAATTAAATAGAAAAGATGAATTTTTCCATTGCATTAAACCACCGAAGTCCTCTAAGCTCAGACGACAACGACAAGAAGATACTCTTTGGACAAAAACAAGGTTTCGCAGAAGTAACTCTTGACTGTTTTATGCACATTTGTGGATTTCTAAAAGTTTTGGTGAAATCTAGGCGATTGGTGGTCGTTCAGATATGTTTCATCAAATGTCAAGTAAGTTATTGACAATATTATTAATTATTATTTAAATACAAAGAAAGATTAAAAAACACAACAAAGATTGCTCTAACGCGTTTCGACAGCCTAACTATCATCTTTAGAGAGATACTCGAGCTATCTATCTCTCTGAAGATGATAGTTTGACTGGCGAAATGAGTTAGAGCAACATTTGTTGTGTTTTTTAATCTTTTTTGGTTTCAGGAGACAAGATTTGTATTTCAATTTTTGAAAACCAGTCCATTCCACCAAAATTATTATTATCAACAATCTTGTTCATTAGTTTTGTAAACCGTTGAATTATGGAAAAGTTTATATTATTCTGGAATTATATTTTAAAATATGTATAATTATAAACCTAAATTACTGTGGTAAATAAGCGAGGATTGAACAGTTTTATCTGAATTATGAATTGTGCATTTTATTGTTTCCAAACTTCTGTACCATATAATTCGCCATTATGACTTTTATGGCGACTAATTTATGCAGTTTTAAATAAAGAGCTTTGAGTTAAGCTTTCTGAATCTAACGGCACGTCGTTAATTTTTATGTGATTGTTATTTTCAACGCCGCTGTAAACTTCGAAGTTTGGAAAGAAACTTTACGAATAACAAGCGAACAAAATCCTTATTCTGATACTCCGATGTTTTCTATAATGCCAACTTAGTATCTCTTCGCTTTAGAGCTAAATCTGTCCTGCTAGAGATATTTATTAACAAGGCTTTTGTTTCAGATAGATGATTCCTTCGTAAAAACCAGAGGCTAGTAAAAACTATATATCTGACAAAACCAACGAACAATTACTTTATTTTACTTAATCGTGCAACTCCAATCCCAATAATAACTAATTTGGTAACTAGTTACCCACCCCCAATCATTAAATAAGGTCGCAGCTAACAGTAATCAAAATAGTTCATGTTTTGTATTACAATATCTACTTTTTATAATTTTATAAAAAAATCGCTAGCTAATACAGATACAGAGTAAATTTCAAATTAAAAAGTATTATTAAATTATGTATTATGTCTCGCTTTGAAGATGTTTCAAAAATTAATATTCAAAATGACCTACTCATAATAGAGATACTTCAAGGGAGGTAAGCAGCAGTATACATTCCTTCGGTATTATGCAACTGTTGTTTATTGCCCGCATTTTTTCATCAAATGGATAGGAAATTAGTTAGTTTCTTGCGCTTTGTGAAATCTGGTAGCACATAGTCAGGTTACCACTGGCGCTACTAAACCGAGTCTGAAACATATTATAAGATCTCTCTCTAACCTGCGATCGTAGAAAGTTTTCAATGCCTTTTAATGGCACTTAGATGTCACCTTCAACTATTTTAGAATACGTTGGATTTGTTTTTTTTTGTTGTTTTTTAATGATGAATTTTCAATGAAACTGAAACTTACGCTTACATGCCCGATGTATTTAAAACACTGCGATCGTAGAAAATTTTCAATGCCTTTTAATTTAGAAGATGTCAGTGTTTTAAATAGGCATGTAAGCGCAAGTTTCAGTTTCATTGAAAATTCATCATTAAAAAACAAAGATAACACTTCTTCAACGTATTCTAAAATAGTTGAAGATGTTAAGGGACCAGCTATTTTAAATCCTGATAAAATTATTACAAAGTTAAACACTATAATCGTAATAAAAATGGATACCAGTAAAAGCAAGATTACCTAAAAAGCAATCAGGCAATAAAATTTATTCTTAACACAAAATTAAACCGATATGATATGCAGATTTTTCAAGGATGATGCGTTTCATTACGAATTCTCTTCAGTAATTTTGGCGCGTTCTGCTGAAAACTAATTCATTTAGGGTGATTATTCGCTAGGTGCATTTATCTGTCAAGAAGAAGACGAATCATTGTTTAGAAGCCTTGACTAAAAGAACAATTCTGACTGGTCGCTGAAGCATTTTAACCTTCGAATTTTATTCCTCGCACTTCCACTTCAGGAAGTTCGCCAATTAAAACCATGAAAAGAAAAATTTACCGTTAGTTTGTTTAATTATATACTCTAGGATGGTTACTGGAATAAATTGTCGCTGTGATGGTTTTGATTTGTTTTAGAACACCTTTAATTAAGTATTTCAAATTTCTGTTAATATAGACCAGGGTAGAAGCCTTCAAAAACGATAAAAAGTGAAAAAATTATAGTAGGATGAAACCTATTAGAAAAGGAAGTTGTGGAAATTTTCAAATTGAATTAGATTTTTTGCTAAATGCGAAGTATGTGAATACTTTTATTTTTTTTTCTCAAAATTCAAAGTTTAAAATCTTGGTATTTACTTCAAACCCACAAATATTTTTTTAAACTTCGATTCTTTCTAGAAACCTAGAAATTACGGCAAAATTTTTGTGAAAAACATCAGATATCGAAATTCTGAACTTAATCTTGAGTTCTTTGAATTTGGAATTTTAATTCGAAATGTCCAGAAAAGTCTACATTTAGAGTGAACAAACTCGTTCTAAAAAAGTTTAATTGCTATCCTGTTTATACTTAAAAATAACCAAAATTCATTATTAAACATTTCCGAAAATATTAACATTTTTAAAAGTTTTGAATTTCCGAACAAAATTACGATATGTTAGTTCTTAATGTGACCTGTTCGAACTCGAAATTTTTAGTTTTTTAAATTCGAAATTTTAGAAAGAAGTTGACATTTACAATTACTCTAAATCCGAAGAAAAAAGAAACCATAATTTTTGAGAAAAAAAGGTTTCAAGTCAAAATTTTCTAAAAAAAATTCTTATCATTTCCAAAAGATAAAATCTATTAACAAAAACTAATAACACTCAACATTTTGTCTTGAAACAAAATTCAAAAAATAAACTTTGATATTTCCTGAAACTTTTATTGTTTTCTCAAAATGGCCAGGGGATTTTTTATAAATTAAATGTCTAAAAGGTCAGAATATTTTGAAAAAGTCTGAATTTTGAACCAGTGCTAATGTAAAAATTTTAAAAAATAAACTTAAGTCATTAAGCTCATTTTTTTTTCAAAATTTCGATTTTAATCTTGACATTTTTAAACTCGTGGTAAAAAGTTGTAAAAATTTTACAAATCAAGTTTTCCTAAAAATATGATTTTAAAGTTGAAATGTCGTGATTAAAAGTAAAATAAATTTTTAATTAAAGTTGATACTTGATAACTAAGATAGAAATTTCAATATTTTGTTGGAAGTTTTCACTTTGAATTCGAATTTTGGAGAAAAAAGTCGAATTTGCGTCGAAATCGTAATCGAAATATAAACAAATCAACTTCATAACAAAAAATTTCGAATTAAGCTGATGGGTTAAGGTTATTAATAAAATCCTGAATTTTCCAACTTAAAAATGCTCAAGTTTTAGTGTAAAACTCCAAATTTATAAAAGAATCGACATTTTAGACATTGTTTTTAAAGTTCAATCGCCATATTAGAAACATTATAGAAGAAATTCATAAAAATAACTTATTAAAAAATATAATCTCAAAATAATGGCCTATAAGATATTTTGATTTTTTAGTAAAAGGCCTAACATTCAAAATTTTATTCAAAAACCAAATTTAAAATTTAATTTTTTAAATTCCAAAACTGTAAAACTATTATTACAAAATACAAGTTTTTCTTAAAATTTGGTGTAAAATCTCGAAAAATCGTTTGCATAAATTTCCAGTTCTTCTCAAAATTTGATTTTTTTTTAAAATAGGGAATTTAAGCTTGAAAAACTTGCAAATTCAACATTATTTTAACAAAATTTAAAACGTAAGATTGAAATTTCAAATAAAAAAAAAGAAATTTCAAGAAAAGTTTGAATTTTTCTAGAAACGAAATCTCAGATTTAAATGTGAAAATTTTGGAAAAAATTCGAATGAGTTTAAGGTAAAAGTTTTAAGGTTTAGGGCGAAAATTCGAGAATGAACTCGAAATTTTAAGAGCTTCTTCATTTGAAAATGTTATACTCCTTCTGAATATCCTGAGTATAACCTAAATTCTATTATTTTTTCTAATTTCGACTAAGATATGAAAATAGTTTTTTTTGTTAATTGTTAGTTTTGGCCTGTTAATGCCTTAGAGTATTTTACCTTTTTGGTGCCTTCTTTAGCTTTCCGTTTTTGCCTAATTTAACATTTTGCTCACCTTTGATGGAACGGACTGGTCCTTGGTTACCTTCAAAAATTGAAACACAGAACTTGTCCCCCTTTCAAGGGACAAGTTCTGTGTTTCAATTTTGCTCACCTTTTTACCTTGCTTGATTGTGCTTAAAATCCGGTCTCTAATAAAAAGAAATGGCGACAAATTTGAAAAAAAAACATCCTTGCATTTCGATACGAAAACAAAATGATCCATTAAAAATGGTTTTTAAAAAGGTCGCACATCTGGAAAATTCAGTTCTATCTAGTGTGAAGCCAAAAAATTTCGGGGGGGGGGGGGGGGTCCAGTCCCCTAGCCCCCCCCCTGGTTACGGGCCTGACTGACAATCATCATGAAACTGTGCAGATATTACATCCAGAAAAATACGATATTGTCATGCAACTTTCATCTCAAATTCGAATTTTTTTGAAAATTCCAACTTTTTCTTCAGAACAAACACTCAAAATTGTTTTTTTTTCTCAAACTTGGATTTTCCCTTTTATAATCTGATACTTCCTATTGTTTGAAATTATTGTTGGGCGTTATCAGTTCGAAATGATTAAATACGGCGTAAATAATACTCACTTTATTTCCAAACTAAACTCGGAATACTGCAACTGAATAATTAACTCAATTATTAACTTCTAACCACTAACTCACCAACTACACTTACTAAGTGACTGACTAACTCTGAGGGAAAAGTGACCGCCTTATATAGGTCCGAGTGCAGGTTCTGGAAGAATCCAGCAGATAAGACTTATCGTTTGCCAATTTTTTTCTAGAAATTTCAAATTCTAATGATTTTTTCATAAATCTTCCCAAAAAATGACTTTTTTCCCGGAATGAAAACCGAAAACCGGAACGAAAAAATAGTGGTTCGATGCCCCGTGGGAAACAATCCTGTCGAAATAAACAATTTTTACTTGATTCCTTCCGTTTACTCACTTCTTTGTCCCTTTTTTTAGATGACATTACATTATGGAAGATGCTCGCAGGAAATAATAGGATTGATCCCCCCAAGAGCACCAATCTTGGGACATACAAGACAGTCGGAGACAGCAAATTCCTGTGCGATCCGGCTTGATATAGTGAGGACTTCCGTCTACGGAGACTTTTCTATAGAACTTCTAAGCTATGGAACTTGTTACCGAAAGCAATTTTCCCCAAAAATTACAACTTATCCTTGTTTAAGAAGACGGTTCATCGCCATCTATCTGATTAAGAGATTTTCCCATAATGCTTTTTGGTTTTTATATTTTTTATTGACACATTCTCAAAAATATCAACAATTTTTGTTTTTTTTATCTCTATGACATTTTTACTACTTTGAATTTTACAATATAAAAATATCAAACGGCAACAATACAAACAAATAGTAGTACGCAACAATAAAGGTAAAAGTAAAAAGGTAGTACACAACACTATCCTTCTTACCGCATCCTACTCGCAGTGCTTTGAAGGCATAATGGGGTTACCCTTTGCGAGTGCATTAAACTTAAAAAAAAAATTACGCGGGCCTGAACTGTCCGTGGAATTTGTCAACTTAGAAATAAGTTGAAAATCCTTCGAGCGCTCTGAAAATTACCAAATAAAAATAAAACTACATTCCAGCTGAACTTTTAAATAAATTCCTACTCTTACCGACTCATAGAAAACGAAATTAAAATGTCACATCAAAATTTAGTACTTAAGAGGCTTAACAAAAGTAGCAAATATGTTTATATGAAATTATATCATGAAAAATTTATATTCCTAAAAATGTTTCACTTGTTTTTATATTTATGATCGATAGTTAACTCCATTTCCCTTATTTTCTAAGGAGAGACGCCTTTGTTTTTAACTAATTTAAAAAAAAAATGTTTCCTCTGAGGGTTATAAATAATTTGCATCTTAACCAAAAAACACTCTTGAATTCTCTAGATGCTAATATGACATAAATGATCATAATTCCATGAATTTGCCCTCGTAAGTGAAAATAAGAAGACTCCAGCACGTTAAAAGGGTACTTACTTATAATGTTATTTAGAATATGTCCACAGGGAATTCCCCAGAGAAGAGAAATGATTGCAAAAACTCTCGAACGAATGACTGTACTTTTACAGACTTGAAGATTTTTACACAGTTTATATTCTAGTTTGAGACAATAAAATGAGAAGCGTAAAAGTAACGGGGAATAAAGGAGTAAGATATTAAAACTTTGTCGAGGATTTGTTGAAGTAATTAGCCATGATGTGCCGCTTCAAGAGACTTGAAACTTTTAGTCCTATCTAAGTATTGCACCCAAAGTGCAAATCTGAATTACTTATTCTCCAAAGGAATGTTAAATTATACTAACGACTTTCAAACTTAAATATGGTATGTAAAATAAAATCATAACGAAGCCGTGCTTGTAACTAAATTTTCGTATTTTTTTCCTGTTGTCTGATAAAGGAAACTAGAATTAATTTACTCAAAGCTGTGTAACATCGTCTGCTTTAAGTTTATCCTAATTAATAGATTCGTTTACTCCAATCGCTTTACAATTGCATCATTATTTTACAAGAAATCCGTATAAATCTTGTCTGGGAGATTCAATGTTGCTATTAGGAAAGTAGCAAGCTAATAATCGTTGGGAGCAGTCGAAAACAAAAGTGTGATTATCCGCTTCGAAACTGCTAACTAAGGTAACTCCAATCGAAGTTAAGATTTATGTGAATGAGATTTCCTTCAGATAATACCCCTTTCTCCTTTCAGTTTGTTGTTCCGGGTATTTTAATTTAAAGGATCAACTTGCTAAATTTGTTCTCATGATTTACCCGAAATCCGAATACGTTATTTTATTTTGATTTTTTAAAAATGTTGTTATTGAATAAGTCACTGAAATGAATTTAGTGTTGTTGTTTTTTCCGATTTTTTCGAAAATGAAAATAAATAGAATTCTGCAACTTGCAGGATCAAACTATCCTATTAGCAGAAATATACTCTTCAGAGATGATCCCAATATTACTGAAATTAAAATAAATCAATTTTCAAATGAAAAAATTGGTTTTTATTTTTTTTCAATATGGCGTACCTTTTTGATCAGTTTCAACAGTGGCGGCTTGTAGCCAAAACTAATGGGGGTGCTGCGACAATGTTTAGCGTTTTAAAATTTTTAAAATTTCGAATGAAAATTTCGATTTTTCAAAACGTTACTTTTTGAAAATTTTAGATTTCTTTGAAAACATGACAATGAAAACTTTTGATAATGTCGCGTTTTTTGAAAAGTTGGATTTTTTCTTAATTTTGACTGTATTGCAAAATTTAGATTTTTTTCTGGTAATCTCGACCTTATTTTATTTTTAACCATTGATTTTTCTGAAAAGCGTGAATATTCTTTAAAAAATTTCCGTATTTTCGTAAATATTTAGACTTTTCGGTGTTCTGTTTTTTGTAATTTTTTTTTGAACATTAATTATTACATTTTTTTTTGAATATTACCATTTGAAAATTCTTACTTATTTTGAAAATGTAAATTTTTTCAAAACTGCACTTTTGACTTTAAATTTTCGATTTTTTTCTAAATTTTATCTTTGTTTATAATTTTTTTCTTGAAAATTTCGATTTTCAATAATTTCGACTGGTTTTTGTTGTATTTTTTAAAATTTCGTCTTTCTTGCGAAGTTTCGATTATTTTTTGATTTTTTTTTTTGAAAATTTGGCTCCTCCTTCGAAATTCTTTCAAATTTCAACTTTTTAAAAAATGTTCCACATTAATTCATAATTTAAAGTACCAAAAATTTAAACTTTTTCCAAAATTTTAACTTCTCAATATTTTGGCTTTTGAAAACCTTGAACTATCTGATAATTTTCACTTGTTTTCAATATTTCGGTTTCGAAAATTTTGGTTTCTATTGAAAAGCTGAGTGCAAATTTCTCAACTATTCAAAATTTAAACTTTTTTAAAATTTCGTAAATTCGATAATTCTTAAATCTTTTGCAAATTTTGACATTTTTATAATTTCGACATTTTCTTGTTGAAAATTTCTTTTTTTTTGCAAAATTTTGACAGCTTTCGGAAATTTGAAATTTTGAAAATATTTGTCTCGTCAACAAATTTCGACTTTCTTTATTGAAAATTTTAATATTTTCTTAAATCTGCACTTTTTTGAATTTTTTGACTTTTTATTTTAATTCTGACTTTGTTGAAAATTCCGGCATTTTTCAAATGTTCGAATTTTTCAAAATTTTAGTCATTTTCCAAAAATTAAAATTTTTGGAAAACATTTCTTGCAAACTGTCGATCCTTTATTTGAAAATTGTGATTTTTTTAAGTCAGACATTTTCTAAAACCTTCTATTAAAATATTTCGTAAAATTTCGACTCCATTTCAAAACTTCGACTTTTTTTTCAAAATTTCGACTCTCTTAAAAACTTGACTTTTTTTTCAAAGTTCAAACCTGTTTTAAAATTTTATTTATGCGTTTTTTAAACATTTCCAATTAAATCTTCGACTGAAAAGAAAAGATTCTTTTTAAACTTGAACTATTGAAAATTTCGACTTTTTTTTCGACATTTTACCTTTTCAAAATTTCAACTTTTTAGATAATTACACATTTTTCGATAATTTTGAGTTTTCTTTAATATTTAAAAATTTCAGCTTTTTTTCAAATTTAATTAAAAACTCTGCAATTTATTTTAAATGTCAATAGTTTTCCAAAAATTCGTATTTTATACACATTCCCAAAATTATTGAAAATGTGGACCATTTTGAAAATTAAAATTTTTTTTCGAAATCCTTATTTTCTTTTGAAAATTTGACTTTCTATGAAAATTTCAAAATTTGTTAAGATTTGACTTTTTTTAATTTGGCTTTTCTGATAACTAGCTTTATTTTTAAAAGTGGTAATGTTTTTCTTTTTAGATTTACATTTTTTTGAGAAACATTGCCAAATGAAACTCGAATTAAAAAAGTTAATAACAAAAATTTCTATTTTAAAAATCGTGCATAGTTTTTAAACAAATTTCCAAAAAAAACTTACATTTTATGTACAAATAATTTGCCAAAATTTGAATTTTAATCACAAAAAATTGGCTTCAAGCTGGAATATTTAATTTTGAAAATTTCTCTGGAACTTCAAAATTACTAGAAAAAAATTAAATTAGAACAGTAAAATATTAATGAATTTTTTTTTCAACATTTTGATTAATTTTAATTTCGAAATTTTGAGACTCTTCTAGAAAAGTTGACCCTTTTTCTGAAAATTTCAATAATTTCCAGTTTAAAAGTCGAAATTTTTGACAATTAATTTATTTCAAAAAAAATTTTTTTTTCTTTCATTCTGAAAATGTTATTTTTTTGAAAAATGTTGTCTACAATAAAAAATTTTAATTTTCTCTAGAAATATAATCTGCTTTCGTTTGAAATTTCGATCATTTTTTTATCGAAATTTGAATTTTAAATTCGAGCTTGAAAATTTCAAAAATAAATTTAACATTTCTAGAAAAATTGGAAATTCCGATTTAGAATTTCCTTTGGTCCTACAGTAATAGTAATTTTTATAGAAATATGAAATTGTAAAAAAGATTAAAATTTACGAGGTTTATTTTTTCCTAAAATTTCAATATTTTTCCCAAAGTTTTCTTATTTTTATGCAAATTTGAAGTTTATTTTCCCTAAACTTATACTTAACAATTTTTAGGTTCTTATCAAAATTATAAAATAAAATGAATTTTAAAATATTAAAATTTCGTCAAAAAACTTTTAAATTTCCAAAAAAAATTGAGAGAAATCAAAATTTCTAAAAAAAAAATATTTTAAGGACAAAATCTCCAGAAAAAGTCGAAATTTCAAAAAAAATTCTTTGTATACAATGTTTACAGAGAAATACAAATTTATAGGAAAAAGAAACATTTCTTGGAAAAAAATAGAAATTTAAAACATCTTTACAAAAAAGTCGAATGTTGAAATTGTTGTAGAACTTTCAGGGTTTTTTCCAAACATTTTTTGTCAAAACTACAAAATAAAATGAACTTTAAATAGTCAAAATGACGTGCAAACACTTGACATTTTTAAAGTAAATAAGAGGAACACAAAGAAAATCCTGGAGAAGTTGGAACTTCTAGAAGAAATTTTGTTCAGGAAAAATGGATTTTTCCGGAAAATTCCTTTTTATAAAATATTTAGGAAAAATGGAAACTCCAGAAAAAATCAAAATCTCCTAAAAAAATCGAAATATCTGAAAAAAACTTAAAATTTTTATACAAAATGAGATTTGAGGTAAAAATTCAAAGATAACGTATTAACTTATTTTTTAGTGAAATAGTAAAATGCGAGACGAGTTGGATTTAAGTTTTATCTTGAAATTGTAATTATTTTCTCAAAATGCTGACATTTTCAAAGAAATTTGAGTTTTTTCTTAACATTTTAATTCCTGCTCGAAATATTAATTTCTTCCTTAAAACTTTCCTGGAAGTTAGTTTTTGAAAATCTGATTTTGATCAAAATCGAAAATAAAATAGGTTTTTAGATGTCACAGCTTCGTGAAAGAAACCTAAAGCTTCTATAAAAAGAAATCAGAGAAAATTTAAAATTTCTACAAAAAATTGTGTAACGAAAAGTGTTCGGAAAATTTTATGTGAAGTGAAATTGGGGGTGCTGCAGTTCCACAGTGCCTATACACCAGCCGCCACTGAGTTTCAAAATTTGCAAGGTTATTCTACAACAAAAAAGACATAAAAAAAAGTTTATTTCAAAATTGTTCTAGAACTTTATTATAAAGAAAAAAAATAATTTCGAAAAAAATTGCCCGTTTCTCCTAAATAGCATTAAGATTTTGGGGTAATATATTTTTTTTAATATAGCTTTCATACGTCTCTATAATGTGTTAAAATTTTATTCAAATCGCTTAAGTAGCTTTTGGGAAAAAATATTTTTCTATTTTTCGGTTTTTTTTGATTTTTTTGAAAAACCAAAATAGATAGAGATCTGAAACTTGCATAATCAAAGTATTTTATTAGTAGCAATAATTAGAAGATGATACAGATATCCTTCTGGGACCGATTCACTATACCGTCCTATGGCCTTTGATTAATTTCGAGTCAAACATGATGAAGATAATGACATGCTTCATTAGATTCAACTTTCAGTATTTTGATTCGAGAGAACTTATTCTGCAATCTCCATAGTTTAAACGCCAGGTCGATCAGAGAATTTGTTTAATAGTTAAAAATAAAATAAAAAATGAATAAATAGATAATTTGTTTTTTGCGCTCTTATTTGATGAATCTTGTTAGTAATTTATTGCGAAAGCAGTCTACATTTTTATGCTTTCTTGAATTGTGACCGAAAGTAAAACAAAAATTTAAACATTTATACGTGTTTTACAATGTGTGACCATTATTAAGAAAGCTTCTTCTATATTGTAATAATTCTAGTGTTTCTTAAATGTTACTACTCTTGAAGTTAAGTTATAAGGAAAGGGGGGTAAAAGCTCTGTTAAACTCTTACTTTACGCCTCCGTTAATCAAGAGAACAGTAGATAGAAACAAAAAGGACAGTGCTTTAAACTGGAATACTCCCACGGGTTTTCAAACTTACTAACTTTTCCAATTAATATTTTTATAATGCTTCATTTTATTATCGCTTAAGAAGTTATATATTTTACCTTAAATAATTGTTTAACAGATAAAATTATTTGATTAAACCGTGTTTCCTTGACTGAGTTAATTTTCGATTGTATTATAAACATTTCTTGGAAGATCTGTAATATATTTAAAAAATAGGTCTTCTTTACCCTGTTCATGTTTTTTTTTCTTCTGCTCCTTCTCAATATCATATGCCATGCATTTTTACAAGAGAAGTTATTTAAAAAAAAGCTGCAAGCGTAGAAAATTCTGCAAACATTGAACATAGTTAAAAAACTGCCACCAATTTCGAAATTCCTTATTGACAATGATAGTATTTATTAACTGATTATTTATTTATTCTGTAACAAAATTCTATTTTTCCTGAGCTAAGTTAGGTAATTCAGTATTGTGCTACAAAAATAAATATATTCTTCAGTAGTTTAAAAAACCAACTATGACATTAAAATCATCTTTAATAATTCCAAGTTCATTGAATTTAAATTATTGCTGCTTCAGAAAGCGGATGGTGGAACAAATTGCTTTACAAAGAATAAATATTTCAGGAAACGCGTATACTTTTGTGGAAGTCAGAGATTCCAGCACGGAAATTTGAATAAAATATAAATTAAGTGTGAAAATTGCATGATGTGCGAAAACGTGCAAAGAATATGTGCCAAAACCGATATATATCTTTGTTGAATATTAACCATGTATCGAAAATATACTTTATTATTCCGCTGGAGCGTCCATGAATATTACATAGGTTGCCAGAAAAAAGTGTAGCTTTCGGTAGACTAAACTGTTACTGGGCTTACTTAAAATGTTTATTTATTAGAAGACTATCCTGATTCACAACCAGAATTAAGCATGTTACTATAATCAAGGCATAATAATTTTTTAATTCTTTCGTTATTTTTGTTGCTTCCAATTTTTCTGTTAAATAACCTCCATTAACTGCTGCTTGATACTTAATCAGTTAGTTAAGTCAAATTGTCACTTTTTCTTATGTTGACCCTGTAAATGTTACGACGTTGGCGATATTTTAGGGGTTTGTTGAGGGACTAACTCTTTTGCCAAGTTTTCGTTAAGATTGGGTGGAATACTTGTCTCAAAATAAGAAGAGAAATCCTAATGAACATATCGAATCATCCAACGAAACTGTAATAACTCAATTTTGGCACTTTTTGAGTTACATACTCTAGGCATTTAAACTGCATAATAGTTTTCATGAGAGAATATCGTATATCAATAAATAAAATGTTTGAAATACAAGTCTTGTCCTCTGGATTCTGGATTCGTTGTGGGTTGCCTAAAAATTTAGGCCAGCACTTAGGCCACCCTTTCCGGGCCCATTGTGCTATCCCCGTGATTGAGGTGTCCTTGGTCATTCATTCAGCCACCAAACCTTGTTGAGAAACTGAAGAACGTCCCTTGGATGCGCCTCTCTCAAACTGGCCACACTAGGCCAGAAGTCCCCCAGCGTGGATCCTCTGATTGATGCGAGTGCCGGGCAGTGACACATCACGTGCTCGACACTCTCATCTTCTTCTAAGCACCCTCTGCAGCTCGGGTCGTTTATGATTCCCATTCTGTGGAGGTGTTTGTTTAATCGACAGGTCACTGTCGATTAAACATATCCCTATCCCATATCCCTACAAGTTTTCTGAGATTATTCCTTGAGAGTTGTAGGCATAGTTTTGCCCTTTCCCTGCACGGCATTCTAATGAATGCGTGAGTTTGTCGGCATGTTGTTATTGATGCCCATAAGGCTTTGTGTTTACGATAAGTTTCTTCGTTAAGTAGGGATCTTACGGTTGATCTTGCCAGGGGAAGGGTTGGTTCTGGTCCAACGAATTGTCCCTCCAAACCCTTCCTCGCCAGTTTGTCAGCGCGTTCGTTTCCCTCTTTCCCAGAATGTCCTTTGATCCATATTAGATCAATTGCATTCTCTTCTGATAGACGTTCTAGAGCTAGGTGGCAATTCCATACCAGCACTGAGTTTGTTTTCACATTCTTCACGGCCTTAAGGCTGCCTGGCTGTCCGTCTTTATTTGGATATATTTTGCTGTAATGTTCAGTTGCGTCATTTGTTCGACGCTATATAAAATTCCCAACATCTCCGCTTGAAAGATTGTTGAGTATTTATCTAGCTTAATACTTACACTTAGGTTCAGGTCTTCCGAGAAGATTCCTGTTCCAGTGTTTTCGATCCATCCGTGTATATACTTACGTCTGGTACCCTTGCTTGTACTTCCTCCATTTTTATACGGTAGGATTTTGTGAAGTTATATTTCACCAGTAGATGGTCCATCGGCGCATCCAGAATAGGTACCTTTTGGAGTGCCTCCTCCATTATGCGCCGGTGACCCACCATTTTACCTACCGTATTCCACATTCCTCCTGCTCGCAAACGGAGAGCAGAAGCCTGTGCCGCCCCCTCAAGAAATATGTCGAGAGGTGCCAGGCACAAGATCGCCTCGATTGCTTCTGTTGGAGTGGATTTCATTGCTCCTATCACTGCCAGACACGCTAGTCTCTGGATGTGATTTAGCTTTTGTTTTATAGTGGTGCACTTTGTCTTTGGCCACCAAACTATAACTCCGTAGCTTATAATTGGTCTGATGACTGCCGTGTATAGCCAAAAGGTCATCTTGGGGGATAACCCCCAAGACCTCCCGATGGCCCCACGGCATTGCCAGGAGATCTTGTAAGCTTTGTTTAATTTATTTTCAATGTGCTACTTCCAGCTCAGTTTGCTGTCAAGTTCAATACCAAGGTATTTCACTCGATTTGACAACCCGAGTTGGGTTCCCATGAGTTTGGGAAATTTTAGACGCGCTAATTTCCTTTTATTTGTGAAAAGGACCATTTCCGTCTTTGCAGGATTTGCTGCTAGTGAATGTTCTTTGCACCATTTCTCGACTATATATAAGGCGTCTTGCATTAACTCGAAGAGTACTCCCTCGTGTTTACCTGAAAACAGAATGGTTATATCATCTGCGTAGCCAATTGTATAGAGACCCCGATCATTGAGTTTTCGGATAAGGTCATCCGCTATGATTAACCATATAAGGGGGGATAATACACCCCCTTGCGGACATCCCTTACTTACGATTCCTCTGACCGTATAGTCTCCTACTGTAACTTGTATTGCTCGACACTCAAGTATATGTCGTATGAGTTCCCGCAAGGCGGGTTCAATACCACTACGCTCAAGCGCCGAAAAAATTCTATTGAAATTAGGTCTATCAAAGGCACCTTCTATGTCCAGGAATACACCTAGGGTGTGTTCTTTTACTTCTAGCGATCTCTCGATCCTGCTAACTACTGAGTGTAGCGCAGTTTCGGTAGATCTGCCGGAAGTAAAAGCATGTTGATTTCAATGTAAGGGGTAGTGTATATCGAGGCTATCCCTTATATGTCTGTCGCACAACCTCTCCAACGTCTTTAGTAAGAAAGACGTTAGGCTGATTGGGCGACATGATTTAGCCTCACCTTGAGGTTTACCCGGTTTTGGAATAAAAATTACTTTGACTTCCCTCCATTCTCGGGGTATGTATTTAAAGGCAATACACGCCCTGAAAATTTGCACCAGGTATTTTTGTATCCACACCATTCCCCACTGAAGCAGGGCAGGGTACATACCGTCCAACCCTGGCGATTTGAAGGGAGCAAACGATTGTACGGCCCAGTTTACTTTTGTGTCAGTTACCATCTGAACAGCCAGCTCCCAATCCCTATTTCTAGGGTGAGAGGCTGAGTGCCCTTGCCACTTATGGCCTGGTATAACACAGCATCCTGGAAAGTGCGTGTTTAGGAGCTCTGAAGCTGTTTGTGCGGGTGTACCGGTATATGTACCGTCGGCCCGCTTTATCATGCTTACCTGTTGGTTTGGATCTTTCGAGAGTATCTTTTTCAGTCGGGAAACTGATGTAGTAGACTCTACGTCACTACAGAATTCTCTCCACTTTTCCCTTTGTCTTTTGCGAATAAGTTTCTTGTATTGTTTCCGGTGGTTGTGGTAAGCCTCCCAGTCACATACCAGTTTTGTCTTCTTCGCTTTATTGAAGAGCTTGTTTGCCTGAGATCTAAGTTTTTCGAGTTGCCCGGGTTTCTCGAAGCTCAGTTCACATTGGGCAAGCCTTCTCATATGCTGTAATGCACTAAAGTGACGTATTTTTCGATCAGTTCAACTGTCCCGATTTTCTGTGGGGTTTCTACAGTCCCTAGGAGCCTTTCCTGATGGGTATTATATATAGTCCTCCCTGTTGGTGCTTCTGGGATTCCTGTACGGTTTGGGTTCCAACCTACAACATAAAATATTGAATTTTATATATTGATGGTCAGACATTGTTGCATCCTTAGATACATGCCAGCCATTTATAATTTTGGTAATACTCATAGACGCCAGGGTGATGTCGATAACACTCTGGCATCTGGAGGTAGCAAAGGTAGCTTCACTGCCTCTATTGAGTATATCTAATTTGGTACTACTTAAGTATTGTAGTAAAGATGTACCTCGAGGGTTGTTTGTTTCGCTCCCCCAAGCTGTATGGTGGGCGTTTGTGTCACATCCAATTATAAGATCTACATTACCTGCCTCACAAAAGTCGATCAGTCCTGCCATTTCCTCAGAGGGTGGTGGTCTTTTCGAATCTATTGGTAGGTAGGTCGATGCTATTACAAGTGATATTTTTCCTTCTCGACGCGCAAATTCCACTCGGAGAGCTGTTTGATCTCCAGAGCAGAATTGGGGTAGGATATTTGCTTGCAATAGTTTCGGGACATATATGACAGCTCTTGGCTTGTCCCCATTTTTGAGGTAAAAAACTGTTCCACTTAATTTGCCTAAACCGCAGACTATATTGTTATATATCCACGGTTCTTGTATAAGGGCTATAATTTCTCCATGTCTGTCGAGAAAACGACATAGGTTAGCAGTCGCCGCTCGACAGTGTTGGAGGTTTATTTGTATAAAGCCTATACCATTCCCAGAAGCCATGGCTACCAGAACGACATAGACATTTAGTTCTTGCCCCCTAAAACCAAGAAAGATTAAAAAACACAACAGAGGTTGCTCTAATCATAGTCCAAGGTAGATAATTTTTGAAACCAAAAAAAATTATAGTAGGATGAAACCTATTAGAAAAGAAAGATAATGCAACAAAAATGAAAGGAAAAATAAATTACGGGCGATCTGAGGTCGGGAAGGGGTAGGGGGTGAGTTTTTAAGGATAAAAAACGGTTTATCTCGATTTCTGGCAAAACTACAAATCCTATGGAAAAAAGTTAAATAGCAAAGTTGTAGGTAATAAGAAGATCTACAACTTTTGTATCTACACTTTTTTAACATAACCTCAAAATTCACGTGAAAAATTCAAAAAACCAGGTTTATGGTTTTTTATTTTTATCTTTTACAAAAAAATTTTTTTTTCACGAAATTTCGTGAAAACTTACCTTTTTATATTCCAAAGCCACTGTAATTTTTTTGATTTAAAATATTTATTTTTTCACCTTATTTTGACTCAATATCGAAAAAGCACCCTAATTTTCAATCGAAAAATCTTACGTTAAAATTTTAGCTTTTTCAAAAAACTCGGTAGGCCTTTTGTTCGTTGAAATGTCTACTTTCTGATGGTGTAAAAAAATATACATTACTATGGTAAATCTTCTAAGAAAATTCAAAAAAGCGAAAAGTACTCCAATTCGAAATTTTTTTTTATCTTTATGTACAATTTTGGGCTATTTGTTAAAATTTATACTTTAATTACTCCAAAAGCGTAAGATTCCATTTTACATTGATAAACAAAAACATTACAAATCCAAAAAACATAAAGATTGCAAAAAACATAGTTGTTTTAAATATTAAAGATTGGATTGTAAGGGGATTTAATCTAAAAAATATGACTGTAGCTATTGTTTTCAGTAAAAAAAGTTTATTCCTTAAATTCTCATCACATTTATGTCATAGAAAATTAATCTTTTAATTTATCAAAACATTGTCTTCAATTTTAATCACTTATCCATCAGTTTTTGACTCTTTGAAGGTATTTCTCCATCGTTAGATTCAGCACACCTTTCCGATTCTACTAGATTTTCGAAGTCTTCAAGACCATCATCGTCTTCATCTCCAACATCATTTCTAGTTTGCACTGGTTCCTCATCCACAATTTCATCTAGATCATTAACTTCCTCGTAGGTTTCTTCTACCACATTGGCGCATTTTTCAGAACCATGACAATTTGAACATAAATTTGTGCATTTTAAACCATGTTTTCGGCAGCCACATTTTAACGAAGAATCGCAAATCACACTGGATGACTTTTTCACTTAAACATTCGATAGTTAATTCTGCGGCCGTTGGCTGGATATTATTCCCACTGCATCAAATATTAGAGTTTTTCTTCTATTGTACTTATTATGGATTTGTGTTATTCGCATTATATAGATTGATGATGATTCAACAATTACCGGCCCAAGTTAATACTCTTCTAACACATTGAATGCCCCGTTCATTTATATGTACAGGGTGTTACAAAAGTCCGGGCCGCTACTTCAAGAGCATATTCTACACATTAAAATATGAAAAATGTTGAAATACATTTTTTTCTTTAAATTGCCTCCTAACGGAGATATGACCATTTAAAGATGGCGCCCCTAAAGTGGTTTTTTCACTACAAAAAGTTAACGGTTAGTAGCAAAGTCATGAAATTGGGCAAGCAGTTAAAGAATTGGATTAGGCATATTCTCATGTAACATATTTTTTAAATAAGCAGTAGCGTGGTGTGCAGGGGGTTGCCCGCAATTATTTTTTGCCGTAACTTTTTTGTATTGCAATATTTCGACACAAAAGTGCCATAATCGTAAAAGGCAACATTTTTTATACAAAAAAGGTACTCTTTCTCAAAGTCGCTAAAAGTAACCGTTTCCGAGAAAAAGGCGTTTAAATAATCCTATCCCGTCTTCGAAATTCTAACTAATTTGTATAAGAAAAAATAAGTTGGTCATGCAAACTGATCGTAAAGAAAACAATTGTACTTGACAATATCTGCCAGAGATTGACGTTGTGTCACTGATAAAATTTGGTCGTAAGCTGTAAACTTTAGCAGTTTTTGTTGTCAATAGTAAGTGTAGTAGTTTTTTAACTTTTCATTATTTTGATAAAATGGACTATTCAAATCAAGAAATGGCCGATATGCATTTAACGTACGGGCTTGCAAATTGTAATCGTGCTGAAGCAAGACGGCTTTATGCTGAACGTTTTCCTAATAGACACCTACCAGGAGAAAAATTGTTCCAGAAAATTCATGCTCGTTTATGTGAAACAGGAAATTTTGTTTTCAAAGGCGAACGTGTTGGAAGGCCAAACGCAGGAAGTTGCTAATTTAGAGGAGCGTGTGCTTCAGCGAGTTGAAGAAGATCCATGTGTCAGCACTAGACAACTTGCTTTAGCCGAAGGAGTAAATCACGTAACTATCTGGCGAATTTTGAAATTTTACCAATTTTACCCCTATCATTTTCAAAGAGTGCAAGGGTTACTTGCTGCTGATTATCCTCCAAGAATAGAATTTTGCAACTGGCTATTGCATAAGATCGCTGAAAATGAGAACTTTCCATCGCTCATATTATTTACGGACGAAGCGGGTTTTACCAGAAACGGGATACTTAACTTTCACAACATGCGTCAGTGGCAAGTTGAAAATCCCAATGCAGTTATTCAGTCGAGATATCAGCAACATTTTTCACTTAACATTTGGGGAGGAATAATAGGGGACTCTATAATTGGACCGTTTTTTTTACCTCATAGGTTAACAGGAGCATCATATAGACATTTTTTGCAAACAGAGTTACCCGTGTTACTTGAAAATGTTCCACTCATAACAAGACAGCGAATGTGGATATTGCACGATGGGGCACCTGCCCATTTTAGTGCAGTTGCTAGGGAATTTTTGAATAACAACTATCATCAACGATGGATAGGTCGAGGAGGTCCGATACCATGGCCAGCTAGGTCTCCTGACCTCAACCCACTCGATTTCTACTTATGGGGACATCTAAAGCAGATCGTCTACTCCACACCAATTGACAATATCAATGATCTTCGTGAACGAATTGAAAATGGGTTCAACCAGATTCACAATACACCAGGCATTTGCGAAAGAGTAAGGAGTTCCCTTAGAAGACGAGCCGAGCAATGTATTGCTGCAGGGGGCAGTAATTTCGAACACTTGCTTTGATTTTTTTTTTCTTAATTTTGTACTATTTTTATATCAATGCAGTTAGTAGTGGATAAATTAGAAATTTGCAAAACGAATTCTAATAAATGCAACAATTTTGTTTAAACGCTTTTTTCTCGGAAACGCTTACTTTTAGCGACTTTGAGAAAGAGTACCTTTTTTGTATAAAAAATGTTGCTTTTTACGATTATGGCACTTTTGTCTCGAAATATTGCAATACAAAAAAGTTACGGCAAAAAATAATCGCGGGCAACCCCCTACACACCACGCTACTGCTTATTTAAAAAATATGTTACATGAGAATATGCCTAATCCAATTCTTTAACTGCTTGCCCAATTTCATGACTTTGCTACTAACCGTTAACTTTTTGTAGTGAAAAAACCACTTTAGGGGCGCCATCTTTAAATGGTCATATCTCCGTTAGGAGGCAATTTAAAGAAAAAATGTATTTCAACATTTTTCATATTTTAATGTGTAGAATATGCACCTGAAGTAGCGGCTCGGACTTTTGCAACACCCTGTATATAGTCAAATATGTATAATCAAAGATTTTAACCCTATTTATCATGTGTAATTTAAATTTTGGCAACGTCGCATCCAAGTTAACATAGAGTTAAATTTGGATATGTCATACGAAGCCGCATGGTGCCAGTGGCAGCCCGAAAAGAAATTTTAATTATGATTTGAAATGATTTTTTATCGGCAAAAATGTACTATTATATTTTTAATAACGGATTCGTGCCATACTCATTTTTCTCTACCTTCTGTTAAAATTAATGCCATTTTGACTGAATCACTTTGTATACTAAATTAAAAATTTCTTTTGACAGAAAAACAAAACGAAGTTGTCGAGAAATAATTATGTAGAACCATTAAGGACACTTTTGTGTCGAAGAGTCGGCGTTATAAGAAGTTAAATACAAAAATAAATAACTTCTTTGTGAATCTTTATCACACTCATATTTTCCTGTAAAATGAAGACATTTAGGAGTTGATGTCGATGAAAACGGAGAAAAGGGAGATCTTACATAGCGCTGCGGGAAAGATAGCACTAATGCCCTCAGCTGCTATTTCCCATGCACCTTTATAAATAACTATCATTAACCATTCTTGGCCGCTTTATTTGCCTCTGTGCACAATTGCCTTGAAGCTGATAAAGATCACTATATTGAACCTTAAAAAAGCTTCTTATAGATACAACTTGCTACATGACATACTTGTTGATGTAGTGTTTTAAAATCGTTAATGTTTACTTAATTATTTATGAAATTTGTGCTACCATTGCACTCTTAAAAATTTAAACTTTTTTTTTTAAATTTTGACTTTTCAATATTTCGACTTTCCTCAAAATTTCGACTATCCTCAAAATTTCGACTTTCCTCAAAATTACGACTTTCCTCAAAATTTTGACTGTTATGTAATTATGTTTTTTTCAATTTATTTAACATAATATTTCCAATCAATAAGGGTCTACCATGAAGAATATTATGTAATTAATTGGCCTTTAACTGAAGAGTGGAAATACCAAAGGAAATAAGTGCCTAAAATTCGGTTTTTTGGTTTTTACCTTAAATGGGTACAAAATCTCATTGCCAATATCCCAACCAAAGCTCCAAGGGCTAATCCTTCTTGTTAGGCTACTAACTTAAACTAAATTAATTAATTAACTTAATAAGTAACACTGGTCAACCCAATTTTTGTCTTTATGTTCTGGATATATTTTTCTTATACTTCTCACATTACTAATTAAGGAAAAAATAGTTTTGCCTGAAAAATTTGCTTTTGTAGCTACTAAAAAAATTTATTGATTTTAAGAAAATTTCCTATTTTCATCACTTTATTCGATGTCAAAATAAAAATAGGCTTTTTCAGTTAATTTCAATTCTTTTATTTATTATAAAACAAATTCAAATAAATAACTATAGCAACATAATGTATAAAAACAGGTTGAAAATATTTTTTTTTCGTATTTTTTTGTGATTGTATGGACTTCTTCTTCAAATATGGTCTCTCATCATTTCCTCATTTTTGATACTATTCGATGTAAACTATAAAAAAAATAATCATTAAAATATAGGCTTAAGTTTGTTTTCTTTTTTTACTTGTGTTACGTAGTATTTATAGAAAAATTCAAAAATCTATTTTATTAATATTATTACTATAAAAGCACACTTTGAAGGGTATGTGGATACTTTTTCTTTATTTTGGAACATCTTGAATAAAAAAATTATAAAAGTAACTCAAGGACAAGAAAAAAACTAATTTTTTGTTGTGTTGTCTAATACAACATAACAGTAGGTTTTTCTCTAATAACTCCAAACTTATTTGGTACTTAACCCTTTTGGTATTTCTACTCTACAATTGAAAAATTCGATTTTTTTTGGAAATTATCACTGTTTTGAAAAATTGATTTGTTTTTCTTTGAAATTATGAAACTTTTTCAGAATGTTCACCTTTTTAAAACTCTCGATCTTTTATCATTAAAATTTCAATTTTTTTCGAAGTTGTGACTTGTTTATCATTCAAATTTTTTTCGAAATCTCCAGCTTTTTTTCAAAATTTTGATTTTTTTTTTGAAAACTACAACATTTTTTCAAACACTGTTTAAAAATCTTGACCTTTTTACCGAAATTTATGTAACTTCTACTAAATTTGACTGTTCCTGAAGATTTTATATATTATAGAAGAATTTGAATTCCTTAATTGCGAACGTTTGAAATTTTGAACGCATTGTGTAAAAAAAACTCGGAACTAGGCACAATTTCGATTTTAAAGCCGAATTCATATTTATTAAACTTTATTAACGATAAAAACGCAACAAACCAGCAGTATTCTTTAAGTTTAAGCATCAAAAATATCGAAATTAGTCAGAATTTTTGTTTTTAAAATCTAAATAAGGATTATAGAAAAAATCACAAAACGAAATTTTGAAATTAGATTTTTTAAATGAAAATAAGAAGGAATATATTTTTAGACTTTTGTCAGTTTCTTCTCGAAATTTCGACATCTTTTCCATATTTTGCTTTGAACTGAAAATTTTGAGAAACAGTTTTGTAGCAACTCAAGATATTTTTGACCTTAATCCATGCATTTTGACTTTAATCTAGAAATTTTAACTTTAAACATGAAATTTCAACTTTAAACTTCACTTCGGGAATATTTTTTTTATTACGTAACAGTTTTTTAATGACCTGACATTTTCGCAAATTTCTAAAATTGAAATACAAATCTTGTTCCCTGAAAGCACGAAAGATTAAAATACACAAAAAAGGTTTAATTTTTGTAAATCCAATTCTTTCCCCCTTTCCTGAAACATTCGATTTTTTTTTTAAATCTGGTCTTAAATTGCGAAACTTTAAATATTTAAACTAATTGCGTGAAAGAATTCTAGAAAAATGTGGATATTTTTGAAAATTCTAAAAATTTTAACATCTCGAACTTTTTTTAAAACTTCGACTTTTTACTTTTTACTTTTTTTTTTTACAAATTTGATGATTTTAAAATACTGTTAAATTTTGAGTTTGACTGCCTAATATTTCAACTTTTTTTTGTGGAACAAACTGGTCCTTGATTATCTTCAAAAATTGAAATACAAATCTCGTCCCATGAAACAAAAAAAAAGATTAAAAAACACAATAAAGGTTGCTCTAAGGCGTTTCGATAGCCAAGCTATCATCTTCAGAGAGATGATGATGATGTACCTCTCTGAAGATGCTAGCTTGGCTATCAAAACGTTAGAGCAGCCATCTTCAGAGGGATACAGGAGACAAGATTTGTATTTCAATTTTTGGATCCGTTCCACCAAAAAAACAAACAAATTTCTAATTATAAAGTTGCAATTTTAAGACAATACATCAGAAAACCCAAATTTTTGGTTTTTATACTGGGAAAATGTCGAAATTTATAAAAATAATTTTTAACAATCTTACAATTATAACTTTTTTCAAAAAATTGTGAATTTTAGTAGAAGTTTTTAACTTCGGAAATCGAAACAAAAAATATAAGAATCCGAAGGTCGATATTTTCTATTCAAAATATCGACTTTCGGATTTTTATATTTTTTGTTTTGATTTTTGCAGTTGAAAATTTCTATTAGAAATCAACATTTTTTGAAAAAAGTCATAAGTGTAAGATTGTTAACAATTCGAAGTTTTTTTTTTAATTTCAGAATTTTGACATTACTTTCAAAATTTTAGAAATTGAAATACAAAACTTGTCTCCTGAAATCAAGAAAAATTAAAAAACACAACAAAGGTTACTTTATCGCGTTTCGATAGCCAATCTATCATCTTCAGAAAGATACTGAAGTATTTGAGAGGGATACTTCAGTATCTCTCTGAAGATGATAACTTCAGAAATCGAAACAAAAAATATAAGAATCCGAAGTTCGATTTTTTCTATTCAAAATATCGACCTTCGGATTCTTATATTTTTTGTTTCGATATCTGCAGTTGAAAATTTCTATTAGAAATCAAAATTTTTTGAAAAAAGTCATAATTGTAAGATTGTTAAAAATTCGAAGTTTTTTTTCAATTTCAGAGTTTTGACATTACTTTCAAAATTTTGGAAACTGAAATACAAAAGTTGTCCCCTGAAACCAAGAAAGATTAAAAAACACAACAAAGGTTGCTATATCGCGTTTCGATAGCCAATCTATCATCTTCAGAAAGATACTGAAGTATTTGAGAGGGATACTTCAGTATCTCTCTGAAGATGATAACTTCAGAAATCGAAACAAAAACTATAATAATCCGAAGGTCGATATTTTCTATTCAAAATATCGACCTTCGGATTCTTATATTTTTTGTTTCGATTTCTGCAGTTGAAAATTTCTATTAGAAATCAAAATTTTTTGAAAAAAGTCATAATTGTAAGATTGTTAAAAATTCGAAGTTTTTTTTCAATTTCAGAGTTTTGACATTACTTTCAAAATTTTGGAAACTGAAATACAAAACTTGTCCCCTGAAATCAAGAAAGATTAAAAAACACAACAAAGGTTGCTCTATCGCGTTTCGATAGCCAAGCTATCATCTTCAGAAAGATACTGAAGTATTTGAGAGGGATACTTCAGTATCTCCCTGAAGATGATAACTTCAGAAATCGAAACAAAAACTATAAGAATCCGAAGGTCGATATTTTCTATTCAAAATATCGACCTTCGGATTCTTATATTTTTTGTTTCGATTTTTGCAGTTGAAAATTTCTATTAGAAATCAAAATTTTTTGAAAAACGTCATAATTGTAAGATTGTTAAAAATTCGATGTTTTTTTTCAGTTTCAGAGTTTTGACATTACATTCAAAATTTTGGAAACTGAAATACAAAACTTGTCCCCTGAAACTAAGAAAGATTAAAAAACACAACAAAGGTTGCTCTAACGCGTTTCAATAGTCAAGCTATCATCTTCAGAGAGATCTCTCTGAAGATGATAGAAAATTTAAAAAATCATCTTCAGAGAGATACGGGAGTATTTGAGAGAGATACTTCAGTATCTCTCTGAAGATGACAGCTTAGCTATTGAGACGTGTTAGAACAACCTCTGTTGTGTTTTTTAATCTTTCTTGGTTTCAGGGGACAAGTTTTGTACTTCAATTTCTGAAGATAACCAAGGACTAGTCCGTTCCACCAAAATTATGTCTCAACATTTTAAAAAAATTTAATTGTTTCTTAAAAGTTTTTTTTTCGATGTCGAGTTTATCTCAATTTTTCTCTTTTGAGGTTGAAATTGAAAAAAGCATGAGATATTTCCCTGGGAAAACTGGGAAAACATCGACATTTTTGAAAAAAATCCGAAATATTTCTAAAAATAGTCTCATTTTTTTTTTGTTAGAATTTTGACTTTTTCTTCTCCCTAAATTTTAAAGCCGAAATTTTCATCTGCTTCTCAAAACTGTAGGAAATAATTGAAGTTGGGAAAAAATGTTTAATTTTGGTAAATTAATTATTCTTTTACCGGAATTTTTAGAAAAAATTTGAAAACTAGAAGTTTTTGTGCTGAAAACTATAAACGCGAAATTTGAAGAAAACACCTTAAAATGTCCAATATTCCTCCTCATTTCGATTTAAACATCGGAAGCGCCAAATTAAAGCTAATATTTGGCGTTTAAAATTGGAACTGTTAGAATTTGAATTATGTTTTCAATTGGGCATTGCTCCTGCGTCAAGCAATGCAACAAAAACCGTAGTAAGATAAGAAGACGGCAACTTGTAACAGCGGCAATAAGATATAAGAATTCCCGCAGCATATTCAAGGCCAGCAATGCCACCACAATTATTATAGTTAACAATAAATAGTTAAGATCAATCAGCCAGGGTTCTAAATCCAGCGACCTATCAATTCAGAAGTCACACAGGAACGTATAGAAGTTTATAGAGAAAAAAGAATCCGTAAGATGCACTGATCATCTGCAAAAATTTCGATAAATTCAGTAGAAACAGATTCATCAACAGCTCTCAATTCGTATAGGCAACTTTAAATGCCATCGTGTGTATTATTCATTGCATACATTGTAGGTAGTTTTTAATGCTTATTTTTACCATCTTAGAGGTTGAATTTTGAAAAATTCTCTCTTAGTGCCCATTTAAGTATTACGGGAACACCTACGTGAAATAACATGTTCGTAGACTTACTGGTTTAGCTTGTGCGTTGTCTGTCAGTCAGTTAGAGGTTTATTAAGTAGATAATAAAGGCGAAATTTCAAGTTTAAGCTAAGTAATAATAACTCGCGACGTGGGTGATTTAACCAATGTAAAAATATTTTTTTTCTAAAAGAATTTTTCCACATTTATAATTAATCCTTAATAACTGTAGTACATATTGACCCATGTCAACGTGTTAACAACGAAAAAATGGATCGATACATAGATTGCATCAAAAGACGAACTGTTCTTCCGAGCTGGTATCCGAAAATTGACAGAAAGATGGGAAAAATAGTGGCTAGCGATGGACAATACTTTGAATAATCGATTTGTAACCATTTTTGCTCAATAAAGCCTCAAATTTCGAAAAAAAAACCTTTACAACTAATTCCAACTCCTAGTACATTACGATGGATTAAATTATATTCATTCTTCATATGCTGTAACGTAAAAGCCACCTTTTCGGTAATACATTATTAATAGGAATCCTAATGTACACCAAAAGCTTTATTTTCTTAGTAAACATTGCTCAAATCTTCTGGAATCTCTCTTAATAACGTTCCGCAGAAAAGCTGAGGTTTTCACAACTTTCAAGAATGTGTATACCTCTCTAGGGTATATTACGGTAAGCAACGTTGTATAAAGTCTTTATCTACTAAAGATAACACTATGAATTATTTACCAACGAAGGAAATTCGAACTTTTATAAGATCAAAACTGTTAATATTTAACTTTCGAAAACGAATACGTTAATTAATAAAGTGTAATTATCTCTTTAACTAAAATAATTAAAAAACATACTAACCACTTTAATAAAATGTAAATCGAGTATATTGTTTGTTCTAAATTTCATTTTAATATGGTGTTAGAGGGGTAAATTGCAAAGGTAGGTAAATAAACAAATATGAGATCAATGTAGTCGATATTCTGTGGCATTCTATGTTAATTAAAAATTGGGAAATGAAACACCATAGATCTATGTGAAACACTAATAGTCTTTAAAATGTATCACTTGTATCTTCAGGGGTAGTGACTCCAGTTTCCAATTTTTTAATGAGAATGACAACTGTCGAAACTACAGTCATCGTCATATTAAACACAGAATAGTGTTTTATGTTCCACATAAACAACTGCAAAATTCAAGACGAGTTATTGGGTAAATCAGGGAATATCGCTCCTGGCAATGCGTAACTAACATCAGGGCCGGATTTAGACTTGATGAGCCCCTAATTATTTGGAGACATGGGGCCAGTGTTGCAAGCAAGAAAAAGGTCGTCACCATGCCTCGAAAATTCCTGGTCACTTGAAAACCTTAATGTTTTCACGGAGCTCAAGAATTTTGGTGACCAAAAAAAAAGTTCTTAACCCTTTTTGGGACCCACCAAGATGGTTGTGGCACTAAGCTATAACTTGTACAACTTATACGTAAATCCAGCCTTGTTAATCCAGCCTGATTAATATCAATATCTATTAAGCACTCAACCTGTAATACATGATTTGGTTTTGCATAATTTAATGCCCTCAGTATTTTTTCGTTGACATTTCATATCAAATCAGATTAATTTTGGCAATAAATCTGGTGATCTACCCTACGCTGGCGATAAAGTTCAATGGGAAAGCTGTAGCTGTAAGCAATGACCCAAAGAGGTTGGCCAAGCACATGACACTGAAGCATTACTCGAGGGCTGCATGTAACTGACCATTCTATCATTGCCTAACGTAAATATACCTGATTTTCCCGGTGATTTGTGATCAAATTAGCTAGACAAATTGTTCAGATCGTGCAACTGAAGCTTGATTGAAAATTAGCCTTCCGGGGGTAATTTTCAGTCTTACGGAAGGGTTGTAGCTGTAGTAAATTTATTTATTTCAATTTGGCCCAAATTATTATTACCGATTAAAAAATTGAAACACAGAACTTGTTCCCTGAAAGCAAGAAAGATTAAAAAACACAACAAAGGTTGCTCTAACGCGTTTCGACAGCCAAGCTGTCATCTTCAGAGAGCAACCTTTGTTGTATTTTTTAATCTTTCTTGGTTTCAGGCGACAAGTTCTGTATTTCAATTTTTGAAGATAACCAAGGACCAGTCCGTTCCATCAAACTAATTAAAAAGAAATGTATTTTTTTTGTTTAAACGGCTTTTAAATCAATGCGCAATTATTTGGAAATAACATTCCCAACTTATCCACTTTCATCTAAGTTAAGTTTCGCCTATCTCTTAAATTTTTTTTATAACCTCCTGTAACTGATAATTTTTTCTCAAAATTCTACTAAAGCTGGGAAATTGTTAATATTTCTCCCAAAATATTAAACACAAATTAAAAATTTTGATTTTTTCTAGAGCAGGGATGAGCAACCATTTTTTACAACGGCCCAATTACAAGGATAAAAATTTTGCGCGGGCCGCATGAAATAAATATAAATGCTGGGGCGCTTGCACCCCCTGGTTCATGCAGCAAACTGAAAATTTGTATGTATTCAATTGGAGGACTTTCCAATTCTTCAGAATGCATCCTTTTTTGAAACATTTTTTCGAAATTTCTACCTTTTTCTCAAATTTTGCATATTATTTACAAAATCTGAATTTTTCTTTTAAAATTTTGCATTTATTTATAAAATTTGCCCTCTTTTATTGTCAAAATTTTGAATTTAAAAGTTCCTCGTTTTTTTATGAAATTTCGTCATTTCTCGAAATTGGACTTTTCCTGAAAATTTCGCCCCTTTTTGATTCTGAATATTTCAGCTTGTTTATTAAAATTTGCCTTTTTTTTTTGAAATCTGGTTGATCTTTTGACAAGAAGGTATATTTTTTAGAAATTTAAAATTTGTGTGAAAGGGACAAACATTTCTTTGTAAATTTCAACCCTTTATTAATCCAAATTTCTGGTAGTTTCAACTTGTTTGTCAAAATTTCGATGTGTTATCACAATATTTGACATTTTCTGACGTCTATTGAGGCAAGGTAGGGAGCCTGTCTTCCTCTGACTCGTCCGGAGAGTCCAGAGAAGATAAATATTCGATTTTTCTCTTAAAATTTACTCTTTTTCTGTATTTTCGAAGTTTCACTAAGATTAAATGCCTTTTCTCAAAATTTAGATGTTTTTTTGCAATTTCTCTTACAATATCGTCTTTTTCTCGGGGTTTTAACTATTTTTTTTTTGACTTTTTTTAAATTTGACTTTCTTTGGACAATTTTTTGTCCATTTCAGAGTTTTCTCGAGTTTTTTCTTTTAAATTCCGATATTTTTCTGAACATTTACTAAAAATTTCGATGTTTTAGATTCTGATTTTTTTAGAAATTCTGATTGGTTTCCTAAAATTTGCCTTTTTCAGGAAATCTTGATTTTTATCTCAATATTCAATATTTAATATTTCAATGCATTTTTTTCATTTTTGGTAAACTCGTCTTTTTTTTCAAAATTTCGAATTCTTCTAAAATAGTCTTTTACCCAAAATTCGCATGTTCCTTAAAATTTGTTTTTTCGAAATTTCGATTTTGTTTTAAAAATCCTACTTTTTGAACTTTTTCAAAAATGGTTTACTTATTTCAAAATTTTGTCATTTCATTGAATATTTGTCCTTTTCAATAAACTGCGACTTTTAGATCAAATGGTTTTATGGTTCTGAAAATGTTCACTTTTCTGTTGTTGCGAAAAATATTTTTGGGGATTTCGAGAAAAAGATTTCTTGTAAATTCAACATCTTTACTGAATTTTAAATTTTGATAATAATGTTTTTGAATCTTGCGATTTTTCTTTCCCAAACTTGGACTTTTTTTTTGAAAATTGCTTTTCACAAAAATAGATCTTTAAAAATTTTGATTTTTTTGAATTTTGAACATTTCTCGAGTTTTTGAGAAAGGTTAGGTTTTTATTTTCAATATGATTAATTGAAAATCACAACTTTTTAAATTTTTCTCTTAAAATTGGACCTTTCCTTGGAAATTTGTAATGTTTCGTAGAAAGTTCAATATTTTTTTGTAATTTGCTTTATGGTTCTGAAAATGTTCACTTTGCTGTTGTTGCGGAAAATATTTGTGGAGATTTCGAGAAAAAGTTTTCTTGTAAATTCAACATCTTTACTGAATTTTAAATTTTGAGAACAATGTTTTTGAATCTTGCGATTTTTCTTTCCCAGACTTGGACTTTTTTTTTGAAAATTGCTTTTCACAAAAATAGATCTTTAAAAATTTTGATTTTTTTTGAATTTTGAACATTTCTCGAGTTTTTGAGAAAGGTTAGGTTTTTATTTTCAATATGATTTATTGAAAATCACAACTTTTTAACTTTTTCTCTTAAAATTGGACCTTTCCTTGGAAATTTGTAATGTTTCGTAGAAAGTTCAATATTTTTTTGTAATTTGCTTTATGGTTCTGAAAATGTTCACTTTTCTGTTGTTGCGGAAAATATTTGTGGAGATTTCGAGAAAAAGTTTTCTTGTAAATTAAACATCTTTACTGAATTTTAAATTTTGAGAACAATGTTTTTGAATCTTGCCATTTTTCTTTCCCAGACTTGGACTTTTTTTTTGAAAACTGCTTTTCACAAAAATAGATCTTTAAAAATTTTGATTTTTTTTTGAATTTTGAACATTTCTCGAGTTTTTGAGAAAGGTTAGGTTTTTATTTTCAATATGATTTATTGAAAATCACAACTTTTTAACTTTTTCTCTTAAAATTGGACCTTTCTTTGGAAATTTGTAATGTTTCGTAGAAAATTCAATATTTTTTTGTAATTTGTTTTATGGTTCTGAAAAGGTTCACTTTTCTGTTGTTGCGAAACATATTTTTGGGGATTTCGAGACAAAGATTTCTTGTAAATTCAACATCTTTACTAAATTTTAAATTTTGGGAACAATGTTTTTGAATCTTGAGATTTTTCTTTCCCAGAGTTGGACTTTTTTTTAAAAATTGCGTCTTTTCACAAAATTTCGATTTTGAAAATTTTGATTCTTTTTGAATTTTGAATATTTCTCGAGTTTTTGAGAAAGGTAAGGTTTTTCTTTTCAATATGATTTAGTGAAAATTACAACGTTTTAAATTTTCTTCTTAAATTAGACCTTTCTTTGGAAATTTGGAATGTTTCGTAGAAAGTTCAATATTTTTTTGTAATTTGTTTTATGGTTCTGAAAATGTTCACTTTTCTTTTGTTGCGAAAAATATCTTTGGGCATTTCGAGTAAAAGATTTCTTGTAAATTCCAACATCTTTACTGAATTTTAAATTTTGATAACAATGTTTTTGAATCATGCGATTTTTCTTTGTCAGAGTTGGACTTTTTTTGAAAATTGCGTCTTTTCACAAAATTAGATTTTTGAAAATTTTGATTTTTGAAAATTTTGATATTTTTGAATTTTGCACATTTCTCAATTTTTTGAGAAAGTTCAGTGTTTGTTTTCAATATGATTTATTGAAAATTTCAACTTTTTAAATTTTCCTCTTAAAATTGGACCTTCTTTTGGAAATTTGGAATGTTCCCTAGAAAGTTCAATATTTTTTTGTAATTTGTAACGTAATTATCAAAAATCCTGAATTTTTTCGAAGTCTGTTTTTTCTAGTTTAAAAAAATTTTATTCCTTATAATTTCAACTTGTTGGAAATTCATGTTATTCTCCAAATTTTGACTTTTAACTCAAAATTTAATGTTATCTGTTTATGGACATTTCCATTTAAAATGGAATTTTTTCCAAAGATTTAGACTTTTTTTTACAAAATTCGTTTATTTTTTTTTTAATTCGATCGAAATAGAAATAGAAATCTAAACAATTTGAGAAGAATATTTTTAGGAAATCTTAAAAAATGATTTCTTGAAAAAATTCAAAAAGATGACAAAACTGAAATAAAATTAAAATTCTGAAATCATTATTTTTAAAAAGTTGCATTTTTTTTACCTGAATTCGACTTGTCTCTGGAAATTACAACTTTTTTTTACAAAAATTTCTGTTTGGAAATTTCGTCTCTTTTACATTTCCACTTTTTCGAAATTTCGACATTTCTTAAAGTTCTCCAAAAGGTTTTTTCTTAAGATTGGGCTTTTTTAAAAATTTTGACTTTAATTTAAAATGCGATGTCCCCGATTCTGTAGTTTTTCAGTAAAAATACACATTACTAATCCAGAAGGTTATTTTTTTACTCATGAGTCTTTTAGAATGATTGTTGTTGCCCTCCCCCGCCCCTTAAAGAAAATCTTGCCTACGCTAATGTCCAAGATATTTCATGAATCGTGGAAATTTATGTTCTTTTTTTTTCATCAAATTGTTAGACATTTTTTTTTCCAAAATGTTTACGTAAAACAGTAGAGCTTAGGCGGGCCCAGGCGTGCCGGATGTGGCCCGCGGGCCACTTCTTGCTCATCCTTGTTCTAGAGCATTCCTTTTTTTTCAAAACATTGAAAAACATTGATTTTAAAATGTAAACTTCCACCCGAGTGCCCAATTTAAACATTTTTTTTTACTTCCACTTCTTTGCAAAATTTGGAGATATGTGTAGTATTTTCTTTGTTGTTTAGGCCACCGGCTGAGACACTTCCCCTATATTTACAGTCCATTTTCTTTAAAAAAGCCGATGTTATCTTCGCAAAGGTCTGTCAAATAATAAGAGGGCAGTTGCGAGCTAGATGGAGCTAGGCTTTAGCCAGGCTTTCAACTGGCTTCACTGCTTACTGCTTGCAGTTGTGTGAATGGACGTTACATAATCTGCAGGAACAAAATGACCGTTTCGGACATTGTACTATTTACCGACGAATGTACAAACATTTTTTAAAAACCGCTTCGTGGGAAGGAAACGATACACCACGATACTGAAAATAATCATTGGATTTCAGTGTAAAGCATTAACGAAAGTAAATAAACAATAAACAAATCGGTAACAGTAAGTTGCAACAAATATTAAGAAGAATAAAGAAACATTGGTAATAATAACATTAAATTAAATGTTCAACATAACCACCAGCTTCACGATGGCAAATGCGCAGTCTCTGTAACAAAGAATTGTTCACATCCACCAAGACGTTTTCATTGATATTTTGGAAAGCAACACGAACCCGGTCCATCATGTCTTCTCGGGTAGTTGGTGGTTCCTGGTACACAACTTGCTTAACATGACCCCACAAGAAAAAGTCTGGCTTAGTTAAATCCGGTGATCTTGCGGGCCATGCCACTGGACCTCCTCTTTCTATCCACTTGTTAGGGAATTGTGTATTGAGGAACTTACTGCTTACTGTGTTAGTTTCAGTCTATTTAGTCTCTGGCCACCGGTTAACAAAAGAAAAGTGCTTCATTAGAAAACAAGTCAATTCAATTAATCATCCAAGGATACAAAGTTAGGCTGGACATGATCATACTGCTTTTTAATTAATCAATTGGAAACTCTCCGAAAAAATACGTTGACGTTTTTACCTTCTGTCATGCGTCTCCAATTACCATTTTTGACGAGTATGCTATAATTTTGAAACCCTACATATACTTTTTAATTTCGGGCAGGGCTTTTTTAAATCGTCTGTCTTCTAACTCAAATTTTTTTAAAATTTTACGATTTGTTTTTACTCAAATTTTTTAAAATTTTACGATTTGTTTTTAACTCAAATTTTCGATTTTTTCTAGTTTAGTTTATATGTAAAATTAAGATTGCATAACAATTTGGTGCCATGCCATTGTTGATGTATATATAAAATGTTTTAATCTTCTTAGAAAACGAGCAACATTAAGTTATCTTGACGTAACCTTACCTGTCATAAGTCAACTCGTTTATCAGTAAGAGCGTACGAAACCGGGGCGCTTGAGGCGCGTAATCTAGTTATGATTTTGAGTTGACAAAAGCTCTGCATACATTAAAGTGTATATCACATTGGGTCCTATCAGGGAATTAAATCAGATGAGGAGCTGTTTCCAGTTATTATTATACGTTGCGACATAGTGGAAGTCTTCCCTGTAGTCTTGCGATGGCGAGACGCAACGACGTTATTCATATGGAGGTATCGCGATGTCTTCCGCCCTTGTGGGGAATTAGTGGAGGCATTTCACACCAACGTCAATTTACTCGTTTAGTTTAACACGTTGTGTAATCAAACCGCTTGATTCCCTTTTACTCAACCTAGCATTCACTTTATCTTAGGGGAATTTCTGTTTTTTGCTCGAATATAATTAAAATCAGACAAAAATTCGTTATTTTGAAAGTAGGCACACGCTACATAAAATATACACTTAATCAGTCCCCGATCTAGGGGCTTTGAAGTTGCACTTGATTGTTATAGTGTTTTTATGGAGAAATTTGAAATATTATGCCAATCATATAGTGATTATCCTGATAGGGAAATATGTTGGCTAATTATGCTGCTAAGAAAGATGATTTATTTAAAAAGTTACCTCCCCGTGACAATGCTTGGGCATTGCCGTGACCAGGATTCGAACCTGGGTTACTACGGCCACAACGTAGGGTCCTAACCACTAGACGATCACGGCTGTGGAGGTTACAATATTAGCAGTAAATTGCATTCTGTTTGTTGTTTCTGCTCCAGATAACTCGAGTAAATCTTATATTACATTTACAGTGCCGAGTTAATTGTATATAATTATATTCGACGTATTCCTGAAGTTAAAAGTAATGACCCCCATAGTTTTTAGGGCGTTATCGACTTTTTAAGTTTTGTTTGGAGTAGAACCTGATGGAGTGCATCTAACGCAACCTCTAGATTCTTAGCGTATTTCAAATTAATATAATCATTGTTCGCTAGCTTAACTTTCGTCATTTCTTATTAGTAATAACTGGAGAACTCACACTTAATGCGAGCTCAACCAAATGTAATTGTTGTGTTAAATAAAGTAATTTTTTATAAAGCTATTTTTAAATAATTTGTACCTAATTATATGCAGCTACGTGTTTTATAAGAACTAGCTACTAACCGCGACTTCGTCATCAATCTTGAATAAATACCTGCAATGCATCCGAATGGAAGTTCTTTTTTCTAAAATTTAATTCACTCGCAAAGGACAACTCCATTAGGCCTTCAGAGCACCGCAAGTAGGAAGCGAAAAGAAGGACAGATAGTGATGAACCTCCTTCCTAAACAAGGATAGGTTGCAATTTTTGGGAAACATTCCGTTCTGTAACGAATTCCATAGCTTGGAAGTGCTAAAGAAAAGAGTCTCCATAGTAAGTCCTCACTGTGTCAAGCTGGATCGCGCAGGAATTTGCTGTCCCCGATTGTTCTATATCCCTTAAAAATCTTACCCTTGGAGGGACCAATCTTATGCGAGCATCTTTCATGAAAGTACTTGTTAAAAAGAAAGTTTCCGTAGACAGAAGTCCTCACTGTGTCAAGCTGGACCGCACGGGAATTTGCTGTCTCCGACTGTCTTGTACGCCTCAAGAATCTTGACCTTGGGGGGATCAATCCTATCCAAGCCCACCAGAACAAGCTACGTAAGCAACCGAAAAGGGGCTGTAGGTAAAATTTCAAACGGTATTATAATTTAGGTCGCAATCCAAAAATCTGACACATCTATGGTTGGGACAATCCCCAAATAAGAATATAAAAAGGGGTACTTAAGTGATCGTCGTGAAGGGTCCCAGGTCAAAAGGGATGCTGGTATTTCGTACAGCTATTGGATCGTTGAAACGAACTCCCTTCACTTGGAGGTTTCCACAAGACGATGACCACTCCTTTGGACCTCCTCGTGTCCCTTTTCAGGTCCTGATTGGCCGATCAGAGATGGATCCAAAGTTCCTGATGACCAGGATTCAAAAATGAAAACGACAAGGATCCCAACCAAAAAAAGAGCCTATAAGGATGAAGAAAAATAGGATTTACCCTTTCAAATACCGAGGGTTGAGGGGCACATGCTCGTACCTTGGTTATTAGTCGGCTCTGCCGCGTGCTTGGGAAGCACCTTCCTTCTTATTCCCGAAAAACCGGAACCATCTGAGGTTTTCGTCCTAACTTAGTAACACCATGAAATACAATCGCCCCAGACGGTCCGAAGATGGGTTACATTAAATCCCTTACCGGAAAACCAACCAAGATGCACTTGGAAAATGCTGTAACCTCACCTTGAGAAGGATGACACCCAAGTGAACGACAAGAGAGAAGATGGCCGATTTCCCCCACACCAAGACTGACAGAAGATATGCCAGCACTTATAAAACCAACCAATGTATGTTTGGTGGCCTAGCCACACGCCCTATTTCTAACGGAAATTTAAACCATAACAAGTTACTGCGAGCATCTTCCATGATAGTACTTGCAGAAAAGAGATAAGTCATCAACCATCAGCCTGTGCTATAGTGTTTCGAGAAAATCGGTCAAACTCTCATCATCAATTAGGCGAATCGTTATTCTTTGAATTGGATCCAAAAGAACCAGGTTGAATTCCAAACATGAGAACAGTATTCCATTTGTATAAGAGTTGATGAAGAATAACAGTAGGGGGAAGTCCCCTAGTGACGGACACTTAAGGTATTTAAACAATAAAAAAACACTGTTTCAACAAATTAAGCTTTAATAATGAAATTATTTTAATAACAAAATATAAAATCAAATTAAATTAACAAAACTTATAACTCTGCTTAAACATAAGAACAATCTTAAATCAAACTTTGACAGTAAAAAAATAAATCTCAGCAAATGGCACCTAGTACCGGACGGACTTTACTTCAAACCCTTAGTACCGGACATCTTCGACCCATCGTACATCGATCGCATATGTAGCATTCCGAACATTCAGGGATATCTGCACATGCTTCATGTGCCCATCCACGGCAGCTGGAGCACTGCATCCAGTCTTCATTGTGATCCTCTAACCAAACTACGCAAATAGTTCTCGTGTCAGATGTTGCAGCCAACGATGTCTTTTTCTTTGCTTTATTTCCGCTATTCCCTTTGGCTTTTACTCCTTTGGTCTGTTTTCCTTTCTCTTTCATTGCTGTCCTAAATTTATTTCCCACTGCTTTATTTTTTTCGTTAACGTTTTTTTCATTTTCTTTCTCCTCTACAAGAATTTTGTACGGTGATGAAGTTAAAATTTCACTTTTTTCGCATTTTCTCTTTCGAGCAAGCGATCGTTTTTTTGCAGCATCCGGCAATGGTGACAAATTATGGATAACCTGGACTACATCTGGATCAAGGTTAGTCAATGGCTTGAGACTGTTGATATTTTTTTCGAATGTAGATTGTTTAGAAGCCTCTGAGGGTCCTTGTGTGTCCATATTAATGGACTGCTCTAAATCGCAGTTCGTCGACGAGCTGCCAGCTTCAGTTAAGTCACTGGAGGAAACAGGAACTTCTTTGCTAGTACCTGGTGCGTTTGAGGATGTTTGTGGGTCTTCTAACGGAATGTTGGTCATATCGGCAGGTAAATAATCCAGATCAGAAAATATATCTCTATTGAATGGCTGAATTCCTGTGTATTTGAAGCCGGACACTGCAATTTCTAGACGAGCTACTTTTGTAAATGCTTCACTGACGAGACCGGCAATATCGTAGTCAGTTATTCGAGAACCAGCATTTGCTCTTATCCACGCATCGCAACGTTGGTTGTAGGCATCTTCAAATGGTTTCATAAACGTTGAATCTAGCGGCTGTAGTTTGTGGGTAGTGTGTGGTGGCGAGCTTATCAAATGAATATCGTTTTCTCGGCAAAAATTGATGACTACTAATGTCTTGTGACTACAATGTCCATCCAGAAGTATCAGCGCAGGGCTCTCTTTTGTCGGACAAGAGTGTTTCTTGAATAATTGTAGCCATTGAAGAAAAATATCACTATTCATCCAGCCTTTTGGCTGGGCCACGCCTACGCTTTCGGCTGGAGCATTTATCATGAGCCGATCATTCATTCTTTGCCTAGGAAAGACAAAGAAAGGCGGAATGAAATGGCCGTTGGCACTCATGCAAAATAAGACTGTAATATTTTTGCCCCTCTCAGCAGAAGTGAGCTTTCCTACTTGTCCAACAGCTTTTGGAGCAAGTACCTTTTGGTGTTTTTGTACGCAGCTGACTCCAGTTTCGTCACAGTTATAAATTTTCGAAGGTGGAAATTTGAATTGTGTCATCATTTTGTCAAGATTATTAAAAAAGAGATCAACTTGGGGTTTGTTAAACCCCACAGCCCTCATTATGCTTGTTGACTCTGGTGATCTCAGCGATACGTCCTGATGTCTCTGCATGAAATCGTAGTAAAAGTGTTTACCAGCAGCTCCTTTCTCTTTATTAAAGCGATGAGGGATCTTCAAAGCCTCAGCCAAATCGTAAGCCAACTTCAAAAATTCCTGTTTTGTTAACGGCAGACACCTATTAGATAAATCTTTTACATGCTGCACTAAGAGTTCTTCGTATTTTGGTGTGAAGGTATTAGTGAATCTACCTAACTTTGGTTGCAACGACACTTCTTGTCCACGGTTTAATGACGTTATTTTATCATGTAAGGTGCTTTTTGGAATATTATAACGCAATGAAGCTTCTCTCAAACTCATTTTTTTGTCAAAACATTGTTTATCGCAGTTTGTAAATTACTTTGGTCCCATTTTCCTTTCTTTATCGTCTTCTCCATTTCGATATCTCTTTGTTCTCCTAAAACAATAGATAATAATGATCAAAAAGTATAATATTTCATGAAAAAAATTGTTTTTTTATTGTCCGATATTAGGGGAAGCTTTTGTGTCCGGTACTAGGGGACAGAGAATCCTTAAATTAATTGTCATATACAAAAACTGCTATGGAATTCGACAAAAAATATTACAAATTTTAGATATGTATTAACTATGACATAAAATAACAATTATCAAAACCACATAAACTAAAAACCATTGTAGTTATACTTACTTTGATCTTACGTGACGCAATGTACTTCCACCAAAAACAGCAATCAACTGTTCCCACCTAGGCGTTGCGCGACATTGGCGAACCGAGACCCGCGATCGTGTATTGTTACGTTCCCCCGCGCCCCTATCACCCGCTTTTTAAACAAACGCGTTGCGACTTGTCGAGATACTTCGAGTGTCCGACGTTAGGTGCCGTCCGGCGTTACGGGACTTCCCCCTATTCTAGTCTTGGCTTCACTTGAGCTTTGTATAGAGTGACGTTTTAGCTCTAAAAAGAAAGCCTAGCTTTTGAGAAGCGTACTTGGCAATGGCGAGCATATGATCGTCTCAAGAAAAGTTGGTGCTTGAATTTACTCCTAGAATAGACAGATTAAATCCCATCAGGAGGATTTTACCGCCAATGAGTACGTTTGTTGCATCATTCCTTGATGTTTACTTAGAGAGTTTTTGAGGCATTGAAGTCGACCAGATTTTTTATACGCCATTCGAGAACGGTTTAGAGATCCCGAGTATCTCCTGTTCCCTTAGCCAACCTCAAGCAGCGAGGAATAATAGTTTGTTGGAAAAAAAGATGACACCAGGCTACTATCATCTCTACAGCTGTACATCGTATTGAAATTTGAAGCTAAGAGATCGTTTATGTGTAATAGAAACAGAGTAGGAGAAGAACAGGCCCCTGACGCACCCCTGCATTAATCGCAAAAGTCTCAGATGAGACGCCAACATCGAAGACTTGAAGAGATTCGTCAGAGAGAAAACTGGATATCAAATGACAGACTCCAAGAGGAAGACCATAAGATGTTAATTTGGCGAGAAGAGATCGGTGCTAGACTCTGTCGAAGGTTTTTGAGATATTCACTGCCACAAGTGCCACCCTGTTTTTCCATAACAGTTTAGTAGTTATAATAGTTCTGTAGTAGTTCTGACTCAATGCCAGGCAATGAGATTTTTTTTTAAAGTCAAAATTGTCTGAACTATTTAGCGACGTTTGGCTTTGGGGAATTACTCCTGTCGATGTTATCTAGGGTTTTGCATCTACTGAAATTTGTCCTTACTCAAAATCTAATTCCTTTGAAGTAGAATTTAAAGGTTATCTTTTAGAATCTAAATCATCTAAAATTTAAATGATTCCATCAGATGCCCCTTTCTTGCCAGAAGGAGTAGCAAATTTCTTAGGCAGTTATTGAAGCTGATAACAATTGTAGTAATGCAGACAGTAACTCAAAGGATTGCACCTTCTTTTAACTGAAACAGTTGATAATATCTTCATTGACTTTCTTTTTGGATCAAGTGCTACAATTATATCTGAAGTCCAAACCTCTACATTATATGGAGCTACTGAAAATGTATGAATTGATAGTGCTCTAGCATGTATTACTGATAATTGTCGACGAACACCTTCCAATATCCCCACTTCTGCCAGAAAATTAAAAGAAAACTTACTGGGACAAAAACTGTCACAAAGAAAATATTGATTCCAAAGTTACCCAAGAGAGAAAGAACACAGCACCTTTAGAGGAAAAATAAATATGCCTATCCTGTGACCTTGGATGGAAATAAATTTTCCTGTCCTGTAAAAAGGTGATCGTCAGTTAGACCCTATTCTTCTACCACAACATAGAAACAAAAAAAAATGATATCTGATGTCACTACCCAAACAGAAGTTAATAATAGTACATTACATGAATAAAGTTCATCTGAAACAGTAAATGCAATTGTCCCATTGAAAACTATTATAAATTATAATATCTCCAAAATGGCTGCTCTCAAATACCCCAATATTTTCGACTGTCATTAAAAGCCAGGGGGTAATAATAAATTGAATTTGTTGCAAAAAATCCCTCAAAATTTGCATATTTAACAATATAAATTGACATAAAACTTAGTAACCAATTGTATCAATCATATTGTTAGGGGCTTATCGGTTCGGATTGATTAAGCACGTGAATTGAATAATACCCACTTTATTACCAAACTAAACTCTGAACACTACAACTAACTAAGAATGAACTCACTTATTTACTTCTAACCACTGATTCACTAATTACACTGACTGACTTTAACTAATTAACTTGAGGGAGAGCTGGCCGCTGTATATAGTTTCTAGGCTTCTAGATTCTAGAAAAATCTCGCCGATGAGACTTATCGTTTGCCGAAATTTCTTGAAGGCTTATCTACCGTTTGCTTTATCATCGCGGCCCCTTTCCCCTTATCACATCTTTCTAGAAACTTTTCCTATGCTACAATTTACATTTCGTTACAATATAGGTGCCACAATTTAATTTTCATTAAGAATACATGCAACTCTAAACTCGTTTACAATTACCTCACTTGACCGTATACTAAAATAAAGTTCGACTAAATTTTAGTTTGAAGACAGATATTTCACGATATGAGTTTCATTTTGACTGGCTGCGTGTACCTTTTTGTGAATTCGTGATAGGTTTTTGTTGTAGGTGTTTTTATTGTCGAGTATTTCGCTCCCCCAGAGACTACACTCCCCCTCCAGCCAGGTTTTCAATAATCCAAAATTGTCATTTATTCACAGGGTAATTCGAAAATGTATCCAAATGGACCGCAGTGTGGGTAAATCAATTTTTTGGGATGGGTGTTTGTAATTGTGATGTTCTAAAAATGGAATATTTGGGGAATAAGGTCTAAATGATTAGCGAGGTGACGTTTAATGCCACAAATCAGATTTGGGGCGTATATCATTTCTCATGATAGATTTAGTAGCTGTGAATGTTTAAAGAGCGCGTCCAGTTGGGGGATTTTTGACGAGTAATATTTTAATGGGAGGTTAGGCGAAACGTTGGCAGTGATATTCGTGTAAATATTGAACGCATTACTCATACATGCATGATACGTGTGCTCTTGCATATTTTACACGTGTCACTACCTTGTTTAAACGGCCATGATTCTGCACGTGACAAACGACCACGCGATACTTATTTATTTACCTTTTTGCCATCATGTCGCTCAAAACTTTACAACCTTTTCATTTTGCACATTTGAAAAATAGCATCCTGACATTTTTGTCATAAGTTTTAGTCACGCATTTCACAAACAGTCTAAATGATTCATGAAAACAGCTTCCAAATACATACACATTAAATGCTTGGCTTTATTTATATTTTTCTATAATGCACAGACCAATAGGTTTGAACATTTATTAGATTCGAAGTTTGGAAACCAAATACCGGTTTAGATCTTGTTAGATCTCGTCAGTTTGGTATATCCAACTCGAATGCTAATAAATGTTCCGACAAGTAAGTACGCCTGTGAATGTTTTAGTACTTACTTGTCGGAACATTTATTAGCATTCGAGTTGGATATACCAAACTGACGAGATCTAACAAGATCGAAACCAGTATTTGGTTTCCAAACTTCGAATCTAATAAATGTTCAAACCTATTCGTCTGTGCATTATAGAATCCTTGTCTTCTGGGAACTCTCCTAGAGAGCAACCGCTTCGCTAGGTGGCAGTGTTTCAACTGTTGGTAGTTAAGCTACCTATGATTCGCCACTATACACGCCTGGAGGGCTGCATGAATTTGTAGTCTTGGTTGCATTCTTCTTGCATTTATTTATATTTTTCATTAATTTTTCTGGGGTTACTTATCGTCTGGGATTCCCCTGTGGCCTATGAGTGGTTTTGCTCATTTTTTTATGGTATAGGTCAGGGGTCGGCGAACTTTTAAGCCAAAAGAGCCAACCGCAATAAAAATATTGGTTTCGAGAATTTCAAAGAGCCACAAATTTTTATTTCTGATTTTATATTTTATTTCAAAATTAAATCGGATAAACCAGACAAAATATGGGACAGGGACAGACCCCTTTGACTCATGTAGTTAAACGAAAACATATTCAGCCCAAAAGACCTTTTATTTCTCAAAATTTAGCGCTTTATTTTAAAATTTGCCTTTTTCTTGCAAATTCGACTTTTTTAGCCCTTCTCTATATTCGTCTTTTTTATGTGTTTTGTTCCTAAAAATAGACTTTTTTCCCCTAAATCTTCCTTTCCTCTTAAAATTCGACAATCTGTGAAAATGTTTACTTTTCTTTAATTTGACTCGATGGAGGATTAAACTTGTTTCTCAAAAATTCATCTTTTGTCGATTTTTTTAATATAAAAGGTAAAAATTTGAAGTAATAATTTGGGGATGTTAAATAAGATAGTTTTTTCAAAGTTTTCTTTTTTCGAATTTCACCATTTCCCCCAAATATTAACTTTTACTGAACATTTAAACTTTTATTTATTTTCTGAAAATTTCGACCTGTTTCGCAAAATTATGTGTTTCTCGAAATTTCAACTTTTAACTGAAAATTCGACATTTTATTATGTTCGTGCCAGCTGCGATTTTATCTAGAAAATTCATCCATTTTCAAAATGTTTGACTTTATCTAAAAATTTAAAAGTTTTTTTTTAAATTTGACTTTCTCTTGGAAATTTCGACCTTTTTTTTAAAGTTCAACATTTTTCTCGAAACTGGAAGTTTTATTGACATTTCTTTCTATTTAGAAATTATTTTACCAATTTTCCTAAAATTCGAATCGTTCTGAAAACTTGAAGTCCCCTTTTTATTCGTTTTTTTCTCGAAATTTATTCTCAAAATTTAACTTTCTCTGAAAAATTGCAAATTATTTATTTTTTTCTTCTCTGGAAAACTTCGACTTTCTAAAGTTCGACAATTTTTTCAAAGCTGTTACTCTTTCACAATTTCTCTTTTCGAGATTTTACAACTTCACAAAATTCAAATTTGTCTAAAAATGTCAGGATTCTATAATGCACAGACCAATAGGTTTGAACATTTATTAGATTCGAAGTTTGGAAACCAAATACCGGTTTCGATCTTGTTAGATCTCGTCAGTTTGGTATATCCACCTCGAATGCTAATAAATGTTCCGACAAGTAAGTACTAAAACATTCACAGGCGTCAAGCGAGTGACTCTTTAGTACTACCACCTATTGGTCCATAGAGAAACTATGGCCATCGCCAACAATGTCGTATGCAAGAAGAATGCAACCTAGACTACAAATTCATGCAGCCCCCCAGGCGTGTATAGTGAATCATAGGTAGCTGAACTGCCAACAGTTGAAACACTGCCACCTAGCGAAGCGGTTGCTCTTTAGGAGAGTTCCCAGCATAAAAATGTTAGGTTTTAATATTTGTTCTGGGTATCAATCCATCCAAAATTCGATGTTTTTTTTATAAAATTTTACATTTTTGAAATTTTTTGACAAATTCATATTTTCGAAATCTCTTTTTTTTTTAATTAGGGTTTTTTCGGAAATATCAACTTTTATTTCGAACTAAATTCATTATTTTCAAATCGCAAAGTTTGATTTTTTTCTTAAAATTTGACTTTCGCTAGGAAATTTTGACTTTTTTTTAATAAAGTTTCACACTTCCCGAAATTGGTAATTTTATCAACATACTCTTTTCTTTAGAAATTATTTTACCAATTTTCTCAAAATTTGTTTTATCTGAAAATGTGGAGTTTTTTAATTCGTCTTGTTTTCGAAATTTCAAATTTGTTCTCAAAATTTAATTTAATTAATTTTTGTTTAAGTTGCATATTTTTATCGAAATTTGGAACTTTTCTTAAAATGTTGACTTTTTTCTTAATATTTTTCCTAAAATTTTTTCTGAAATTTAACTTTTTATACTTCTTTGAAAAAAAACTTCGACTTTTTTAAAGACCGACATATTTTTAAGTTTCCAGTTTATTTTTACAATTTCTCTTTTATATACAAAATTTCAAGTTTTTAAATTTGTTTTGGGTTTCGATCTATTGTCGAAATTCAACTTTTTTTTTTAAATTTTACCATTATTTGAGAACTTTAGACAAATTCATTTTTTTAATCTCTTCATTTCTCCCAATTTTTTTTCGAAATCTCTTTCTTTCTGGAGAATTTTAACCTTTTTTTAAAGTTAAACACTTGAAATTTATTTTCGAAGATATTTTACCAATTTTCTAAAATTCAAATTTATCTAAAAATTTGGATTTTTTAAAATCCAAGGAAGGCCGAAACTAGTCTATGGTTGCGGTTGTACATATTTTCAATTTTAAGCACGTTTAACTGTTTAATTACAGAACATTTAATTGGTCATTTGTCAAAACTAGATGAAAGTAAAGTCACGCCGAGGACGTTTGTATCTATGGCTGTTGCGATGCAACCCGTGATACAAGCTTTGCCTCATCTACGTGAACTTTGCAATTGCAGTCTAATTTTCATTAGATTCTAATGAAATTAGATTTCAATTGCATCGTAATAAACTTGTATATATTCGTATATACAAGGCTTATTATCTCAGCAGAGAGTAATGCTTCAATTAGCATGTAGAGAAAATGTTTGCGTAATAAACAGTTAAAAGTCAGTTACAAGTCACCCAATGGAGGTTTGCTCTCTTGGATTTATACGACTGACTAACGGCTTTAAATTGGAAGTCTATACAACCACCGTACCATGCTGACGAGGCCAAGGAAAGCCCAAACTAGTCTATGGTTGCGGTTGTACATATTTTCAATTTTAAGCACGTTTAACTGTTTAATTACAAAACATTTAATTGGTCATTTGTAAAATCCTTTTTGTTTCGAAATTTCAAATTTATTCTATTTCTTAAAATTGAGACTTTTTCCTTGAAATTTTTCCTAAAATTTGAGTTTTTTCTTCTGAAAGACTTCGACTTTTTTAAATTTCAACATTTTTTTGTGAACTTTCAGTTTATTCTTATAATTTCTCTTTTCGAAATTTTGTAATTTTTCAAAAAATTCAAAACTGTTTACAAATTTCAGGTTTTTAAATTTGTTTTGGGTTTCAATCTATTGTTGAAATTCTAGGTTTTTCAAAATTTTTTTTGACAACTTTCGATAATTTCATTTTTTTCGATATTTCTCCCTTTTTTCCAATTACTTACGTCACTTCATTTTCCCCAATTTTTTTTTCGAAATCTTTTTCTGTTTCTTCAAATTCGGCTCTATTTGGGAAATTTGGACTTTTTTTTAAAGTTTAACACTTCTCGAAATTTTCTTGGAATTTTCTTTCAAAAATATTTTACCAATTTTCTCAAAATTCAAATTTATTTGAAAATTTTGAGTTTTTTTAATTAATCTTGTTCTTGAAATTGCAAATTTATTTTGAAAATGTAGCTTTCTTTGGAAAATTGCAATTTTTTATGGAGATTTCGAGCTGTTCTAAACTTTTTCCATGAAACTTTTCCTTAAATTGGATTTTTTTCTTCTTCACTGAAAAACTTTGATTTTTTTTAGAGATCGACAATTTTTTCTAAGCTTCCATTTAATTTTTACAATTTCTCTTTTCGAAATTTTTTTATATTTCAAAAAATTCAAAATTGTCTAAAAATTTCAGGTTTTCAATTTGTCCTGGGTTTCAATCTATTGTCGAAATTCTACGTTTTTTTTTTCTAAAATTTTACCTTTAATTGAAAACTTTAGTAAATTCATATTTTTCGAAAACTCTTCCCTTTGTTCAATTTTTTCGATATCTCTTCCTTTTTCTCAATTTTTTCGAAGTCTCTTTCTATTTCTCAATTTTACCGAAATCATTTTTTCTTAAAATTGGCTTTTTCTGGAAATTTCAGCTTTTATTTCGAACCTTAATATTAGCCGTTTCTGTAAATTAATTTTTTTTCTCACAAAAAGTAATTCAACTTTTTTTCACGAAATCTGAAGATCGTGGAAAATTTGCAAATAAAAATGTAAAAATCATGAGAAAAATATTTTTTAGAAATTTCGATCCCCCAAGTTAGTCTTTTTCTAGAAATTTCAAATTTCGTGTGTTTTTTCAGTGTTAAACAAATCAATCAAGAATTTTGGACAAATACTTCTTGAAATCATAACTTTTTGTCAAAATTTAAATAAAACGTAAAAATTCCTAGAAAAGTATTTTTGGAAATTTCGACTTCTGCAGGTCACTTGTTTAATGAGTCTCTGCGTGTCTGTCCACTCTAGCTTTTATCTATTTATTTATTTATTTAGGGGAATTTAAAGAGCCGCATTTTTCTTCTAAAAGAGCCACATGCGGCTCGCGAGCCCCGGTTTGCCGACCCCTGGTATAGGTAATTAGCATATATTTAGTTAAATGGACGTATTGTTTTAATCGTTAACAAAAGCTTATCGTACTCTTAACTCAATCAACGTTTTTTTTTGGTGGAATGGACTCTTTCTTGGTTATCTTCAAAAATTGAAATACAAATCTTGTCGCCTGAAACCAAGAAAGATTAAAAAACACAACAAAGGTTGCTCTAACGCGTTTCAGTACAAAAGCTATCATCGGTAACTCTCTGAAGATAATAACTTGACTGTCGTAACGCCTTAGAGCAACTTTTGTTGTGTTTTTCTATCTTTCTTGGTTTCAGAGGACAAGTTTTGTATTTTAATTTTTCAATCAACGTATTTTTTTCTTTTCAAAATATTAATGATAACAGTGATGTATTTCATCTGTTCGCTTTATCCATTTTTATATTTTGTTTAGGCGTCATTTCATTTACTGTCAGATATTTCGTTTTTGTAAGAGTTAACGACTATAGACAATATCAGTGGCGGCTGGTGACTTTTTGACAGGGGGTGCGCAGATGCAAAAATATTAGTAGTTAAGAGTTTAGGTCACTCCAGTGCCATAGAAGGTATTAAATGTAAGAGAAACAAAAAGTGTGATATTTAATAGTATTTTTACGAATTATACTTAATTAACATCTCATAATCTCCAAAATATTTTTGGGTTATCATCTCTACATTATTTTTATCGAGTACAGAAAAAAAAACATTATCAACATTTCTGAGCCCCTTTAAAGTACTCTGTACGGTTGTACGTCGTTACTGCTCTGGGTTATTTAATTAAAATTGTTTGCTTTCAAAAGAATAAAATTATATCACTTTTTCATGAAAACTGCATTTTAAAATAAAATATATTTTATTACAAAGTTCTAATTAAACTCTACAAAAACATAAAAAAAAATATTTTAATAAACAATATCCGCTCTACAATCTTTTAAAGAAATAAAGTGTTCATTACTTTCTCATCAAAATTGTTTAAATCCAAATTCACAAATTAATAATTACACCCTAGAATGGGTACTGCTATCTCTTTGTGAATAGCGGTACTATTGTCAGTTAGGAATGTAAGCGGCACAATTAGCAATCGCAATCAGATCAGCCGGCATTTACGCATTTAGCATCATAAACCGTAAATACATACTCCAAACTCTGAATCGTACTCACCATTTGGCAATATAGCATAAACGCGGAGCGGCGTACCCCGAGATAGCTTCAACGTGGTGTTCTGTAGCTTATTTCTCCGTATCCCGTGGAGGCCGTTGATAACCATCGCACAGCAGCCACACTAGGTGCATAATTTTGCGCGCACCATCTTATTTAAATTTCCTTATAATATTTAATTTAATGGAATCAAACGTTTGAGTATTTTATTCCAAGTCACTCACAAGTATTATTTTTTAATTAATATATTATTATTTTGTGTTTAAAAATGTGATAAATCCAAGTCTTTTACATTAAACAAAAAAGAATAGATCGCTCATTTCACGAGGGACGCCCGCTCTTGCGCTCTTTAAGACCAGCCGCCAATGGACAATATTTAATACAATCCTTTGTTTTATTTGTTGAGAGTATGAAATCCGAATACTGATTCATCCCATATAAAATCTGATGCAATACCCTTTACCTTTAGAGGTTGAATCCTTTCCTAGTGCTCACCTGCGTTATATTGGTAATTACTATGCGAAATTTGATGCTTCTAGACTCCATGGTTTAAGCTTGCCTTGTCTGTCAGTCAATGTTTTATTCAGTAGATAAAACTTTTTCTTTCTCAGCAGTTTTCTGTCCACCCCCGAACGTAGGCCTCTTCCATGCTTCTCCATACTGATTAACTCTTTAATCTACCTACAAATAAAACAAATCAGGGCTTATAGTTTTAGTAGGTTAAAGAGTTAATCCCAGTTACAGCTGTTTGTTTAGATTGTTCGGGAAAATGTAATAAATATCATAAGCTTGCATTTTAATCTTTACAAGGGAATGCGAGATTATCAATAACAATGTTCTTCGTGCCAAAATGCAATTAGCGAGATCATTAACCAAAGCAAGGTATCCGCGAGAAATCCTGCAACATAACGCAGGATGAAGAGTTATGAACACGCAATGTTTATACTATTTATTTCTTTCCAGAAATAGCTTAGATTGAGTTAAAATTGCCCGCGATTTGAGATATAAATGCATTACATTTTGTTGACGTTTACGCAATTGTTATTTCGCTTTTATTACGAAATAACCTCATGACAATTTTTTTTTATTACTCGATAAATTAGTATACAAAAAAAGTTGAAACTTCAATTTTAAACTTGGAAATTTTGATTTTTGCTTCAATATTTGTATCAATATTTATCCTTGTTTTCTGGGAACTTTTTTCTAGAGAGCAACCGCTTTGCTAGGTGGCAGTGTTTCAACTGTTGGTAGTTCAGCTACCTATGATTCGCCACTATACACGCCTGGAGGCCTGCATGAATTTCTAGTCTAGATTGCATTCTACTTGCATAATCAATATTTCTAATTTATTACTATTATTATTAATATTAGATTTCATCATTAGATTTTTCTTAAACGTTAAGGAATTAATTTTTGAGTAATTTGCTGTGCGCATACCCTATTTTTCACCTCGTGTGTTTTGAATCTTTTCCTTCCTCGGTCGACATTTCTATTTTGATACATCAAAACCCTTTGGATCTGTCAAATTGTGGTTAAAACGACGTCATGCATTATTGTTCGTTCTGCAACAGAATACAGATTCTCAGTTTTCCAGTTTTACCGCCGCATGGCCACACATATAAGAAATGCGATAAGCAAAATAAAAATCGCCGCAACGTCAAGTGTGTGACCCTCAGGCTATCGCCATCTATTGGTCCACAGAGAAAACTACGGCCATCGCCAATAATGTCGTATGCGATAATGTTGCATACGACAGTTAAATTCGAAATTAAGAGGAAAAAGTTTTGTGAAATTGTCAAAATTTCATTTTTGTACCATGAAACTTGGTGCACATTTCATTGTTAAAACTGTTGCAACTATGAGAGTCCAATTACTATGAGAGTCCAATTAAAAATGGGTTATTATCTCTTTTAAATGAATTTTGTTTATTTTATCAATACTCGATCTAAATATATGTTAGTTTGTATATTTAATCGCTTGTCGTCTTTGTATGATAATCAGCTTAACTTGGTTTAATATATGCAACAACTAAGAAAACAGTTGCTTCATCAACAATTACGTCTAAACATAAGGAGAATATGTTGTCATAGTCTGATAGCATGTTAAGGATATAATTTGGAAACATCACAGCAATCTGAATAATATTCTCACGTAGAAGATATCCCTCCGGTATGCCCCGGTATCACCTTAACCAAACAGATTTCTTAGATCAGCTCAACCCAGTAATTGCGAGGTTGTTTTCATAGGAACCCTCGTCTATTCTAAGATATACATTCCACGCTTATTTACTTTAAACTAAGTAAACGGCAAGGACTCAAACCGAATAGAATGTTGAGGCTCATAAATTGAATAAAACACGACCTGAACTGAAAGTTACTAACTACGTCTTATCGTTTAATTCCATTTTGCATAATTCCATGCAACCTTGGGGGTAAAGTCTTTTTATAATATTTACGGAGGGTATAGCAGTAATATTGTTACCAATAACGCCATTGTGAGGCACCCATGTGCCCTTTCGATTTACGACAATTATTTTTTATTTTCTTAACTGTCTCTTTAATGCAGAATCTTCTAACTTGAAATACTTTTGTTGTCGTATTTTTTTATTTAAAAATTGTATGCTTTTTCTGAAAAATTCAACCTTTTTTTAAAATTTCGAATTTTTCTAGAGGTTTTAGCTTTTTTCCAAATTATTACTTTAAAATCTAAACATACAGTTTTTCTCTCAAAATTTCCAGACTCTCAGATTTCTTCGAATTTTCGACTTAATTCTAGAGATGTTGATTTTATTTTGAATTTGAGTAATCTGTATTTTTTTAAAATTTCGATTTTACGCTTGAAAATGTCTCCTCTAAATTAAGATTTTTCTTGTAATTTCGCCTTTAATGTTAAAAGAACCATTTAAATTACAAAACGATTACTTTCGTTGGGACTGTATTCGTTTAAAGGACTGTAAAACCAATATCAGAATTATTTCGAAATCATGAAAATCTTATATAAATCGGGAGAAATAATAAAATATAAATGAGATAGACATAAGATTGACATCAAGGGTGCCACCACACTGTTACAAGGGTGTAAACCGTGTATGTAATGCCACTACACCCACTTGCTCTTCGCAAACCTCAATATCGAATAGCATCTGCTGTCCGATGCCACTACGTGCGTTAGATTTAAATCGGTCTCCTAGATTAAACTCGGCATGGAAATATTTTTTCTTATGCATACTCTGGCGTTGGGGTCTATGATATTGCAAGATCGTAAACATTCGTACACTCCGAGAAAAATGCATTTTAAGCAAACCTTGTTTTAAGAACTAAGAACAAGCAGAGGCATATTATTGGCTTGGTTAATATTTTCCCTTCACTTTAGAAGTATTTTTAAAGATAGCAGGAAGATTGAAATACAAAGCTTGTCCCCTGAAACCAAGAAAGATTAAAAAACACAACAAAGCTTGCTCTAACAACATCGAAATTTTGAGAAAAAAGTCGAAATTTAGTAAATATTCTGTTTCCCAAAGTCATAATTTTGGTGGAACGGACTGGTCCTTGGTAATTATCAAAAATTGAAATACAAAACTTATTCCCTGAAACCAAGAAAGATTAAAAAACACAACAGAGGTTGCTCTAAAGCGTTTTAATAACCTAACTATCATCTTTTTAATTTTTCTTGGTTTCAGGGAACAAGATTTGTATTTCAATTTTTGTAGATAACCAAGGACCAGTCCGTTCCATCAGAAAAAAATAGCAGTCATTAAGGAAAAAGTTTAATGAGCTTTACAAAAAAGTTACTCAGATTCACTGGTTAGATGGTAAATGAAAGTCATAGCTTTAGTTCCACATTAGATGTATATCTCTCTTTCATAGTAAGAATTTTAGACCGTATACTATGTGGTCCAAGTCGAAGGTAAGAATGTAAATTTAAGGAAATCCCCTCATGTGACACATATCTGTCACTGTCCGTTTTCAAGTCTGGTTCAAAGTTATTGAGCTCCACGAAGTCTGTTACTCTGATCACGTATTGCAGATTAGTTAAACTTCCTGAAACAACTGCAACTAAATTATAACAGCTCAAAGTATTTGCTTTCAGGTCTCTGTGTTCAGAATAAATTACAACAACTTCAAGAAAGTTACTGGAAGTTTATTTTAGTTGAAATATAGCTTTTGTTACTTTTAGTCCTATAACATATTAACTAATTGCAAATATAAAACATATAAGAACATATTGGCGAGTTATGTTAACCTTTGTTCGTTGTTAAATATCACATTCAACATGTCAATTGCTATGAAGGGGACTCACCTTTTCCTTTATTACCCTTATAATTTAATCAAAAGCTTTACTAGCAAGATTGACCTTTCCAATTTTCATTGTAATTTCATCATAATATCACGATGACATTATTACAAAGTAAATGCTTCCAAATATTATGCACTTTTCCCTTTTTAATAAATTGGATGCAAACAATCCGTAAGTTTTAATTTGATATTCTTGCCATAAAACATGAAATGTTAAAATTGTTATAAAAGTTGACGCTTGTTTCTAAAAGTAACTGAGCTTACAATTTGTCTGAGAAGTATACAGAAAGTTTCGTCCTTTTTGTTAATTCCTTAGCAACACTGTAATTGAAATAATTAAAAAATAATCCAATAGCATTTTCGAATATTATAACATCAGAAGACAATAACACAAGTCTGCAAAAAAAAATGAAAGCTGTTTTGGTTTTTTGTTTAATTCTTATGTTTTTGGGTGTGCTGAATCCGAAAGTGACTTTCATTTTGTCAAAGAACGTCACGTTTTCTGACAATGTAGGTATCTATGTTAAACAAGTTATCATTTTAAAATAAAAGATAAAAAATTAAATTTTTTAAAAAAATTTATAATTGCGTAACAAAAATTATTTTTTTAATCTAAAATACATTAATTAGTAAGCACTAAACACATTTATTTTTCTCAGTGGGGCTCCTTTTGGTACATTTTCGCTTGTGCGAAGCATCTGGAAGGTTTCTCTGAAGCGTCCAATAGTAGTCTGTCATCATTGAGACGCTTCATCTTCCTTGGTGTCTTTTTTTCCATCTCCTTAATATCTTGGTGAAATCGTTTACCTTGCTCTTCACCCACATCTCCTAAATTTACTGGAAAGTAGTCGAGGTGGGAATGAAGACCATTTTAAATTCATTAGACAAGCTAAAGCTTGAAATACTTTTAACATTCTTTAGACGATTTGTTTGTAGTTAGGGGGTCTATTATTGCCTAAACATTTCTCTATGACCTCTTTAAAAGCCATCCACCCTTCTCTTTGAGGATCCATCATGGTTGTGGATCAGCCATAAGCCGTCTATTATCTGTTCCAACGAAAATATCTTCCTTCAAATTTGCCTCCAAGAGGCCTGGAAACTTTGATATTGATACGGGTTTTATCGGTTCGAATTGATTAACACGTGAATTGAAAATAATACCCACTTTATTACTAAACTAAACTAAACTAAACTTGGATCACCACAATTGAACAATTAACTGACTTATTATTGACCTCTACTAACTCACTAACTACACTGATTCTAACTGACTTCACTTGAGGGAGAGCTGGTCGCTTTATATAATTTTGGCCTCCAGGTTCTAGAACAATCCGACAGATAAGGCTTATCGTTTGTCGAAATTTCGGGAACCCTTACATGCCGTTTGCTTCGTTATCCCTTATCAGATCTTTCTAGAAACTTTTCTTATGCACTAAATTCTACAATTTACATTTCGTTACAATATTAAGTATGTAAAGCAATTTCAATCTCTTAGAAGTGATTTAACAAATTGCTTCATCAATCCCAGCTTTATGTAAAGCGGTGGTAGAAGAACTTTATGAGGAGGCACCAAAGTTTCATGCAGGACTTTCTTTTCGCCAACTTTAAGCTCCCTCGCAGGCCAACACTTTGTGGTCCAGTGATTTGTTCGATCTCTACTATCCCATAGATACAAAAGCAATTTGCTAAACTCAAATTGTTGTTTGAACGACATGCCCAAGATTTTGAAAGCACTGCACACTTGCCAACCGTGGTCTTTATATTTAAATTTGCAAAAAATCAATTCCAAGTTCTTGTAGATTTCCTTGAGGTGTACGGAACTGCTTTAAGGCTTTTTTTTTGAAGAATCTATGAAAAACGCTACTGTGCTGGGTCGTCTTAAATGTATCCATCAAACTTTCAATATTGGTACAATAAACCAACTCGCCCCCTTGGGTGAAGTAGGGGGTGAAGTGCTTCTCACGATATCTATCTAAACCAGGAAGAAGACATTCCCGGCAAAAGTAAGTTTCTGCTTTTGAGCCTTGATCCAAGCAACTCAGCAGCGTTTTTGGAAAGATTCAAGTCTCTTACCAAATCATTTAGCTCGCCCTGGGAAAACAATTTCGGACTGCTGTCATTTTCAAATTCAAAATTTGACTTGTCATCAGGTTCAGGTACAGCACCATCTTCGTGAGAACTTGGAATCTCTTCCAAGGTAGCAGGGAATTTGGGCGCTGGTATTTCGGTCCCATGAGGGACGGGGCATATAGCTGATTGCAGATTGGGGTATGAAATTGACTGCTTCCGTTTTGAATTATACCCTTTTGCATTACATTAATAAAAGTAACATCATCATGGTTCTTTTGCCTGCGCCATACCGTAGGAATCGCATATCGCGCATATTGCCCTTAAATCAATTTCGAAGGTCTTCAACACATCGTTTGCAGACTTTATGAGTTGCCCAAACTTTATCCTGATCTCCAAGTTTTAGGCCAAAATACGGAAAGTATACTTTTTTTAGAAAGTCCGTAATATTAACTTGTTGCTTTAATGCCATACATTCGCCACAAATATAACAAAAACTGTCAGACGAGTTCACACACTGCCGCACAGACGACATTGCACTATATTGAATCAAGATCTATAAAACAATGACGAGTTAACACGTAACTGTAACGCGCTACTTTCTACACTATCAACTCGAGCATGTTTATGTTTGTTAATTTGGCTCACAAAGGGTGTTCCTTATTTAAAAATTAATGACAGTTATGGCCTGTATACATTTAAAAACAGTAATCAAAAAAAAATTCTACCTATTACATATGACTCCAAGTTAGCCCCCCCAAAAAAAAACGTTTTTAATAATAAAATTTTGCGTTTTCTAAAGTAACCTGACGTTAAGAAATTTTTTAAGTATTTTTTTAGTTTTCAGAACACATCAGAAATCAGTTGAAAACATCCAGACATCATTTTTCTTGCCGACTTGTGTAATTGATCAACGACTTATTGATAGAACAAGTAATGCATTAAATTTAGGCAAGGAAATGTTTATTTTAAAAAGAAATAAATAGAAATATCGTTTTTCAGGGTTCCACACCTTAAAAGGAAAAAAACGGAACCCTTATAATCTTACTGTCCGTCCATCCGTTCGTCCGTCCGTTCGTCCGTCAACGTATGAACTTAAAATTTGGCATAGTGCTGGTTCTTGACAACTTATCGACAACACATCGCCAATGAACGATTAAAAAAATTAGATTAAAATTGGGGGTTAGTTTGGTGCAATGAAAAATCAAGTTTTAATTAACATATCGCGTGAGGTGTCATTTGAAAGAGCTATTTAAGGATTTTAAATTACTCTGTTTTGATAATTTTCGGACTAGTGATCTTACAATTAGTGATGTAGCTCAATATTTGCAAGAAAGGACTGTTTCTTCTGGTCTCCTAAGTTTCTAAAGATAAAATGTTGTAACTCTTCCTAATAAATCTCAAAGCACTGAATGGCAGACAGCGCACGTACTAAAGTGGAGCATGTAGGAGCATGAAATTTCACACAGGTGTTTCCCATAATACGTAGGTGAGCAGCAAGAGAGAATCTTTCAAAATTCAGCCTCAAAGGTGGTAAAATTAGGCATTAAAGACCATCTAAAATGTATGCTATGAATAATACACATGATTTCAAAGTTGCCTATACGCATTGAGTGCTGACGTCGTTGATGAATGTGTCTCCATACGAATTTATCCAAATTTTTGTAGGTGATCAGAGACCTTTTTTAATATAAACTTTCAAATAAAAGACCAAATTACTACATGAAAGTCCAAACTTCTAGAAAAAAGACAAAATTTTTGAAAAGACGAAGTTAAAACCTACTAATAGTCAACATTTTTAACAATGGTGAAAATGTTACAAAAAAAGTGGTTATTTTGGAAACGGTAGAGATTTAATAAAATATTTCAACATAAGCAATTTATAAAAATATCAAATTTAAAAAAAAAACCGAAAAAGATAAAAACTTCGATTGTTCAAAAATTTCGAAAATAAATCAAAATCTTTAAGAGAAGTGAAATTGTGAAAGGGTTAGTATTTAGAAAGTAAATTAAAATTTTGAAAAAATCGAAATTAAAGAAGTCGAAAACTGGAAATGAAACATTTTCAAAATATTGTAACCAGAGACTAATTGTAACGCAATGTAAATAGAAGAAATAGGATTTAGAATAGAATTGTAGAATTTAGTAAATAAAAAAGTTTCTAGAAGGTTCTGATAAGGGGAAAGGGAAAGCTGCTGCGATAACGAAACAAACGCCAGATAAGCGTTCCAGAAATTTCGGCATTCGATATACCTTATCTGCCGAAAAGTTCTAGAAGCCGAGGGCCAAAACTATATAAGGCGGTCAGCTTTCCCTCGAGTCAGTCAGTTTGAATCAGTGTAATTATTGAGTTAGTAGAAGTCAATAATAAGTGAGTTAATTGTCAATTGTGGTGATCAAAGTTGAGTTCAGTAATAAAGTGGGAATAATCCATCACGTGTATCAATTTGAACCGATAACACACGTAACAATATATAGTCGAAAGATTTAAAAAAAACGTCATTTTCAGAAATTCAAAATTTAAAGAAAAAGCCGAAATTTTGAAAAAAGTCAAATTAAAAAAACAAACATTTCAAATAAGACAATACTTTTAAAAGACGAAACCCCAAAAAAATTTTAAAAACAATTGAAACGTTTTAAAAAAAATTGAATTTAAAAACAGTAAGATCTGCAAAAAAGGTAAACTTTTGAACCAAAATTTCAAAAAAAGATACGGTTTCAATAACAAAACAGAAAAAAAGGGTTTTCAAAAATAATGTCCCAAATGTGAAAAAGGTCAACATTTTTCAAAAAATCAAAAGAAAAGAAAAAACTTGAACGATTAAAAAAACAATTTTTAAATGTTGAATTTCCAAAAAAAAATTTTTAATAAAGAGAGAAATAATCAAAACAAAGCCAGAATTTTAAAGAAATTGGTATTTTAAAAAAATCAAAACTTCGAAAAAAGTCGAAATTTTTAAACTCAAGTCAACATTTCGAGAAAAAGTTAAAATTTTGGGAGTCGAATGAGAAAATGTGGATACTTCGAAAAAGGTGGATTTTTTAAAATGTTAAAGTCTAAAATAATTAGAAATTTTCAATAAAAATCCAATTCTTTGAACAAAGAAGATTCAAGAATCCTTTCCTGTCTTTCACGCAGACAAGGACACGGTATTTACTAGTTCTGTTTATAAACATTAGGTTTAAAGTTAAAATTTTGATTGAAAAAAGTCCGTATCTGGAAAAAATTTAATTCATTATTATTTTTTTATTTATCAAGTTTAATGCACAGACCAATGATGCCCCAAATCGTTCTTGGGTAGATCGATGAGATTTTTTGTCTTCTCTGGACAGAAGTTGACTATAGTTTGGCGGAACGGAGTGGTCCTTGGTTATCTTCAAAAATTAAAATACAGAACTTGTCCCCTGAAACAAAGAAAGATTTAAAAAACACAACAAAGGTTTTAATGCACAGACCAATAGGTTTGAACATTTATTAGATTCGAAGTTTGGAAACCAAATACCGGTTTCGGTCTTATTAGATCTCGTCAGTTTGGTATATCCAACTCGAATGTTAACAAATGTTCCGACAAGTAAGTACTAAAACATTCACAGGCTTACTTGTCGGAACATTTGTTAGCATTTGATAACCTTCGGACCAGTGATCTTACAATTAGTGCTCTCCTAAGTTTCTAAAGATAAAATGTTGTAACTTTATCTAATAAATCTTTAAGCACTGAATGGCAGACAGCGCTATACAAAGCTCAAGTTAGGCCAACACTCTCCAAAACTGTTCTCATGCTTGAAGTTCAGCCCCAAACTTTAGCTCTTTTGCATTCAATTCAAAGAAGAGCGATTGGTCTAATTGATGACGAGAGCTTGACCGATTCTCAAAACACTAGAGCATAGGCGGACTGTTGGTGACTTGTCTTTTTTCTACAAGTACTATCATGGAAGATGCTCGCAGGGACTAATAGAATTGATCCCCCCAAGGGCAAGGTTCTTGAGGCGTACAAGACAGTTGAAGACAGCAAATTCCTGTGCGGTCCAGCTTGACACAGAAAGGTCTTCTGTCTACGGAGACTTTTTTCTATAGAACTTCCAAACTATGGAACTCGTTACCGAAGGGAATTTTCCCCAAAAATTACAACCTATCCTTGTTTAAAAAGGGTGGTTCATCGCCATCTACCCTTGTTTCCGCATCCTATTCGCAGTGCTTTAAAGGCATAATTGGGTTGCTCTTTGCAAGTGAATTAAACTTAAAGAAAAAAAGTAGCAATATCGATCTAGTTAAATAAAAATAATAAGCATTCAATCATGGCGGAGGACCATAATAAGATTACCTGGTGACATAATAATATTAAACTACATTTTTTACCTAAGTTATTGTAGGGCGATAAAATCTGAATTTAAATTTGGCGGTCAATCTCAACACAGATGTCAGCCCGACTATCACTGGCAGCTCCCGCGCTTCTTTTAAGAGAGAAAGACAATTTGGTTATTAGAAAACTTATCATTTTCACAGGCCGAGTAACTCCCCCTTAAATTATATTGGAAATTTTATCCAAATTTTCCAGTGTGATGATTGAAAAATAAATGAATATCCTGCACTACGGAAAAATTCATAAAGTCCAATATTTTGCATATTATAATGTTTTCCCTTGTGCTTCAATATTAAAAAAGTCGTTCATGAATGGATTTTAAAATATATGTAAAAGTTGCAAGCTACAAACAAAACTCAAATCGACTGTGATTTGCATGCAGGATATAGAATATCGACGGCTAATCTACCGTATTAATGTAATTGGCCCAGTTAATAAACTTTTGCCAGCTCCTGAACTATACATCTAAATGAAATAATGTAAAGAAAAAAATTGACCTGCAGTATATACACCAACTAATTAACGTACTTTATTTGATAAGAGTGAATACCATGCAGGTCAAAAAGCCTGCCAATATAAATACCTAATTTGATATAAATTTGTTTTTTTCCCAGTAACTATTGCAATAACTAAAAAACCTGCAGTTTTTCTATAAACTGTGATTAAATATCTATTAGCTGGAGACCCAAGTTTCGGTTTCGGCTAGTTTCGGCCAAAAAATCCGGTTTCGGCCCAGACGAAATTTCAATTTTTCAGTTTTCGTTCGGATTTAAAAAGCTAAAATTTTGAGAAAAAATTATTTACTTATAAAAGGAATTCCAGATTTCACTTCATACTTATTTCGTTTTTAAAGCTGAAATTTAAAAAAAGTAATTGTAGATATATAATTTTGAAGTGAAAGCAGCCGAAAAAAAGTTCAAATTTGGGAAAAAACTGAAAGTTAATAACAATAATAATATATTCTCAAATTTTCGAGTTTCAGTTCAGTTTCAAACCATTGATATGCAAAACTTGTTCCCTGAAACCAAGAAAGATAAAAATACAAAACAGTTGCTCTAACGCATTTCGATAGCCAAGCTGTCATCTTCAGAGAGGTACTAACCTTAGTAGCTAACTTTAATATCTCTCTGAAGATGATAGCTTACTATCGAAACGCGTTAGAGCAACTATTGTATTTTTTAATCTTTCTTGATTCCAGGAAATAGAATTTGTATATCAATTTTTGAAGATAACCAAGAACAAGTCCGTTTCAACAACAAAAAAAGTTTCAAACCAGAAAAAAATTGAAGACTGTTTTAAAGAATTGAATTTTAAAATAAAATTTCCAAAAATAGTTATTTCGAAGTTTCGAAAGAAAAAAATTTCTATTAAAAATGCTAGACAAAAGTTTTTGATAGAAATTTTGGACAAAAAATTTAAAATCTAAGGTTTAAATTCGGAATTATGAAAGGAAACTCAACATTTCGAAAAAAATCGTAATTTATGTAATAAAAGAGTCTTAAGATTTCGAATTGATGCCCAAATTTTTGATTTTAATCCCCAAAGTTCAATCTCAAACTCTCGAATTTTTTTAAGGTTCCTATTATTAAACCTGAGATTACCTAAAAACTTTTAGAAAAACATTTCAAATTTAATCGAATATTCGAATAAAACAATTTTGAACTTAAACTTGATATGCAAGTAGAATGCAACCTAGACTACAAATTCATGCAGCCCTCGAGGCGGCGTGTATAGTGGCGAATCATAGGTAGCTGAACTACCAACAGTTGAAACATTGTCACCTACCGAAGCGGAAAGTTCCCAGAAGACAGGGATTCTAATGCACAGACCAATAGGTTTGAACATTTACTAAATTCGAAGTTTGGAAACCAAATACCGGTTTCGATCTTGTTAGATTGGTTTCTAAACTTCGAATCTAATAAATGTTCAAACCTATTGGTCTGTGCATTAGAATCCGTGTCTTCCGGGAAATTTTTCCTAGAGAGCAACCGCTTCGCTAAGTGGCAGTGTTTCAACTGTTGGTAGTTCAGCTACCTATGATTCGCCACTATACACGCCGCCTGGAGGGCTGCATGAATTTGTAGTCTAGGTTGCATTCTACTTGCATTCGTAATTTTGAGATGAAAGTTGAATGAATTTTTGTAAAATTCATGGACATTTCTAAAAATTATTCCAAACTTTAGGGTAAAGTAAAAATTATTTTAAGAACATACAAATTCAAGCAACCGAAATAAACCGTTAGTTTTTCCGGTTCTGTTTCGATTTGCGTTCCTACAATAATAACGGTTTTCTTCGGTTTCCGGTTTTCCGTCCAGTTCCGGTTCAAAGCCCTGATTTTATTATTAAAGTAAAAGGTTGCATTCTACTTGTATGTGACATTGTTGGCAATGGCCATAGTTTTTCTATGGACCAATAGGTGGTAGTACTAAGAAGTCAGACGCTTGACATCCGTGAATTCTTTAGTATTTACTTATAGGAACATTTGTTAGCATTCGAGTTGGATATACCAAAGTGACGAGATCTAACAAGATCGAAACCGTTATTTGGTTTCCAAACTTCGAATCTAATAAATGTTCAAACTTATTGGTCTGTGCATTAGAATCCTTGTCTTCTGGGAACTTTTCTAGAGAGCAACCGCTTCGCTAGGTGGCAGTGTTTCAACTGTTGGTAGCACAGCTACCTACGATTCGCCACTATACACGCCTGGAAGGCTGCATGAATTTGTAGTCTAGGTTGCATTCTACTTGCATATATATTTTACTCCTAAAATTAAATCAGATAAATCAGACAAAATATGGAACAGGGAGAAACTTCTTTGACTCATGTAGTCAAACGAAAACATATTCAGACTAAGATACCTTTTATTTCTCAAAATTTAGAAATTTATTTCAACATTTGCCTTTTCCTCGCAAAATCGACTTTTTTTTAACTCTTCTCTGTATTCGTCTTTATTTAACTATGTATTTTACTCCTAAAATTAGACTTTTTTCCCTAAATCTTCGTTTCTTCTCGAAGCTTGACAATCTGTAAAAATGTTTACATTTTTCTAATTCGACTGACTGAAAGATTCGACTTATTTTTTATCTTTTGTCGATTTCTTAATAAAAAAAAGTAAAAATTTGAAGTAATAATGTGGAGATGTTAAATAAAATAGTTTTTGAAGATTTCGACCTTTTTTCTCAAAGTTTTCTTTTTTCGAAATTTAGATCTATTCTTAAATTTGACTTTTTTCTAAAATTACATTTTTTCGACTAAATTGCGACTTTTTTCTCGAAATTTTTATTCTTTTTAAATAACGTTCCTTTTCCAAATTTCACCATTTCTCCCAAATATTGACTTTTGCTGAACATTTAAACTTTTATTTATTTTATGGAAGTTTCGACCTATTTCGCAAAATTAGGTGTTTCTCGAAATTCCAACTTTTAACTAAAAATTCGACATTTTATTATGTTCCTGCAAGCTGCGATTTTATCGACAAAATTCACCTATTTTTAAAATGTTTCACTTTACCTAAAAATTTGATTTTGTTTTTAAAATTTGACTTTCTGTGGGACTATGACCTTTTTTTAAAGTTCAACACTTTTCTCGAAACTGGTAGTTTTATCGACATTCCTCTTTATTTGGAAATTGTTGTATCAATTTTCTCAAAATTCGAATTTTTCTGAAAATTTGAAGTAATTTTATTCGTTATGTTCTCGAAATTTCAAATTTATTCTCAAAATTTAACTTTCTCTGGAAAATTGCAAATTATATATTTTCTTCTTCTCTGAAATACTTCGATTTTTTAAAATTCGACAATTTTTTCTAAGCCCTGAGTTTTTTACAATTTCTCTTTTTGAGATTTCACAATTTTTAACAAAATTCAAATTCGTCTATAAATTTCAGGTTTTTAAATTTGTTCTGGGTTTCAATCTATTGTCAAAATTCGATGTTTTTTTGCTACAATTTTGCTTATTTGAGAATTCTTGACAAATTTGACAAATTAGGCAAATCATTTTTTTTCTCTTCATTCTTCCCAGTTGTTTTGACAAATCGCTTCATTTTTCTCGGAGTCTCTATTTCAAAATTCATCTATTTTCAAATTTCAAAATTTGATTTTTTTTCTTAAAATTTGACTTTCTCTGGGAAATTTTGACCTTTTTTTTTAATGTTTAACAATTCCCGAAATTGGAAGTTTTATTGGCATTCTCTTTCCTTCCGAAATTATTTTAGCAATTTTCTCAAAATTCGATTTATATGAAAATTTGAAAGTTTTTTAAATTGGTTTTGTTTTTGAAATTCCAAATTTATTCTCAAAATTTAATTTTCTCTGGAAAATTCAAAATTTTTATCGAAATTTAGAATTTTTTTAAAATTTAGACTTTTTTCTTGAAATGTTTCCCAAAATTTGACTTTTTTCTACTTCTCTGGAAAACCTCGACTTTTTTAAAGACCGACACTTTTTTAAGCTTCCAGTTTATTTTTATAATTTCTCTTTTATATAAAAATTTCGAGTTTTTAAATTTGTTTTGGGTTTCAATCTATTGTTGAAATTCGACGTTTTTTTCTGAAATTTTGCCTTATTTAAGAACTTTAAACAAATTCATTTTTTTAACCTCTTCATTTTCCCCATTTTTTTCGAAATCTCTTGATTTTTCCCAAAATTCGGTTTTTTTTGGGAAATTTTGACCTTTTTTTAAAGTTAAACACTTCTCGAATTTTTTTGGAATTTCCTTTCGATAATAATTTAACAAATTTTCTTAAAATTCGAATTTATCTGAAAATTTTAATTTTTAAATTTTTTGTTTTCGAAATTTCAAATTTATTCTCAAGATTTAACTTTCTCTGGAAAAATGTAAATTTCTTGCCGAAGTTTGGAGCTTTTCTTAAAATTTAAAATTTCTTCTTCGAATTTTTCCTAAAATTTGAGTTTTTTCTTCTTCTCTGAAAGACTTCGACTTTTTTAAATTTCAACATTTTTTTCTAAGCTTCCAGTTTATTCTTATAATTTCTCTATTTGAAATTTTGCAATTTTTCAAAAAATTCAAAATTGTCTACAAATTTCAGGTTTTTAGATTTGTTTTGGATTTCAATCTATTGTCGAAATTCGACGTTTTTTTCTGAAATTTTGCCCTTATTTGAGAACTTTGGACAAAATCATTTTAATCTCTACATTTTCCCAATTTTTTCGAAATCTCTTCCTTTTTCTCAAAATTTGGACTTGTTAGGAAGTTTTGCCTTTTTTTTTGAAAGTTAAACACTTCTCGAAATTTTCTTGGAATTTCTTTTGAAAATAATATAACAAATTTTCTTTAAATTCGAATTTATTTGAAAATTTGGATTTTTTAAATCCTCTTGTCGAAATTTCAAATTTTATTCTCAAATTTAACTTTCTTTGGAAAATTGGAAATCTTTTTGTCGAAGTTTGGAGCTTTTCTTAAAATTTAGATTTTTTCCTTCAAATTTTTCCTAAAATTTCAGGTTTTTCTTCTCTCTGAAAGACTTCGACTTTTTAAATTTCAACATTTTTTTCTAAGGGTCCAGTTTAAGTCTTATAATTTCTTTTTGAAATTTTTTAATTTTTCAAAAATTCAAAATTGTCTTACAAATTCAGGTTTTTAAATTTGTTTTGGGTTTCAATCTATTGTTGAAATTCGACGTTTGTTTCTGAAATTTTGCCCTTATTTGAGAACTTTAAACAAATTCATTTTTTTAATCTCTTCATTTTTTCCCATTTTTTTCGAAATCTCTTGATTTTTCCCAAAATTCGGCTTTTTTTGCGGAATTTGACTTTTTTTAAAGTTAAACACTTCTCGAATTTTTTTTGAACATTTCTTTCGATAATAATTTAACAAATTTTCTTAAAATTCGAATTTATCTGAAAATTTGGATTTTTTAAATCCTCTTGTTTTCGAAATTTCAAATTTATTCTCAAGATTTAACTTTCTCTGAAAAAATGTAAATTTCTTGCCGAAGTTTGGAGCTTTTCTTAAAATCTAGAATTTTTTCCTAAAATTTGAGTTTTTTCTTCTTCTCTGAAGGACTTCGACTTTTTTAAATTGCAACATTTTTTTCTAAGCTTCCAGTTTATTCTTATAATTTCTCTATTTGAAATTTTGCAATTTTTCAAAAAATTCAAAATTGTCTACAAATTTCAGGTTTTTAGATTTGTTTTGGATTTCAATCTATTGTCGAAATTCGACGTTTTTTTCTGAAATTTTGCCCTTATTTGAGAACTTTGGACAAAATCATTTTTTTTAATCTCTACATTTTCCCAATTTTTTTCGAAATCTCTTCCTTTTTCTCAAAATTTGGACTTGTTAGGAAGTTTTGCCTTTTTTTTGAAAGTTAAACACTTCTCGAAATTTTCTTGGAATTTTCTTTTGAAAATAATATAACAAATTTTCTTTAAATTCGAATTTATTTGAAAATTTGGATTTTTTAAATCCTCTTGTCGAAATTTCAAATTTATTCTCAAAATTTAACTTTCTTTGGAAAATTGGAAATCTTTTGTCGAAGTTTTGAGCTTTTCTTAAAATTTAGATTTTTTCCTTCAAATTTTTCCTAAAATTTCAGGTTTTTCTTCTTCTCTGAAAGACTTCGACTTTTTTAAATTTCAACATTTTTTTCTAAGGTTCCAGTTTAATCTTATAATTTCTTTTTGAAATTTTTTAATTTTTCAAAAAATTCAAAATTGTCTTACAAATTTCAGGTTTTTAAATTTGTTTTGGGTTTCAATCTATTGTCGAAATTCGACGTTTTGTTTCTAAAATTTTGCCTCTTTTGAGAACTTTCGATAAATTCATATTTTTCGAAATTTCTCCCTTTTTCCCAATTAGGCAAATCATTTTTTTTATCTCTTCATTTTTGTCAATTTTTTTTCGAAATCTCTTCCTTTTTCTCAAAATTCGGCTTTTTTTTGGGAAATTTTGACCTTTTTTTAAAGTTAGACACTTCTCGAAATTTTTTTGGAATTTTCTTTCGAAAATAGTTTACCAAATTTTCTTAAAATTTGAATTTATCTGAAAAAATGGATTTTTAAAGCCTCTTGTTTTCAAAATTTCAAATTTATTCTCAAGATTTAACCTTCTCTGGAAAATTCTAAATTTTTTGTCGAAGTTTCGAGGTTTTCTTAAAATTCAGACTTTTTTCTTGAATTTTTTCCTAAAATTTGAATTTTTTCTTCTTCTCTGAAAGACTTCGACTTTTTTAAATTTTAACATTTTGTTCTAAGCTTCCAGTTTATTCTTATAATTTCTCTTTTCGAAATTTTGCAATTTTTCAAAAAATTCAAAATTGTCCACAATTTTCAGGTTTTTCCATTTGTTTTGGGTTTCAATTTATGGTCGAAATTCGACGTTTTTTTTCCTGAAATTAGGCCTTTTTTGAGATCGTTCGATAAATTCATATTTTTCGAAATTTCTCCCTTTTCCCCAATTAGGCAAATTTTTTTTATCTCTTCATTTTTTCAATTTTTTTTTGAAATATCTTCCTTTTTCTCAAAATTCGACTTTTTTTGGGAAATTTTGACCTTTTTTTAAAGTTGGACACTCTCGAAATTTTTTTGGAATTTTCTTTCGAAAATAATTTAAGAAATTTTCTTAAAATTCGAATTTATCTGAAAATTTGGATTTTTTCAATTCTCTTGTTTTCGAAATTTCAAATTTATTCTCAAGATTTAACTTTCTCTGGAAAATTTTAAATTTCTTGTCGAAGTACGAGCTTTTCTTAAAAGATAGACTTTTTCCTTGAAATTTTTCCTAAAATTTAAGTTTTCTCTTCTTCTCTGAAAGACTTCGACTTTTTTAAATTTTAACATTTTTTCTAAGCTTCCAGTTTATTCTTATAATTTCTCTTTTCAAAATTTTGCAATTTTGTAAAAAATTCAAAATTGTCTACAAATTTGAGATTTTTCAATTTGTTTTGGGTTTCAATCTATTTTTTTTTTTGATGGAACGGACTGGTTCTTGGTTATCTTCAAAAATTGAAATACAGAACTTGTCCTCTGAAACCAAGAAAGATTAAAAAACACAACAAAGAGAGAAACTCAGTTTCTCTCTGAAGATGACAGCTTGACTGTCCAAACGTGTTAGAGCAACCTTTGTTGTGTTTTTTAATCTTTCTTGGTTTCAGGGGACAAGTTCTGTATTTCAACTTTCTTGGTTTCAGGGGACAAGTTCTGTATTTCAATTTCAATCTAATGTCGAAATTCGACGTTTTATTTTTAAAATTTTGCCTCTTTTAAGAACTTTCGATAAATTCATATTTTTCAAAATTTCTTACTTTTTCCCAATTGGGCAAATCATTTTTTTTATCTCTTCATTTTTCCCAATTTTTTTCGAAATCTCTTCCTATCTCTCGAAATTCGGCTTTTTTCTGGGAAATTTTGACCTTTTTTTAAAGTTCAACACTTCTCGAAATTTTCTTGGAATTTTCTTTCGAAAGTATTTTACCAATTTTCTCAAAATACGAATTTATATGAAAATTTGAAGCTTTTTTTATTCGTCTTGTTCTCGAAGTTGCAAATTTATTCTGAATATTTAGCTTTCTCTGGAAAATTGCAATTTTTTTTCGACATTTCGAGCTACTTTAAACGTTTTTCATGGAATTTTTCCTAAAATGAGATTTTTATCTGCTTCACTGAAAAACTTCGACTTTTTAAAGATCGACAAATTTTTTTTAAGGTTCCAATTAATTTTTGCAATTTCTCGCTTCGAAATTTTACTATATTTCAAAAAATTCAAATTTGTCTAAAAATTTGAGGTTTTTAATTTGTTTTAGGTTTCAATCTATTGCCGAACTTCTACTTTTTTTTTCTAAGATTTTACTTTTTATTGAGAACTTTTGATAATTCATATTTTTCGAAAACTCTTTCTTTTTCTCAATTTTTTCAAAATCTCTTTCTTATTCTCAATTTTTTCTAAACCTCTTTTTCTCAAAATTCGGCTTTTCTGGAAAGTTCAGCTTTTATTTCGAACTCTGATATTTGCCGTTTCTGTAAATTTAGATTTTTTTTCTCACAAAAAGTAATTTACGAAATCTCAAGATTGTAGAAAATTTACAAATAAAAAAATAAAAATTATGAGAAAAATATTTTTTAGAAATTTCGACTCCTCAAGTTGGTCTTTTTCTAGAAATTTCAAATTTCATATGTTTTTTCAAAATGTTAATAGAAATCAATCAAAAATTTCGGAAAAATACTTCTTGAACATTTAACTTTTTGTTAAAATTTTAGTCAAACGCAAAAATTCCTAGAAAAGTATTTTTGGAAATTTCGACTTCTGTTGGTCAATTGTTTAATGAGCGTCTACGTGTCAGTTTGAAGAGTGTCTGCCTGTCTGTCCCTAGATTTTAAATATTTATATATTTTTTTATTTTATTTATTTACTTTTTTAATTTTTTCATATTTTTTATTAATTTAAAGAGCCCCAATTTTCTTTTAAAAGAGTCGCATGCGGCTCGCGAGCCGCGGACTCCTGGACTAGGCTACTACTCCTACTAGACTATAAGAGAATTTGTTTTTTTTTAATATCCTGTAAGTACGGATCGCCCTTTTTTCCATAATTGGCGTTCTAATATCATGTAACAACTATAAAGTAACAAGTGTCCTCTTTTCTGTAGTTCGAAAAATTCCCTCAGATGAATCAATGTCCACTATAAGCATTACGCTTTCAAGAAACAGGAATGAAAATTTTCCAACCCTACATAACACGCTCGGAAAATCGACCAGAAAAGGGGTGGCTGGTTAGGTTAGTTTTATCAATTCCGGAATCATTCGATTTACTTCCGGTTTGCTGATCCTGTCACTTTCCTTTGAGAAGATGCCACGTCATGCAGATGCGGTGGTGAGTTAATTTAATATACGGAGATGTGCTACGCAACAAATGTAGTGGAAATCATGTTAAGTAAGCTGCATTTCAAACCACAAAGCGGCATAATGCTATCAAAGCCAGCTCGACACTAAACGGCTATGAAAAATGGAGGCGGAACGTTCATTAAATCTTCTTGGTCAAAGAGTGTCGTTTGTTGGAAATATTTATAAGTGACTGATTTTTCGTACACGACACCCACGATACTCAGTTTGAGCTGAGCAAAAGTTTAAATATTAATAATAATAGGATCTGCCTCTTTCAGTTTAGTGTTAGACTTAAAATTGAGCCCAAATATTGGTGGAACGGACTGGTCCTTGGTTATCTTCAAAAATTGAAATACAAATCTTATCCCCTGAAACCAAGAAAGATTAAAAAACACAACAGAGGTTGCTATAACGTGTTTCGATAGCCAAGCTTCCAGAGAGATACTGTGAATCTTTCTTGGTTCAGGGGACAAGATTTGTATTTCAATTTTCGAACCCAAATAAAAACAAAGGTTTTATGCATGGGAAACAAATTTCAAAGATATTTATTTCATTTTATTATTATATTCTTATTATTATTATAATATTTATTTTATCAAGAAAAGTTGATAAGCTGAGTTTTAAGTAATTTAAATTTAAACAAATTCAGATTCATATTATTATTGGATATTTCAAGCGACTACAATTACTATTATTGCAAAGTAAATCAAATTTGAAAATAGATTAAGTTATGCTGGAAAGTCAAATTGAAAGCCATTTAAACATAATTGGCAACATTAAGCACAATAAATAAACTTAATTTACGAACAAAGGGGATTTTGTAGATTTAACAGAGTAGAAGTTAATTTAAAGGTGAATTGATTCGATGAACTGATCGTTAAATTCAAAACAACCAACAGTTAAACAACAAGACGCATTGATTCAAAGCAGTTCACGAGCAAAGTTATAAGCCTGTATCAGGGTAACAAATAAATAAGTTATTATTCGATAGTTTATAAGATTTCCCGAACAATAGAGGCGCAAATGCAACTTGAATTTAATAAGGACAATAATGGAAACCTCACCCAGCAAACAAGTTGCCAACTTCTAAATTGTAGCATTTAGTCAAACAAAGCCTCCCTTGGAGTGTGTATTGTAAACGAAGTCGAGGTGGAACAGCTCGCTTGCTAAAGAGGGTGGTGGGGCGGCCCTTGTAGAGGGGTGCCGGCTTTGAGATAACGGAAACTTATATGACAGGGTTAAGGGTGATGAAAATGATAGCTGAGATGGCTTAGTTTTGTGCAGACCATTGTAATAAAGCTTTCCAGATATACTTGCGTCTTATCCTCTTTGCTCGAATTCGATTCAAAAATGTCTCTAACGCAATGCGTTGGATAAGAAAGTACAAAATGTGTCTATGTGGAAAGAACAATAAAATTGCTACCAAATAAATAATTTACGAAAGTGGTGTAGGCTGACTAAGGGTGTGGAAAACTCCTTGCTTGGGGTTTGATGAGAATCCCCTCAAATCTCTTCATATTTGGCAAACTTGTAATTTTTCTCTTCCCGACTGAACGTTCCATTATGAGGGCTATCTTTTTAGTTTTGCATATGGCTATTTTTTTTTTTGGAGGCACGGACTGGTCCTCGGTTATCTTCAAAAATTGAAATACAAATCTTGTCCCCTGAAACCAAGAAAGATTAAAAAACACAACAGAGGTTATTCTAACTCGTTTCGTTAGCCAAGCTATCCTCTTCAGAAAGACAAGATTCGTATTTCAATAGCTATGCTACATAGAGGGCGCAAATAACATATTGCTCCGAAATTAACATCAATGTTTTTTTCAATTTATTTAACATTTCTTCGACACAGTTTGGAAATATTTAAATGTTTATGGTTTGTTGAGAATTTTGTAACCAGTTTTTGAAATGCGATTATGTGATATAAAAATTTAAATATTTCCAAACTGGGCCAAAGAAGTATTAAATAAATTGAAAAAAACATAATATTTCCGATCAATAAGGCTCTATCATGAAGAATTAACATCAATATTACATTAATACGCGTTGAAAATGTTTTCAAAATACAATAAGTGGTTTAGTCACAGTGAATTTTGAAAGTTAGTAAACCGTTGAGAAACATGGAATCGAGAGCGATAAATTTTTACAACTTTCAAAGAGGTTGGCACAAAACATATATATTTTTGCTAGGGATATTCGATATACATCGATTTTTCGAAAGTATTCAATCTTTCCATTAAAAAGATCGAATAGTATTCGATGTTTTGCAAAGCAAAGAAATATCGGAAATATCGGTGTATTTTTATACGATGCATCGATAGTGTGTCACTGTAATAATCGATATTTGGATCGAGTCGAATCGTGAGCAAAAGTATCGATTTCCGATAAAATTGGGTGCTGAAAGATCGATTTCCGATTAATCGCCTTGTTGGTAAAATTATTAAACATTTCTAATAAAAAAAATTCAAGGATAATTGGCGTAGTTTAATTTTCCAAGTTTTTTCTTGGATTTTAAACACTAATATTTATATTTTAATTATTTATTCCTAATAATCTCGAAATTTCGGATTTAAACTCGAAATTTCGGTTTTTTTTCAATTTATTTAACATTTCTTCGGCCCAGTTTGGAAATATTTAAATTTTTATAGTTTGTTGACAATTTTTTAAACAGTTTTTGAAATGCGACTTCGAAATTTAGGCTTTAAAGCCTAAATTTTGACTCTACACTCAAAATTTGGACTTTTTTCTCGAAAATTCGACTTTTTTTCTAACATTTCTACTTTTTTCCTGAAATTCCCAGATTAATCTCGAAATTTCGACTTTAATCTCGGAATTTCGATTTAGATATCGAATTTTCTCTCGAAATTTCAAGAATAAGTCGTTCTATAATAAGCACACTCTATGATTAAATTAGGCAGAGGACAGTTACGTCCCACCACTCCTCTTTCCCAACAATCTTGACACTTCTACTTGATAGTAGGGTGCGACCAATAAATATTATTTTTAATTAGCAAATTTTGGTTTTTTTCTTAGAAATTTCGAAATTAAAGTTGAAATTTCGAAAAAAAAGTCAAAATTTCGAGTTCTAAACCGAAATTTCGTGATTAAGATCAAAATTTCGAGATTTTTCTCGGAATTTGAGAAAAAAGCCGAAATTTGAAAAAAGTCGAAACTTCGACCTTATAAGCTCGAAATTTTGAGAAGAGTCGAAATTTTAGAAAAACGTAAGTCGAAATTCCGAGAAAAAAGTAGAAATTTGAGAAAAAGGTCGAAATTTGTAGAAAAACGTCGAAATTTCGAGAAAAGAAGAAATTTGATAAAAAGTGGAAACTTGGGGAAAAAAAGTTGAAATTTCGAAAAAAAGTCGAAATTTTGACTTTAAAGTCGAAATTTCCAGAAAAATGTCGAAATTTCTGTATTAAGCTCAAAATTTCGAAAAAAAGGTTTAAATTTAAGAAAAAAAAAACGAAATTTCGCGAAAAAAGTCGAAATGTCAAGAAAAAAGTCAAAATGTTAAGAAAAAAAGTCGAAATTTAAGATAAAAGTCGAAATTTCAATAAAAAAGTCGAGTGTTCGAAAAAAAGTCGAAATTTCGAGCTTAAAATCGAAATTTGCGAGAAAACTCTAAATTTCTAAAAATAACATGTTTTTTAATCGATGTCCTTTCTACTCTTTTGTAACATTTCGAAAAAGTTGAAATTTTCAGAACAAAGTCGAAATAATTTGCAGAAAAAAGTCGAATTTTGAGAAAAAAGTCGAAATTTAAGAAAAATGTTGAAACTTTGAGATAAAAGAGTCGAAATGTTGAGTTTAAAGTCGAAATTTCGAGAAAAATGTCGAAATTTCGATACTAAGGTCAAAATTTCGAGAAAAAAGTCGAAATTTGAGAGAAACTTCGAAATTTCGACAAAAAAGACAAAATTTCAAAATATTTCAAGAGAAAAGTCGACATTTGAGAAAAAAGTCGCGATTTCGAGAAAAAAAGTCGAAATTTCGATATTAAGGTCAAAAGTGAACTCAAAGTCAAAATTTCGAGAAAAATGTCGAAATTTCGATATTAAGGTCAAAATGTCGAGAAAAAAGTCGAAATTTGAGAAACAAAAAACGAAGTTTCGAGAAAAATTTCGAAATTTCGAGAAAAAATCGAAATTTGACAAATAAGTAAAAATTCCGAGAAAAAAGTCGAAGTTTTGAGAAAAAAAGTCGAAATTTGAGACAAAAATCGAAATTTCGAGAAAAAAGTCGAAATTTCGAGTTTAAAATCGAAATTTGAGAAAAAAAGTCGAAATTTTTAAAAGTAGCATTTTTTTAAATCGATGTCCTTTCTACGCCTTTGTAACATTTCGAAAAAGTTGACATTTTCAGAACAAAGTCGAAATAATTTGCAGAAAAAAGTCGAATTTTGAGAAAAAAGTCGAAATTTAAGAAAAACGTCGAAATTTCGATATAAAGGTCAAAATTTCGAGAGAAAAGTCGAAATTTGAGAGAAAAGTCGAGATTTCGAGAAAAAAAGTCGAAATTTCGAGATAAAAATCGACATTTGCGAGAAAAGTCGAAAATTCGAGAAAAAAAGTCGAAATTTCGAGCTTAAAATCGAAATTTGAGAAAAAAAGTCGAGATTTTTAAAAATAGCATTTTTTTAAATCGATTTTCTTTCTGCGCCTTTGTAACATTTCGAAGAAGGTCAAATTTTCAGAAAAAAGTCGAAATGTTCAGAAAAAATTCGAAATTTTGAGAAAAGTCGAAATTTGAGAAAAAAGTCAAAACTTGAAGTAGAAGTCGAACTGAGAAAAAAGTCGAAATTTTTAAAATAACATTTTTTTTTAAATCGAAGTCCTTTCTACGCCTTGGTAACGTTTCGTTAAATTTTGATTTAAAAATTGAAATTTCTACTTTTTTCTAGAAATTTCGACTGTAAACTCCAAATTTCGACTTTTTTCGAAATTTTGATATTAAAGTCGAAATTTTGACTTTAATCTTGGGATGTAGAGGAGAAAAAGTCAACATTCCGTGATAATTTTTTTCAAATTGATGTCACAATTTCATTTTTTGAAAAATTTCAATTTCATTTGATGAACTTTTTAAAATTCGATATTTTTTTCAAAATTTCGATGGCATTTTTACAAAATTTTGCCTGACTTAAAAAGAATTTGCTCAACATTTCGAAATATTTAGAAAAACATGAATTTTTTTGAAAATTTCAATTTTTTATGAAAATTTCAACATTTTTAAAAATTTATTCTTTAAAGAATTTTCCCAAGAACTTTTTTCTTCAAATCCTCAGTTTAACCTTGAATTTTTATCAAAAATTCAAATATGTAATCTCGAAATATTTACTATTTTGGAAAATTTCAATCTTCGGTTAAAAAAACGTATATTGTAAGTTTTCAGCCAAAATTTGGAAAAAAAATATATGGTTCAATTCTGAAGGAAAATAATTGTCAGTTCATGACAAATAATTAAAGAAATTAGGCGTAGAAAGGCTATTAATTTAAAAAAAAAATGACTTAGAAACTTCGAGTTTAGAGACGAAATTTCTAGTTTCTTCTCGAAAAGTCAAGCTTAAAGTTAAACTTTAATCTCGAAATATTAAGTTTTTTCTCGAAATTCTAAAATTAATGTAAAAATCTCCAACCTTTTCTCGAATTTTGAAAAAAAGTCAAGGTTAAGGGTTCACCTTTAGTCGAAATTTCGATATTAAAGTCGTAATTTGGACTTTTCGAAAAAGAAGTTGAATTTTCGAGCAAAAATCGAAATGTCCAGATTGAAGTCTATATTTCAATTTTAATTTCGGAATTTCGAAAAAAAAAAGTCGAAATTTTAACGTTAAACTTGAAATTTCGAAAAAAAATTCTTTTTAAATTGATGTTTTTGCTGCACCTTCCTAATTTTGACTTCTTAAAGCCGCTATTAAATATTTAAAAATCATCGAAGAAGCATCGATGCATCGTTACTGTTGATGTTATGTTTGATACATCCATGTTTCATTAAAAAAATATCTATGCTTTTTTGAACGATACTGCATCCTTAAACACTGGCTGGCTTAAATTATTCGATGTTTCTCTCTGAAGATGACAGCTTGGCTGTCGAAACGCGTTAGAGCAACCTTTGTTGTGTTTTTTAATCTTTCTTGGTTTCAGGGGACAAGTTCTGTATTTCAATTTTTGAAGATAACCAAGGACCAGTCCGTTCCACCAATATTTGGGCTCAATTTTAAGGCTACACTAAACTGAAAGAAAAAAATATTCGATGTTTAAAAACATCGATGTATCGAAACACCATCGATGTATACTTTCGATGTATTGCATCGAATAAAAACATCGATGTATTTTGCACTAGTTTTTGGTAATGAAGCTCCACATCACTCAAGTTCTCGCTGGAATTCCGAATTCAAACGTGGACGCACAAATCTCAGCGATGATACAAGGCAGGTCCACCGAAAACAATGGTTAACCAAACATTAATGATGGGCATGGGATGATTAATGATGATTGTCATCTATCTTACCGCGAGATGGAGAGTTTCTTAGATATTTGTAAGACCTCAATTCAAAAGATTTTCTCCTAGGATCTGCAAAGGAGCAATTGACGTCTCATGTCAATTGGTGCTGACGACCCCTAAATCGCTTCAATAAGGGCCAGAGGCTTAGCTAGAATAGGGCAGGGTGGGGCGCTTGTCCCCCCTGGCTCATACAGTTAAACGAAAATTTATATTCAGCTGAGAAGATTTTCTCTGAAAAATTTCCATTCGACAAAATTCGTCCTTCTTTCTCTCTTTTTCTCGAAATTTCGACTTATTCCCCAAAATTCGTCTTTTTTCATAAATTTCTTTCGAAACAAATTTATTCCTAAAATAGCATTTCTTTCAATAGAATCCGACTTTAGTTGAAATTTCGAAATTTTGTTTCAAAATTCATTGTTTTATTTTTCGAAATTCCACCACTTCTCAAAATTCGTTTTTTTTCGGACACTTCGGCTTCTCTTTAAATTTTAAATTTCTGAAAATTTTAACTTGTTTATCAAGATTTACCTTTTTCCTCGAAATTTGATCGATTTTTTGATAAAAATATTTAAATAGAAAATTTTTTAATGACTTTTTTAGACATTTAGCAAAAAGACAACATTTTCGAGAAAATTTTCCTTAGAATGGGTTGTAACTGAAATATCACTTGTTTCTCAAAATTTCGACGTTTATTTCAATATTGGACATTTTCTGACTTAGGGTGGGGCAGATCAGAGCTCGCATGTCTACCTCTGATTCAAGCGGTCAAGAGAAAATTCTAGCAATTACATTTTTCTGAAAATTTGTCCTTTTTCCAAAATTTCGACAAATTTGACTCTCTCTGAAGCATTTCGAGTGTTTAATAAATTTCGACTTTTTTTGGTATCTCTCTGAAGATGACAGCTTGGCTGTGGAAACGCGTTAGAGCAACATTTGTTGTATTTTTTAATCTTTCTTGGTTTCAAGTAACAAGTTCTGTATTTTAATTTTTGAAGATAACCAAGGACCAGTCCGTTTCACCAAAAAAATCGACTGTTTTCTCAAAATTTCGATCTTCTTTTTGTTTTTTAAGGAAAAAACATCGAAATTTCCAGAAAAAAACGAATTTAAAAGAATCGAAACTTGAATATTTTTCTCAAAATCCGGCTTTTTTCGCAAATTTGAAATTTATCCTTGTTTCAAATTTTGACTTTTTTTGAATAAAATAATTACTAATATTTGAATGCGAAAGTGTCTGTTTGTCAGCTTCAGTGCGATGCCTAGGTAAGCCTCGTTCAGTGTCACCAAATTATGCTCAGTTTCTCGAAGTTCCACTTTGGAT